>OZ005654.1:14788901-14953901 GCA_963930645.1 Salticus scenicus | reverse complement strand
ACAAGCGAAGTGATGACTAAACAAACGACAGTGGGTACACGAATCCGACTTGCTGATGTAAACGGGAACAGGAATTTTTTTATTATTATTTATTTAAAAAAGGATTATAATTTTCAGGTGCTTTTATCGCTTGAGTTAGACACTTTGAAGTATGATTTAAAATATTCAAAATAGTACTTGAATAGATTTTGTCTTCTAAATGACTTTTTTCGGGTTTTAAAATTGGAATTGGAAACGTCTTAATATGAAAACAAATAATCGAGTGTTTATATTATGCCTAGACAAACTTGAATAGATGTTTAGATTGGCGTATATTTATATTTTCCGACGTATAAGTTATTATTTGTTTATTTTATTGCTGTAACATATTTGCATCTGGCGCTATCTCGATAGCTTACCTTATATCAGGTACTTTATTTAGGCATTTAAAAACAAATTATGATATAATATTTTCCTAATTTTCCTTTTAATTAGTATATTAGTTGGATATTTATTGTGTAAATATCACCCTTTGAAATGAAATGTTTATGTTTAATATTCGAAAATGGAAATCTGCTATTTTATTTTCAGAGTTTTGAAATTAAAAAATTTATCAGTTTTACAGCAAAAATAACTCAATCTAACACATGTGCATGATAACTAATTTATAATTATACCCAAAAATGGGGATTAAAATCGGGAGATAATTTTCCTTAATTTTTAATATTTTTTTTACAAAAAATCCAATGGACGATTAACATAGAAAATCTTTTGCTTGATCCCACCGACGCGACGACGGTCAGTGACTTCACACTTCGCTTACGTATAGGATGAATAATAATTCTTTTCACAAAGCAAAATACTATGTATTATTCGGATGTCTTTAAAAAAAAATTGTCAGGAGGTACTTATGAGAATGGCACAGTCATGCCCTTCCCTGAGAAAAAGTGTAAATAGTTTATAAATCAGATGGGAAAAAAAAAAAAAAAAAGATAAAAAGGCTCAATTAAATGTTCGAATTTTTCTTGCTTTATGAAATTGTGAACGTCATTTTTACCAGCTGAAGATTTTCGTTCGCAATCTGTTTGGCATTTAGAAAGCAAAATTTTTTTTTTCACGGTCATACAGTTCAGTCCAATAAAAACGATTTGAATTTAAACTGAAATTTGAAAATCTATATAATATTTCTCTAATGTGGACCAGTTTCAATTATTTTTTGTCGAAACGATATGATACGAGAGGATAAAAAAATAATATTTATAAATGAACATTAGCTCAATGGTTGGTTGGTTGGTTGGGTTTAACGTCGCACTACTGCTGCGCAGATGGGCAATAGGCGACGGTCTGGGACACACTCCTAGAGGTGGTCCGGAGAAATGCCATCACAATTTTGATCCTCCACGGAAGGGATCATTAGCTCAATGGACTAATAAGAAAAAATGATGACATTTGCCTGATGAGATTATTTTACGTAAAAAATGCATTTTTAACAGTTGTTATTCAGAATCTTTGCAAGCGTCATTTTAAACCTAAGCAATATTTTAAAGATATATACAGAATATGAACTTTTGTGCCATAAATTGACTAAAAAATACAATCATAAAAAAATAATCAAAATAGGAATTATTTTATTTCATTTTATTTCATTTATTTATTTAAATATATATATATGTATCAAAATTAATAAAAAGTCATCGCTAACATGACGAAAAAAATTTAAAAGGCGTCGTGGGAGACCTATATTAAAATTCTACTGCCTGTGGAAGTATGAAAATTGGGTCATGAGCCATGAATTTTATTTGGAAACCTTTCTTTGAATGATTTTGGTTTCACTATTGTACAATATTAATTTGGTTTTAATAATAATTTGGCTTCTGGTAAATTAAAATTTTAATTAGGTGGTGAAATTGGTATAACATTTATGAATTTCAAATTTTAAAGGTAAATAAGAAAAGAAATAAAATGCGAATATTTAGCACGGTTTGCTAGTAATGATAATAATAATAATAATAATAATAATAATAAATTAGAACAGACTCCAAAAAGTATATACATATGTAATTTCGTATGTTATATACACAGACAAAACTAATAATATAATTTTGAATGATTTTATTTTATTAATTTATCTTTTTGTTTTAACCGCGTAAACAAAATAACTATTAGAACTGTACATCAGGAGCCTCAACTTCTGTTACTCCTACTCCCCCGTTCACTTAATCTCCCCGTTGTATCTGTATGTCAATATCGATGTGTATTTATGTCTACATCTACATGCCTATATAAGTATACAATGATAAAATAATAATAATAATAATGATAATAATAATAAACCCCTTTATTTTCAAAATGCGCCATCTTCAAAAGTTATGATTAGTTGTATTGTTTATGGTATTTGGCCAAGAAATATCTTTTATACTTTTCTGCGCAAGTTACAGTTTCTTTTTATGTCAATTTTAAATTTATTTTTAGTAACTAGAATGGCAATTATAATTACTTTTGGAAATCGGTTCTACTTAAAAAAAAAATAAAAAAAAGTTTTTATTAAATGTGCTTAATGCCGTTTAAACATAGTTTATTATTATTATTACTAGCAAACCCGTGCGAAATTCCAGCACTTTTATTTCTTTTTTTATTTACCTTTAAAATTTGAACCTTATAAATATTATACCAATTTCACCACCAAATTAAAATTTTACTTTACACGTAGCCAAATTATTAGAACTAAATTAACATTGTGCAACAATGAAACCAAAGAAAGATTTAAAGCAATATTTAAAAGAAAGATTTAAAAGTAAAATTCATAGTTGACAACCTAGTTTTCACACTTTCGCAGCAGTACAATTTTAGTATAGGACCCCCATGACGACTTTTAAATTTATCTCGCCATGGTGGCGATACACTTATTTATTTGTTTTGGCGAAAAAACAACAACAAAAAAAAAAAAAAACTAATTCTTCTTTTGGTTACACTTTTCATGATTGTGTTTTTTAGTCAATTTATGATAATAATTCATATTCTGTCTTTAAAGTATTGTTATGTTTAAAATGGCACTTGCAAAGATCCTGAAAAGATGCAACTTTTAAAAATACATTTTTCCATAAAATAATCTCATCAGACAAATGTCGTCATTTTTTCTTATTAGATCAAACAGTCTGATCAGATCATTCAAACAGCGTGCTTAAATATTATTGATTTATAAATATTTTTTTTTCTCGTCCTCACGTACTTCATTAATTACATCACTATCGTATCGTTTTAGCAGAATATAATCGGAAATGGTCCACGTTAGAGAAATATTATATTGATTATTATTCATTAATATTTGGAAAGAAAAAAAGAATTTATCGAATAAAAATAAAAGCAGTTATAAATGTATATGCTTAATAAAGCAGCACAAGCTTATGAAATAGGCTAAGAAAGTAATATTTCAGTTTCATGTACAAATACTTCAAGAAATGTAAAAAAGAAAAAAAAAAAAAAATGAAAGTAAATTTTCAAACCGTATGGTTAAAAATGTGTCAGTTCAAAAGTTTTCACTTCAAGCTTTAGTGTTACAAACCACGCTTACAAGCTGATTAAACTTGTACCGATTTCTGCTTGATATTAGTAATTAGTAGACTGAGATTTGTAGAAAGTAAAAGATGAAAAAAAGTAAACTTATTTAGAAATGAAGAGAAAAAGATAGCAACGGTCAATGAAGTGATTTTTTTCACGGTTGAGACGCGACGCACAATACAACCAAATGCAACGAATTGCTAATCACGGTGTCAAAAGTGATTAGCTTTCATGCTGGTTGAGTGTATTTCATATTCATTTTTCGACATTGTTTTAAAGAATGATTACACGATTACATTCTCATTACCTAGCGTATTTTTTAAAATTGTGTTTGCGCATTCTTAAATTTTACAATGATTAAATTTGTTCTCGGTTTTCAAAAATCGATTTTTAAGTTTTTAATATTTTATTTTAAAGTTTAATAAGGCATAAATTAAAATACTTTAAAAACATTTCTTTTATTTCAAAATGTACTGCAATCTCCAATACAGTGGATGTGGATAATATACATGTATGCAAAACTTTCTCTCGATCGGACAATAGGAAGTAGATTAAAATTCGAAACAGACTGTGAACTGGAGTTGGGGGACCAGGCCTTGAGCTCCCTCCCCCAAGTTCGTTATTGCTTAAGCCTGAATTGTCGTCGAAATTATATATCATTCAAAATTTAAGTTCAATTAGATGATAGGTAGTGGGTTAGAATTCGAAATCAAATTTTTGAACTGAAATTGTAGCTCCAGGGCCACCAGACCCCTATCCCTAGAGCTCATTATCACTTGAACATACATTGCCATCGGAGTTATACACGTTTTCAAAATTTTTGCTCAATCAGGTGTTAGGAAGTGTGTGAAAATTTAATTCATAGGTTTCACCCGCACATATATAAATAAACAACATCCCAAACTGAATAAGTCCTTCCGGCACATTTGGAAGGGTAGGTTAATTTCTTTCTCTCATCAAAAAGCCGCCAATACTCCGCCAATACTAACTGCCAACAGTAGTAAAAAATTTTAATGGACTTGGAGGAAATATTGATGTGGGCTATGTACGTCTGGAGTTTCAGGAAAATTGGTTTATAAATACCTTTTTTATGTGAATTTGAAATTTTCTTGTGGCTGGCACTTGGAAACAAGATGGCGGATCAAGTTGGCAAACAAGCCTATCCAATGCATTTGTAAGATGATAAGTCTACTCTATAAATTTAGTTCGAACTAATTCAGTATTTCAAAAGTTATCTTGTTAATATATTAAATGGCCGCCACTTAAATCAAAGGGACAGAGTAAGTTGCTCACTGAACTTATTCAAGATATTTGTATTCTTTTTTTTTTTTTAATCTCCTGCTGCTTCACTCAGATTAATTTCTCTGCTAACGCGGGGCAGTTTCTGAGACTAAATTCTAAATTTATTTTTTTTTAATTAAAAAGCCTTTGGCTTTTTAATATTTTCTTTTCTGTAAAATCATTTTTATGTTTTTGCCACTTTCGATGGAGGTAAGCAACGGTTGCGACCGGTTGCAGGTACTCCGAAGCAACTACGTTGACGTTGACGAAGATATTTGTAAGACAAGACCACTATTCAACTTTGATTCGAATAAATTCCGTATTTCAAAAGTTATCGCAATAACCAATTCTCAAGTGGCAGCAACTTGGTAACAAAATTGCGGAGTCACTTGCCCACCAAAATTATTTAAGATATTTAAATGATAAGTCTATTGTTCAACTTTGGCAATGTGCCATGATTAAATAAGACAGGGAGTGTTGTATAATATAGTGCATATATATTGTGCAGCGGCGTCAACTTTAAAAAATGCTGTGGGTGCTCTGCCACAGAAGCTCTCAAACAGAAGAAATTCTAGTTCACTCTTAATCTATCGTCGCCGGCATACCAAACACCGTGTTAATCTATGGGGAAATTTGTTATTCAAATTAATTATATCTCAACTGATAAATTCCTTTTTGTTTTCGAAAAACTTATTAATTAATTAATTTTTTAATATTTCAATTAACTGAAATTGACTACTTATTTTTTAAAAAGCTGATTTCTTACTAGCTTCTGCATGTATAAGAAGAGGTAGAAGATACGAAAAAAATTTCGATTTCCGGTTTTCGATGAATTTACATATTTTGAGATTTCCTTGCATTTCAATTAACTGAAATTGACTACTTATTTTTTAAAAAAGTGGCTTTATTATTCTATCCCTTGCATATAGAAGAAAAAAGCATAAGATTTAGAAAAATTTTAGATTTTCGGTTTTCGATGAAGTTACATGTTTTGAGATTTCCTTGCATTTAAATTATTTGAAATGGACTACTTATTTTTTAAAAAGTGGATTTATTACTAGTTTCTGCATGTATAATAAGAAAGTAGAAGATGCAGAAAAAAATTTCTATTTCCAGTTTTTGATGAATTCACACGTTTTGAGATTTCCTTGCATAATTAACTGAAATTGACTACTTAATTTGAAAAAAGTGGATTTATTATTCTATCCTCTGCATATATAAGATTCAGAAAATTTTTAGATTTTCAGTTTTTGATGAAGTTATACCTTTTGAGATTTCCCGAACTCAATTCGACCATTTTTAGAGAATTTCTGTCTTTTTGTGTTCAAACACTGTACTTTATGAACTAATGGAATTAATTTAATCGAATTTGATATTTGTTTGACCTTGGTTTGACATGGTGCCGATTAACTTTTGGGCTATATCACCCAACAGGGGCGCTTCCACGTTGCAATTTCCTCTCATTTCAGGAAAGGGTCAATATCTACAGTGTGCCAAACTTAGAGAAATATATTAAGTAAAACTCTGCTGATTCAGTTTGAGTGCTTATCGACAAAAAATTGCCGCAGCTGTGTTGTAATTTAATTCCGTTTAGGAGAAGGCAATTACTGTGCTTTGCTTCCCTTTGCAAAAAAAAAGTGGTTGAGTTTCGACCTCTGGGCGATACTAGTATATATATATATATATATATATATATATATATATATATATATATATATATATACTAGTATCGCCCAGAGGTCGAAACTCTCGGTGGATATATATATATACAGATTATATATATTGAATAGATAGATTATATATAAACGAAGTGATTGCAACAGGTCTATTTCTAAAGAAATCAACCGAATAAAAGCATATAATACTACAAAAAATGCACTTTGTCCATTTTTCGCTTTTGGAACCCCAAAGTAACATGTTAAAAATGGAAGGATCAATTTTTGGAAAATGACAACTAATTTAATGGTTGTGAATTTTCTGAATAAGAAAACGGAATCTGGAAGAATTTTTTTAAGTACACCGTAAAAAAAAAAAAAAAAAAAAAAAGTAGTAAAAAAAAATTAAACTTTTCCTTTTTGAAAAAGATAGCAAGTTGACTTTTCTTTAACGGATCGATAAGTTGTGGGAATTAAAAGTTTGAATTTACAACACCATTTGTCTCAGAACTGCAACGAAACCAACCTCTTTGGTAATGAAAGATGTCGTTTGTGAAACCTTTCATTACCAAAAAGATTTGTTTCTTTGCAAATCTGAAACGAATGGTGTTAAATCCCTTTTTACAAAACAAGAACTAATTTAATGGTGGTGAATTTTTTGAATGTGCAAACAGAATTAAAAAAAAAAAAAAGTTAGGTACACTGTAAAAAGGAAAAAAAAAAAAAAAAAAAAGTTAGGTACACTGTAAAAAAAAAAAAAAAAAAAAAAAAAAAAATAAATAAATAAATAAATAAAATAAAAAAGTCAACTAGTTGCTTTTTCTGAAGCGAATCGATTTGTTTTGGGAACGTAAAGTTTTAATTTACAATACGATTCGTTTCAGATCTGCAACGAAACCAACTTTTATGGTAGTGAAAGCGGTGTTGAACTTTTTTATTCAATAATAACCAATAATTTTTAGGAGTTATGTTTCATATCCATAATAGATGATTAATATTCGAAGTGCAAATGTTGCAATTAAAATTACTGGTAGAAATTGAGTGAAAAAGTCCCTAAAATTGACAACACTGAGTAAAAGATGTCGTTGTGAAATCTTTCAGCAACAAAAAGGTTAGTTTTTTTTTTGCAAATCTGAAACGAATCGTGTTATAAATTAAAACTTTTGTTTCAGCTCTGAAACCGAACGCTTCAAAATTTTCTTTCCTAGTGTAATAAGTTATTCTGTAAACAAATTTATCTCATAGAATAACATGGGGTTGGGGTGTCAGCTAACATATGTATTATTGTGTTCCTATTAAGATCAAGACCCCAGTTTTAAATCCTATTTTGAATATTTTTCACTCTTGTTAGAATTAATGCGGATTAACAACAACAACAACAACAAAAATCTGTAGTCTATATATGACCGATATTACTACTTAATTAACGAGAATGAGATTATAAAAATCTCAAAAGAAACCCAACTATTAAGCGAAAAAATAAAATAAAAAAATATCTTTAAATGTTCAGTAAACTTACAAGATGTTTCAGTGATCATTCATTGATTACGTACAGTCGGTAACAAATGTGTCCGAACACTTGCAAAAATTCCTATGTAAAAAAAGTACACTTCGTACGGTTTTGTTAAATAAATCCTTGTCGAATCCTCTTCTTAGTCAGTCTAAGAACATGATTCGATAAGGATTTATTTAACAGAACCGTATGAAGTGTACTTTTTTTACATAGGAATTTTTGTTAGTGTTCGGACACTTTTGTTACCGACTGTAACAAGAATAAAAGAAATCCCGTTCGCATGATTCATGCAAAATTGTCAAATTTATACTTACTCATTACACCGATTAATCTTTAGTGCATTTTATCTTTCTATGACTGTATTAACATTAAAATATATTCAGTTTGGACTACGAAGGAAGAGATTTTCTCACACAACCTTGCCTTTATAGCTTTACTTTTAAATCGGATAACAATAGATTGTTTTTGTGTAACCTGCATATTGTCCAAAAATTCTATAGGCAGCATAGAGTGTATTTGAAAAAGAATAATCTATTTAAAATAACTTTTAAAAACCAAATTTTGCCTATAAGTTTTGTGATTTCATTTTCTGATTAAGGGCCAATATCTGCAATTCAATTATTCGTTTGAGGCACCTTTTCATTATTATTTTAGTTTATTATTATTTTTTTATATTATAACTTAACATTTTACTGATTTGGCTAATGTTTATGTGTTTTTCTCAATCATTTTTATTTTGTACTGTTAATTGTTTCATTGACATTTTAGTGAAAATTCCAGCCAATAGACGGCGCTTGTAGTCCACAAAAAACTCTTTTTTGCTTCTAAAAAGAGATGTAAGAAAAAGGCTTCTTAAAAAATCTCTTTAAAAATTCTTAGAATACTGTGTAGTCAATGATAAATTTTCTTTTATCAATTAACATGTTTTCTACTAATTGTCTGTAAAAAATTAACACTCCGGACTTTCAGGGTATCGAACACGGGACGACCGGATTACTAGCATCTTACCAACTGAGCCACGGAGAGACAAACGGAAAAGCTTGTATTTACCTTAAAATAGAGGCGCATTTTTTATTTGGTTGAGATTCAGAAACATACCGTAGTGAATGATAGTAAGTACATAAGAATTTGGGAAAAAGAAACGCATTTCGTAAATGAAAAATAACTCCGAGTAATTTTTATTTATATCCCATAATGTATCTAAATGACTTTTGTATGGTTTTGCAAACCAATCACTAATGCAAATTATGTCACTTTTGATAGAAAACACGGTTTTGTACATCGTATCTGAATAATCTATGTTAATTTTGTTATGTCTTCTGCAATACGAAGATACTGAATCATACTTTAAACGAATACTTCGCCTAGACTATTCGAATTTTTTGTGAGTCCCTCAACATAAACCAGTAGGGCTACAAGTATTTATACACAGATAGATGAACCAAATTCAACGCAACACTTTTAAGATTTTAACACTTTTCAGTTTTGTTGAAAAGTGTTAAAAACTGATAATGCAGTGCAGTATAGAGATATTAAAACATACTTTAAAGAAATATCTCGTCTTGACCGTAATATAGTCTAACTTTTTTCTGAATCTCTGCCCACAAACCAGTAGAGCTATTATTTACAGGTTTTTTTTTTTTTAATTATTAAAAGATAATTCTTAGTTCTTATTCTGAAATAACTAAAAAGTAAAATAACTTTTGAAAATGTCTAATATTTAATTAATGTATAAATATTAGCTAATTTTGTATGCATTATGTGTTTATTAATTTTATATGAATCATGTGTTTAATTTACTTATTTTGAATGAACAACTGATTAATTGTCGATCGAAAATTAATTAATACTGTTTATTACTCTCATCAATCGTTAACTTTTGGATTTTCTTTTTAAATTCATGGAAGATATACCACTTTCTTGAGTGCAAGAACCTTCGCCGGATACAAAAATCAGCCGCTTAATAAAATCACCTTGCCTTAGAACGAATGTGATTTTAATAAGCGCGGGTACTATATAATATACATACATACATAAATATGATTGAATGATTTGCTTCATAAAGAAATACGTTTCTGAGGGGACTGCCGATCCCTCAACCCCCTGCTATATCTCTTTGTCTATATCTATCTGCATATCTGCATATCTGTATATATTTATATATTTTCTTAGTAACTGATAGCTTTCTATTAATTCCTTGTAACTATTAAATACTTGTATCAAGTTTCATTCAAAATGATTATCGAAATTATTTTGTGTAACCCTGTAAACTTTTACTAATTCTATCCCCACACTTTTCCCACAAAAAAACATGTTTTTAAACATTCTAATAACATTTCATTATATTTAATGGGGCGTAACCATGTTAAAAAACACTTTTAAAAAATACCATCTATAAACCATAATGGTACGAAATTTTTTTGTGTGTCCCTGAAAAGAAGTCACAGTTGTTATATTCGCCAATAATAGGAATACATCTAATTAATTATAAATCATTAATATTTCAATCTAATTTGACATCATTTGGATGATTAGAGGATGCCATCGAAATTCTTTTGTGTAGTACTGTAAATAAATTTAGTCCATACATACCTTTTTCCTTTAGAGAAAACATACTTTTAAGCCTCTTTATAATGTATGTTAATTCTACTATGTTGCGTGCAGCATAATCAAGTTAAAAAGCTCGAAGATAAAAAAAATTGTCCATAGACTCTAATGTCACAAAATTCTTTTGTGTGTCTCTATAAACGAACCATAAACAGTCTATACAACAGTAAAAACTATTCAACTTATTCTTCGCTCTTCATGAATAATTGTTTGAAATTTGACAAAATTTGGATGATTGCGTGACGTATCGGAACATTTTTGCAAGGTCCTGTACATTAATTATGGAGTCTAAGCACACACATTTTCTGTAGAAAACATGAGTTTGAGCATCTCAGTAATGTACGCTAACTTCATTTTGTTGAATGCCGAGTAACGATGTTAAAATTAGTTTAAAGAAAATTCACCCCATAGGCCGTAATGACAAGAAAAACTTTGGTGTGTCCCTGTACACAAATTGTAAATAATATAGAAACCGAAAATTATACAGCTATTTGTATACAGAGTCTGAATTTGCGTACCAATCTGCAAGACAACTGGAGGATTTTTGCGGTAGCTATGGCGGTACATACAAATTCTATCCATAGGCCGTTATGATACAAAAAACTTTGGTGTGCCCCTAGACACAAACTACAAATACAGTACACACCCAAAACTATACAACTATTTCTGTGTGGATCATGAACATGTGTACCAAGTTACAAGTCAATAGAGTGATTTTTTCGGCCGCAATCGCGAGTCATACATACGAAGAGCAAACATTCAAGTTTTCTCCTTCGGATACAATTTTTCAAACAACAAAAAAACTAATAAATTAAAGAAATAACTAAACTTAAAACCTAATTATCGTTGGTTTAGATGTATTATTAGACACTAGGAAAATATGTAGACATATCTAGGAAGATATGCATACATATTATTACTTTCTTCTATATTCATTAGAAGAAAGTTCTGGATTCGTAAAAATTTTCGACCTCGGGTTTTTGATGGATTTACACATTTTGAGAGCTGTAGAACACGATTTGATCATTTTTAGAAAATGCCTGTCTGTCTGTCTGTCTGTGTGTGTGTGTGTGTGTGTGTGTGTGTGTGACAAAATTTTGTGGCAACAGTATCTCAGGAACTACAGCACAGAATTTCATACAAATTGGTATGTAGTTGCACCTTGACATAAATGAGTGTCTATCAACTTTTGGTAAAAATTGTCTTACAGGTTGCGTTGTCATCCCGCTTTTTCTAAATTTTTAACATGGTGATATAGGACAAAATTTTGTATAAATGTGTTTAAAGAGAATTATTTTTTAGTAATCATTACGAAATTTACAAGAATTATTTATAATAGAGATAGTCAACTGGGAAATTTTTTTTGTATGTGTAGAAGCCTCGCCACCCCCGCTGGTGGGGGGGGGGGGGGGGGTCCCTGTTCGAGGGGAGTAAATTTTCAAGATGCTCTCTAAAATATGAAGAGTGAGATCTGACTCTAAAAGAGTGGCATATCACTCTTTGAACATGCCAAAATGGAGCCAACCTCTAAAGAGTGAGAAGTCTCTTTTCGAAAGAGTGAGATTTCTCTCTCTTTATTAAGAGTGAGATTGTTCCTTGTATTTCAAAGAATATGACTGTTTGTTTTTTCTAAAAAAATATGGATACGCTAGACGGTATCTTCTTCCATTTTCTTTTTCTTTTCTTTCTTAATTTTTTTTCCACATTTGCTTTGGATCTGCGGGGAATCGAACCGTAGCCGTCTTCGTGGCAGGCGAGCGTCTTACCACTGAACCACTGGGGACAAACAGAACATGCTTAATTTACAGTGGTAAATCATTCACATAAGAGATTAATCGCATTTATGAACTTTTACTTCATTTATTAAGAATATAAAATTACAGAATTCTAATGTACATTTTAAAATTAAAGTTAGAATTGCTTTAAATTACTAAAATTAGAATTATTTTTAAATTAATAAAATTAGAATTATTTCTCAAATCAAAATGTATACTTGAAAAGAAATTCCCTAAGACAAATAGTTACTTTAAATGTAGCTTAGGGGAAAATAAAAATTCTTGAGTGTGCATGTTTAAAAAAAAAAAAAAAAAAAAAAAAAGTTAAATATTTACGACAAATCTACACAGTTTCTTGAAAAACTCGTCTGTTCAGGAGTATTAAATCTCTTTAATGATTTTAATTTTTAGTAAAATATTACAGCCATCTTTTTTAATGTTTCACATGTGTTAAGCATCAATGAATATAATAAAAATATTAATTCCTATTACGCTTTTAAGATGTTATGCATTAAGTATGTGTATTGATATTTTCTTTTATACCTTATATATTTCCAAATAAAACTCCATGCTCTCATTACGAATTTCCATAACTTTCTTATGATTTTCGTTTCTTTACTGATAACACTTCAGTTTTATCAATCGTATAAAAAAATTATATTTACCAAAACAGCTTTTAACATAACTATTTTCTTTTCTTAAACTCAAATAAATTCAATAATTTCTGTTAAACAAATCACATGCAATAGATTGCCGAGAAATTGTTTTTCATATTTCGTTCGAAATATGGAAAGTAGATGGCGCCAGCAAATCTTCACTCTTCAGCAGGTTGATCTTGCAATTGATGATGACATCACTCTTTGTGACAGAGTGACTAGAAGTCTCTCTTTCGAGAAAAGTGAGAAATGTCACATTTTCAAGAGTGACAATAGTATTTTCTCACTTTAATTCGTGTCAAAATAATGGTCACTTTTTTACGGAGTGAGATTCCCACTCCAGAAATTTTAGAGAGTGGGTATCTTTCGAAAGGTCTCGTCAGTACCTTTAAAACAAATGGTTGAACTATAAAGCTGTGATAATTTAATTTATATATATATATATATATATATATATTGTTGCTGAGTGAATTTGCATAGGAAAATATAGAAGAAAGTCTTGTGGTGGCCACAACATACTAGTTTTTATGTTAAGTTCAAAGAAAAATCAGTAACTTAATTTTTTTTTTTTTGAGAAAACACGGTTTGAATGTTTGCTCCTCATACAGTAATAGACAGAACCCAAAAACTTTCTGAGTCTCTATACATGGAGACTTCCACTGACGATTCGGCAAATACTTTTTAACTTTGTCAGAAAGTGTTAAAAACGGATAATGCAATTTCAAATCATCACGTTCGGTGTTTCAGCAGCTATTATCGATTCCATCAACAAGCTAACAGCCTTGGCGTAGACTGTAAACATAAGATAAGAAAAGAACGTTTTCTCCTCCGTTGCCTAAGCAGTGACCACTCAAGCGACGGAATTCAGGCCAAGCTGGACCTCACTCGGGCCAAGGTCTCGGTCACCACCATTTTCTCTCCCAGATGAATCTTCTCATAATGCAAGCCGTCCGTTCATCCAAATGGGTCATGGTTTCAAGGAGAATCGGTTCATTGCCAAAATTAACGATTCATTTTTCCTTAAGAAAAGAACCATTCTTATTTAGGATTCTTCGATTATTATCATTATTTCATAGTACTTTCCTTCCATCCTAACTGCCAGGAATTATTTCTAAGTAAAAAGTATATGGATGTATTGGTGTATGGAAGACCTTTGTTTACTTTTAGAATCCTATGCCTTTGTGGAGTGTCCTTCCGTGGATGTCTTTCTAAGGTGTCCAAGGTCGTAATGGCGTGAATTTCGAAGAAAGCTACAGAAAACTTTGAGCGGTAGGCCGCCGAGTGCAACTTGGTATTCAACGCGGGATCCTCTGTCTATCAGCTTTAATGCTTGTGCTGTCTCTCATTTTATAAATTTAACAACAAATTTTCAAAATTTTTATTCCCACTTTGAAAGTTATTGATCAAATCATTAATATATATATATATATATATATATATATGTATGCATATATATATATATATAGTGAAGTATAGTCTTATTACTTTCTTCTATAATCAATAAAAGAAAGTATTGGATTCGTAGTAAAAATTTCAAACCTCGTTTTTGATGGATTTACACGTTTTGAGAGTTGTAGAACACGATTTGACCCTTTTTAGAAAATGTCTGTCAGTCTGAGTGTGTGTGAGAGATAAAATTTTATGTCAACTGTAACTCAGGAACAGGGTTGGGTTTTTGCCGGCAAAAATGCATTTTTGCCAGGACAGCGGCAAAAAGTGGAAAAAACCAGGCAAAAAGCGGCAAAAATGGAAAATATTGGCAAAAATGGAAAAAATTAGGAAAAGTGGAAAAATAAAATTAGAACAACACAATCCCTTTCAATTTTCACCCTTTACACTTTGGCACCTCAATGAAAAAAATGTTTGAAGATTTTTTAATTTAAAAAGTAATTATAATTAATTAATATAATATGCATAACCAGTGTCTGGCAAATTCCGGATGCCAGGGTGACTATAAATATCCATTGGTGACCAGTTACGGCAGACTGACAAAAATTTTTTTTATGTATTTACAATATTTTTTACGTATATTTTTGTTTTTCTTCCCACCTTCTTGTCTTGGTATAAAAGATGACATTGCTGATGTATTGAATGAATAGTGTGAGTTTAATGTTTTCTGAAAAATTTAACAATTATTTCTGTTTTTGAAAGATGTTTTTCCATGAAAGATAATTTCCCATATATGATAAATCTTCTTATTACTATACTGGTACTTTCCATGTCAACATCTTTGTGTTAAACAAGATTCAATATCATAAACACTATCTAAAGCAAACTATGTTCGAATTTACAGCGAGAAAGTTTAAATAGTATGATATTTATCAAATGGATTCTCTTTAAAGGAATTCTGTCCTGAAAAATTAATAGACAAATAGTATTTTAAAGCCAAAACTTAAACACTCTCAATATATTTTGATGATTATATTAAAGGTAAAAATAATATTTATTTCTGTGGATTTTTTTCCCCAATAGTTTGTTTTTATCTTTATAAATAAAAAATAGTTATTTTCTTAAAAATTTCTTTAGTTCACATTTTTAACTGAATAGTTCATTTATTCAATGTAAAATAATATGTGAATGACCTGCATTAATTATACAATTATGAAATATTATTAAGTTTTGCTGTGAGTATTGTCATAGAAATAATTCGCTATTTCTGGCTTCTAAGATATTGAAACTTTGTCAGTCCTTGAACATAACCATAAAAATAAAACTACAAAATTACATTTTTATTTTATTGAAGTAAAAAAATATTAAGTAAGACATATTCAGAGAGAGAGAGAGAGAGAGTTTACTTGCAATTTACATTTCAATTCCAAAAAATGCATGATCAGTGACTGACTGGCAAATTTTAGAACAGTTGAGTCAATAATTGACTCAATATTTGACTTTTCCCCACTGTAAACAAAAATATGTAATACATTGAAAAACACAAATATTCTAGTAATTAATTATTGAAGAATATTTTTTAGATAGGTAATTTAAATATTTTTAAAAATGAAAAAAAAAAAATGTTAATTGTTGACGTTAAAAATTTCATTTTAAAGAAATTTTAGAATGCATTATTTTAATGATTTACATAAGAATCAGTTGATCAAGAGTGATCTGGTTTTAATTTGTTAAAATTATGGTTTAAACATTAAAATCGTGTAATTTAAAATCCTTAAAACCCTGTTTGAAACACTGGTAATTTTTGCCACTGGCAAAAATTGTGGCAAAAACTATTTTTGCCGGGGTGGTTTTTTCCACGGTTTTTACCATGGTTTTTTCCACTTCGGCAAAAATTGGCCAACCCTGCTCAGGAACTACTGCACAGAATTTCATACAAATTGGTATGTAGTTACACCTTGACCTAAATTAGTGCCTATCAACTTTTGGTAAAAATTGTCTACAGTTTGCGTTGCTATCACTCTTTTTCTAAATTTTTAACATGGTGGTATAGGACAAAATTTTGTATAAAAGTGCATAAAGAGAATTATTTTTTAATAATCATTATGTAAGTTACAAGAATTATTTATAATAGAGATAGTCAACTGGGAAAAATTTTTTGTATATGTAGGAGCATCGCCTCTCCCACTAGGGGGGAAGTCACAACTCGAGGGGAAGAAATTTTCATGATGGGTATCTTTTAAAAGAGCTCACCAATACCTTTAAAATGAGTGGCTGAACCATCGATCTGCGATAATTTAAAATAAAGTTATACATTTTTTCCCCTTTTAAAAAAAAAATTTTTTTTTTTTTTTAATGTAATATCGAGAATAAAATTAACTTTTTTTGGATATTTAGTGTTATACTACTTCCCTAATATGGGAATCGTACTGCATTATCATGCAAGATAATTTTATTAAATAATGATTTTAATGAATTATTTTTACTCAGTAAATTTTCATAGGAAAATATAGAAGAAAGTCGTGTGGTGGCCACAACATTCTAGTTCTTAATTTGAAAATTCATTCTAAACTGATTGCTTTCCTATCTGGAAACAAGCTTAAATATATATTCCCCTGTTTATTTTTTGATTTTATTTGACAAATAAAACACGGCATATGTAGACATTTACTACATATGCAGTCGGCTGCAAAATTATTAAAGCACCTATCCACATTTTTCTTTTTTCTTTTTCTTTTAGTTTGATCGCTAATATTTATCATCAATTTACTTTTTTATAAACAGTATAAGACTAAGATCATGACTCGACAAATATTTACTTAACAAAACAATATAAAGTGCCCACTTTTTAAATACGAATTATTGCTAGCGCTTTAATAATTTTGCTGCCGACTGTAAGTTGAACGATATTATGTCGGCAATTTGATGCTGAGTAAAAGATAAAACATAAATTGTATTCTATTATGGTTAATTCTAACACTCCTCGTCAACTGTATGCTTAAGTGAAAGAGTAAAGCACTGTGTCTATAGCTATGGAAGATAGACAGAGGCTGTGTAGTTGTACTCTAATAGCAGTGCACAAACTTTCAGAGGCAAGGAACAAATCATACAGCTGGGTGGAGTGTAGAGGATCGCAACAAAGTTGATGTCTGTTTACATACATTTGCACAGTTGTTATTAAACGTATTATTTACAGTAAGAATGGTAATCACTAATTATTGTGATTACTCTTTTTATTTTGTTTGTTTTAAAATTGTTAATTGTTTTTAAAATATGTATAAGACTTCGGTTGAGGTTGAATGGGCATATATATATATATATATATATATATATATATATATATATATATATATATACAGGGTGATCAATTTAAGAGAGTACCCGTTGGTTTTTCGTATTACCCTTAAATTTGACGGATGTGGCAGCTATTCTAACACTGAAGTATAATTGTTTGAACCTTGTTTAAGCGTTGGAGACAATTTCCAACACTGTTGGACTGTTACAACTTTATTTGTGAGGTAAAACAGAAATGGAGACGAACAATTTTTTTAATCCTGTAATAATTTTATTTATGAAAAACAAAATTTAATTAAAAAATTTTACATTATCATTCCTACATTACATTTACATTATCACTATCATCTTTACATTGTCATTTTATAGGCTTTTGCAGAGAAGTCCTGCAAACATCGATGAATTAAAACAGATCATAACTGAAGAAATGTCGTCAATAACACCAACAATGCTGCGAAGTGTGTCAAAAACCTGGTTCGACGTGTTCATGTTTGAATTCAAAATGGTGGCGAACATTTTCTATGAGGAATGATAGTGCAAAAAAATTGAATTAAATTATGTTTTTCAAAAATAAAATTACTACAAGATAAAAAAAAAAAAAAAGAAATTGTTCGTCTCCATTTCTGTTTTACCTCCCAAATGAAGTTGTAACAGTCCAACAGTGTTAGAAATTGTATCACAAATTTAAACAAGGTTCAAACAATCATACTTCAATGATAGAATAGTTGCCACATCCGTTAGATTTAAGGGTTATAAGAAAAACCCACGGATACTCTTTTAAACTGATCACCCTGTATATATATATATATATATATATACATACATACATATAAAATGAGATATTGGGCAAGAATATTAGACTACTAACAGACGTATATCAAAACAAATGAACGATCAATAACAGCTATTTTTGTTTAATGAGAATTTCGTATAGTAAATGAGATCGGCTGTTCTTTAAATGCTTTGCTGAATTAATTACTAACAAATATTGAAATTTAGAAAATATTTGGTACTTTGAAAAATATTTGCTTTCTTTATAATTTGTAGAAATTGTATGTGTGTAATGCAGGGGGGGGGGGGGCATGTACCGAATGTGTAAGACAGAACTTTAATTTTAAAAATTGCACCAAATATCTGTAAATAATGGCCGTATTGAGGGATTATTTGCACATTCATTACTTTCTTCTATATTCATTAGACGAAAGTACTGTATTCATAAAAATTTTCGTTTTCCAATTTTTGGCTGTTTTATACGTTTTAAGATATTCTGAATACGATTTGACCTTTTTAGAAAACGTCTGTTTGTGTGTGTGTAACAAAAAATTTCTGCCAACTTTGGCTCGAGAATTTATACTTAGAATTTCATAAAAAGCTCTTATTTAGTTGCCCCTTCACATAAATTGGAGCCTAACAACATTTGGTATGTACTGCTCCACAGGTTACGCTGCCGTCCGTTTTAACATAATTTTCAGCATAGCAATATTGGATGAAATTTCATAAATGAGGGTTATTTTTAATGAATAATCATAGATTAATAAAAATTAAAATATATAATATATAATTAGTAACTGTCAACAAACATACAAGATTTGTATATGTAGGAATATCGCTTCCTCCGGAGTGTCAGTTTTCAATAGGAATATGTTTGAGAAGAATCACCAGTATCTTTAAAAAGAGTGGTTGAACCCTGTATCTATGCTGATTTTAAACAAAATTATCGATTAAAAATGTATATTTCCTAAGATGCCGTCAGTAGGGCGAAAAACTGACTTCCTGTTGCACATTTAGAGTGACACTTTTCCGATCTTCACTCATAACAGAAAAAAATTTTGATCAATAATTTTAAATCATAATTTGCACTGTGTGTGGGAAAATATAGAAGACTATTTTGGGGTGGCTGAAATATACCAGTTTTTGTTGAATGTTTGATTTCTCATTGCGAACTACTATTTAACTTTGTGCTTTTATTTGACTTGTTTTGTTTCTTTTACTCCAAATGCAAAAGGTTCACTATTTTATCTTGAAAAGCAGGTCACAATGAACTAAAATGTGTTTTGGAACTGTATGAATATGGAAAAGTGAAAATTTAATAGATAAATGTAAATTACGTTTTTGCGAATAAATATTGTATGCGAGTATTTTTACAGAAAATGAAGTTATTGACGTAAAATTTATATATAGCAACAGCTGTTTGCTGCTATTTAGCACATACTTCAAATGAAAGTAAGTAGATTTTTAAATTCAGCAAAACACCAAATTCTGTTGTTGCCATTTTTTATATATTCGCTCACAATGACAAACAAGTGTCAGAATGGAAAGAACATTTACTTTATCTATGCACCATACACTCGTTGATAGTATGGAGTGCACCATTAAATACATGGTAAAAACTGGTATGTTGCGACCATCAGAAAATTTTCTTCTATATTTTTCTATACGAATTCCCATGGTATAAATTATTTCTTAAAATTATTTTCCGTGATGAGGCTGACGATTTTCATCTCAGGGTAACACTAAATGTCTAAAGAAAGTGAATTTTATGCCGAAAAAACATCTCGAAAATAAGTTTTTTTTTATTTTTTGTTGTAAATATATATATATATATATATATATATATATAACGTTGTTTCAAATTATCACAGATGTATGGATGGCTCAACCATTCATTTTAAAGGTATTGACGAGTTCATTTGAAAAATACTCATACTAAAAATTTACACGCCGTTAGAGGGAAGTGATATTCCTAGATAAACAACAAAAAAAATTACCAATTGATTATTACTATTGTAAATAATTGTTTTTAATTTATAATGGTTAGTTAAAAATAATTCTCATTGAACACAAAATTTTGTCTTATACTACCATATTAAACATTTAGATAAAACAGGGTGGCAACACTGCCTGTTTGGAGATTTTCACCAAAAGTTGATAGGCACTAATTTGTATCAAGGAGTAACTATACATATAAATTTATGTGATATTTTGCGCAGTTTCTAAAATACAGTTGCCACAAAAGTTTTTGTCGCACACACACACATTCACAGCAACACAAAGACATTTTTTAAAAATGGCCAAATCGTTTTCTGAATCTCTGAACATGTGAACTCGTTGAAAACTGGAATTTGAAATTTATATGAAACTGATACTTTCTTCCATTGAATGTAGAGGAAAATAGTTAAAAAAAAAAAAAAAAAAAAGTATGGGCGATCGGGGGACCCCGTCAGGAACGAAGTTCCTTACACCTTTTCATCAATTCTGAATTTCATTTTATATAGAGATCTAGATTGTTCATTCTTTCTTTCTCTCTCTCTCACTAATTTATTGTTTATTTTCTATCTTTTTCTTTTTTTTTCTCAATGCAAATAATGTAAAGTAAGGAATCAAATTGAAAAGTTGCATTTAATATTTTAGCAAAAATATTTGTTTATTAAAAATTAAATATAAAAAAATAAATTATAAATTATATTAAAAAAAAATAAAAATAAAAATAAAAATAAAATAAAACTAGTATGTTGTGGCCACCACAAAACTTTCTTCTATATTTTCTTATTCAAAGGGCAAATAATTTATTAAAACTATTATTTATTAAAATTATCTAACATGATGAATGCGAATGATTTTCATCTTAGAGCAAACTAACAACAAAGAAAGACTGTTTTATTGTCTATAAATAAAATCTTAAAAGATGCGTTTTTATAATGGTTATCTCACATATTAAGTTTCGTACAGTTTTATGCCATGCAAGTTGAGATACAGCCTTCGATTATCGAGAAAATTTGCAGTACAGCAGCTCCATCTATTGGCTAAAAACATCTAACTTGAATCAGCATAATGTCTCATAATGGCCTTCTCGCATATCGAGTTCTGTTTGATTATACGCCATAGAACCTGAGATATAGCCTTTTCTTAAATTGCAGAAATCGCTGTGTGGCAGCGTCACCTGCGGAGCATTTGACACCAAAAATTGTAAGAAACTAATTTGTGTGAAGGTGCATCTACATATAAATTTTTATGCAATTCTGTGTTTTAGGTCCTGAGATATAGCCTTCCCTTAAATTGCGGAAATCGCTTATATAGCAGCACCACCTGTTGGCCAATAAGCATTCAAATTGAATAAGCATGTCTCATAATAACCTTCTCACATATCAAGTTTTGTTTGATTATACGCAATAGAACCTGAGATATAGCCTTTTCTTAAATTGCGGAAATTGCTGTATAGCAGCACCACCTGTTGATCAGTTGATATCAAAAGTTGACGGGCACTTATTTAGGTCAAAGTGCATCTACATATAACTTTATGTACAAGTCTGAGCAGTAGTTCTGGAGATACAGTTATAACAAACAAGCATAACGGTTTTTCGTTACGTGATGTTTTCTGATAGTTAACTCCCTACCGCAACCCGCGTGAAGAAACTTCGTTCCAAAATAAATAAATAAATAAATAAAATAAAATAAATTAAACAATTTATAATTATAATAATTTTTATTTTCGTTTACAAATATAAGAAAAATGTATCGTGTTCATGATAATTTTTAATTATTGCTTTTCCATAAATTCTCAAATTTGAAATCTTTTTTATTTGATTCGGCAATTCTTTTTAAAAATAAAATAACTGTCCGTCTGTATGTTTGCCTGCATATTAATGAAATATTTTAGTCACTATAGGACAAGAATTAAAATATATAACTTTGTAAATTGTTGTTCCTCGTTATATATTGCAGTCGATTATATTTTGTCGTGTATCGGACGAAAGGTGATGTTGTTAATTTATCTTATTTTTATATCTTAAAAAGTCTTTATGACATTCGACGGTTGTGATGCAATGTTATTTATGATGATATTTAAATATGTTTTTCAGATCTGTGGGGAAGAAATGAGCCACAATTTCATAATACGTATCATGCGTTTATAAATATTATGCCTACAACTTACCAAACAATCCATTCAAAAGTGACTTAGAAACTGATTTTGACTTTAAATATAGAAAATTGTAAATTGATTCACAATTAGTTTAAAATAAAAATTAGTTTTTACGTGTGAAACGTTAATCGTCTTTACTGAGGCAGCGTTTTTTTTTTTTACTTTCCGAAAACTATAGTGAGGAAAGTATTGTAATCATGTAAAAAATCCGAATTTGAGATTTTGATGTTTCTATACGTTTTTAAGTCCCCTGAGTCCGTTTCCACTATTTTTACGATGATGTATGTATGTGTGTGTGTATGTGTGTATGTATGTGTGTATGTATGTGTGTGTGTATGTCTGTGAGTGAACACGCTAGCGTATAAACGCTTTGTTCGAATAAGTTGAAAGTTGGTACGTATATTGTAAGTCACCATAGTACGAGCCCTATAGATTTTGGTGAATCTAGCACTTATAGTTTTTTTTACAGGGACACCAGGAAAAATTCTTTATCATTATGGCCTATGGGGCCAAATTTTTAAAAGTGCGATAGCGTCTAAACGCTTTATTAATCTGAGCAAAAAAATTGTACACATGTTATAGGTCACAGTTGCTCGAACTGTATAGATTTTGGTGAACTTAGAACTTACAGTTTTTTTTTATAGGGACACAAAGAAAAATTCTTTATCATTATGGCCTATGGGGCCAAATTTTTAAAAGTGTGATAGCGTCTAAACGCTTTATTAATCTGAGAAAAAATTTTTACACATGTTATAGGTCACAGTTGCACCAACTGTATAGATTTTGGTGAATTTAGCATTTACAGTTTTTTTACAGGGACACAAAGAAAAATTCTTTATCATTATGGCCTATGGGGCCAAATTTTTAAAAGTGTGATAGCGTCTAAACGCCTTATTAATCTGAGCAAATAATTTGTACACATGTTATAGGTCACAGTTGCACCAACTGTATAAATTTTGGTGAATTTAGAATTTACAGTTTTTTTTACAGGGACACAAAGAAAAATTCTTTATCATTATGGCCTATGGGACCAAATTTTTAAAAGTGCAATAGCATCTAAACGCTTTATTCAATTGAGCTGAAAATTTATATGAATATTATAAATCATTGTTGCACGAACTACACGCATTTTGGTGAATCTAGCATTTATAGGTTTTTACAGGGACACAACTAAAAATTCTTTATCTTTATGATCTATGGGCTCAAAGTTCAGTAGCGTTAAATAAAACATCGTGTAATATATGGAGAAAAATACCCAAACACTGTATTATGGTTTTCTCTCTTTTGTTTGTTTAACAACTCCTCTTTCTTTACTTTATCTACAAAACTGTTAATTACTCAATGTTCGGAAAGTCGAGCGGAGTCACTCCAGATTTTTTATAAAATAGCGCTACCTACCAGTTAATATGCAAGAAAATTTAATCAATATAGCTTCTCACAATAAAGATTTTGCACATGCATTTTGGTGCAATTTTATCCAATAGATGCTGAGATAGTCATGTGGAAAATCAGAGAATATGAGTAAAAGTAGCACCACCTGTATGCTGATCTACACCCAAATTAAGCTGATATTCATTTTCATAACGGCTATCTCACATATGAAGTTTGGTGAATTTATTCACTCTAGAAACTGAGATATAGTTTTCCGGTGAATGGGGAAAACTGAAGTATAGCAACAACACCTGTCAGCTGATATGCATTCAAATTGAATCAGCATCATTTTTCACAACAGATCTCTTTTATATTAAGTTGAGTGCAACTATACACTCAATTTATACTTGGTAGGAAAAATAAAAGGGGTAAATGAAGAGAAACTCTACCAACCAAAATGTATTTTCTAAAAGCCAATTTTTAAACAGTTTAAGTCAAAACATGCCTGTAAGCTCTCTGTGGAATATTTTCAAAAGAAAAAAAAAAGCAAGGATAATTCATGCAATTCAATAAAAAGAAAGATTCTTGCATTATGCACTAAATTACAGTAATTTGTGAATGTTTCAACTGAAGAAAAGAAGTATTTTTATAAGATAAGACAGGAGTAAATATATTGTGACAAGAAACTTTTTTTTTTTTTTTTAGATATTTACAGTTTTTTCTACAAGGGATAAGTAAAATTTATAAAATAAGAGTGAGAAAATGGAAGATTTATTTCTTTTTTTTCTGTCTCATCGGGTAAAAGTGTCCAACTTAGGACAGTAGTTCACTGTCCAACCTCCAAGTTGAAGGTGTGTCCAACTTATAGAGGTTGGACATAATGTTAATCCTATGGATACATTCCGTTCCGAGAAAAAGCGTCCAACTTAGAGGGTTGTCCAACTTATAGGGGTGTCCAACTTGAGAGGTTTCACTGTAAATGTACGTACAGTAATGACACGGAGCCCTCACACAGAATTACTTGTCAAATAAAGCTGTCCCGAAGCCTAATTTGAATCGTTTTAACATAGGTTTGCATAACAGTACTCGTTATCTTACCCTTTAATCGCCAATCTATGTTTATAGTATTAAATTTTGGGGTAAGAGAAAGTCGTGTGAGTGACACACCAGATTATTCTTTTCAGCGGCATAACGCTATTAGTGGTCATGCAACAATGAATAATTTTTGAAAGAAATAATTAATATTTTTAACAATTAGGTATTGCCACTTACTACCTTTCACAACAATACTAGAAAACAATACCACAAACATTTTTAACAATACACGTCCAAATACTTTGTGACTTGTGCGAAGCATTACAGTATTTCAGAAAATATCACGATTTTCTCATAAATAATTGAAATAGGTGATTTTTTAGTGACTGAAATCTTTGGATAACTTTCGTGATGGAAAGTGTGAGAGAAAAGTATTCTAATGGTCTCATTACCGAAGATGAATTTAGGAATGAAGCCATCACTAGGTCAATAAATAGTCTGAGAGAGGAAGGTTATGAGTTTCTTATGATTTTAGGCGAAGGTAGTTTCGGATTTGTGTTTGAAATGAGAAACAAACAGCGCCAAAGTGTCGCAGTCAAATTAGTGCTGCAAGAATTTGTCAACAGAAGTGAAGTCGAAATATGGCCTGAACTAAGGCACCAAAATGTTTTGCCTCTCATCGATTTACAATACATACCATCTGCTGAGACATTCGCATTTTTTATGCCTTTGTTTCCGTGGTCTTTGGATTTGGCACTAGAAGATTCCGTGCTTTCCATGGAAAAAGCTGCATTTGACTTTGCAAGGTCTTGTTTAAAAGATGTATTAAACGGAATCAAGTACTTGCACGGACAAAAGTTATGTCATCTCGACTTGAAGCCTGCCAATGTTTTAATATCCAACTTGAGAAAAGCAATGATAGCTGACTTTAGTTCACTGACTTTCACAGAAGGCGGCACCGACGCTTACGTCTCACCATTCTTGTACCGCCCACCTGAAGCAGTCATTTCTGAAAAAGATGAAAAAACAGTAGTGAATGGCTTCACTTATGATGCTTACACAGTGGGCTTCCTTGCTCTGGAAATGTTTACAAATCAGGCTGTCCAAAAGTCCTATCAGTCAGCAAAAGCAGGAAAAAAAGAATGGACTTGGAACAAGCAACTCTATCCCAGGATTTTTAAAATTCTGAAGAAAAATAATTTTGAAAAGGCAGTCCAGAAGACGTTTTTGAAATCTAAGGTGGATAAAGAAGTTATCAACATCTTACGAAATTTTGTTAAGGGGTGTTTATGTTTGAATCCTGGACTTCGACCTTCTTTGGATGACATGCTGGAACACAAAATGTTCGGCGGCAATAGATTGTTTCCACAAAATAAAAATGATGTATGGGAAAATAAAGCTTCGACTGAAAAGCTCCGTTTCTTGATTTCTTTATTTATTGCTAAAGCTTCATCTTTGAGTCTTCCATCCGATTCTGACGACTTTGTACAGACAGAAGCAAATGAAAATCAAGAACAACAGAAACTAAGTGATGAGAATGATGTTGAGAAAACAAATCATGTTGAGTGTCATCCAAAAGAGAACTTAACTAAAAAACAGACATTTATGCAGTGGATGGCCAAGAAAAAATCAGGCCTTTCTGATAGATTTCATCGCATAATCACCATGTTTTATCGCACAAGAAAATGATTGATGTCATATCTGCAAATAAATCTTAAAAGCATATTTGAAAATAGCCCAGGTACCATTTGTGAAGAAATAGTGCAATAAAGAAGCCATATAACAATAGCCCATATCTTGCAATAGCTTTTATTAACCCTCCTGCCAGACGGGGATTTTTCTAAATTCATTGACTATTACAGATGACTATTGCTCGTTGTTCAAAATTAAACTCCGATATTCTAAATTCCCATCCATATAGTTACAGTGTAACCTCATCTTATTTTCATGTGGCTAATAAAAATCCTTGTTCTGGCGATTATTCTGTGTCTTTTTTTTATGCTATGTTCTTTCTGTATTTAAGTGATTTATTATTGTGAGAACATTCATTACAGTTATAGCATAGCCTCCTAAACTAGATGCCTGTCGCGTTGCTCGGAAACTTAGCAACAGTTGAAGCGGTAGACAGCGCCACTACGACTTTTTTATTCAACAGCCACAAATTTTTTTTAAAAGTGAGATATGATATACATAAAACGCGAATAGAATCGAAGAAACGTCGATTATATATATCATATATCACTTCTCAAAATCATTGGTGACAGTTGAATAAAAAAGTCGTGCAATTTCTACCAGGTGGCGCTGTCTACCGCATCAACTGTTGCCAAGTTTCTAATCCACGCGAGAGGCATCTAGTTTAGGAGGCTATGGTTATAGTTCAAGAAACAATCTGAATTCAAAATTAAAGGGACAACCTGTTTTCTGGTTTTCTTCTTTTGCGCATAACTTTTAAAGAATAAACATATGAACATAAAATTTAGATGGAATGTTATTATCATATCATTAATAGAATTTTATATAACTTTAGAATAAGTGATAATTTTTAAACTATTAGTTATTCTTTTTCTTTCTTTCTTTTTTTTTTTTTTTCAAAAGTATGCTTTCGAAAAAAAAAAATGAAAAATTTCAACAATTTTAGAAAAGAAAACTAAATTAAAAATGATGTTAAGGACGCATTACAGATAGGTGAAGAGGCACATGCCTTCAAATGTCAAAATAAATTCCAATTTTCTTTATATATTTACTTTTCTTTTATTTACATTTATAACAGACATTTTGAAAAAATATTATTACTAATTTGCAAACTATGAGCATCACCAGAATAATAAAAATGTCGATAAATAATTTTATAATGAACGTCTTATCCAATTTTCATGTTTGTATGTATATATATATATATATATATATATATATATATACTTTCCGAACACTATAGTGAGGAAAGTATCGTAATCATGTCAAAAATCCGAATTTGAGATTTTGATGTTTCTATACGTTTCGAGGTCCCCTGAGTCCGTTTCCACTATTTTTACGATTATGTATGTATGTGTGTATGTATGAATATGTGTATATATGTGTGTATGTATGTGTGTATGTATATGTGTGTATGTATGTGTGTATGTATATGTGTGTATGTCTGTGAGTGAACACGCTAGCGTCTAAACGCTTTGTTCAAATAAGCTGAAAGTTGGAACGTATATTTTAAGTCACCATAGTACGAACTACGAACCCTATAGATTTTGGTGAATCTAGCACTTATAGTTTTTTTACAGGGACATCAGGAAAAATTCTTTATCATTATGGACTATGGGGCCAAACTTTTAAAAGTGCGATAGCGTCTAAACGCTTTATTAATCTGAGCAAAAAATTTGTACACATGTTATAGGTCATAGTTGCACGAACTGTATAGATTTTGGTGAATTTAGCACTTACAGTTTTTTTACAGGGACACAAAGAAAAATTCTTTATCATTATGGCCTATGGGGCCAAATTTTTAAAAGTGTGATAGCGTCTAAACGCCTTATTAATCTGAGCAAAAAATTTGTACACATGTTAAAGGTCACAGTTGCACCAATTGTATAGAATTTAGCACTTACAGTTTTTTTACAGGGGCACAGAGAAAAATTCTTTAACATTATGGCCTATGGGACCAAATTTTTAAAAGTGCGATAGCATCTAAACGCCTTATTCAATTGAGCTGAAAATTTATATGATTATTATAAATCACTGTTGCACTAAATATAAGCATTTTGGTGAATCTAGCATTTATAGGTTTTTATAGGGACACAAGGAAAAATTCTTTATCATTATGATCTATGGACTCAAAGTTCAGTAGCGTTAAATAAAACATCGTGTAATATATGGAGAAAAATATCCAAACACTCTATTATGGTTTTCTCTCTTTTGTTTGTTTAACAACTCCTCTTTCTTTACTTTATCTACAAAACTGTTAATCACTCAATGCTCGGGAAGTCGAGTGGAGTCACTCCAGATTTTTTTTTCTTATTTTATTGTGTCACTTAAGGAACGATTCTGTGATTGTGCGATTTAATTAACGGTTTAAATATGTAGTTTTTAAAATAATGACATGTATATAAACGAAACCGCAACTCCAAATGCGAAATTAAATGTCAATTCGCTAAATGCTTTCTCCTCTTGATACATTCTTCTTACTTGAATTTGATATTTTTTCTGGTGCCACTTTCTTTTTTCATATATTACATCTGATGAAAATTTCCCCATGCTTTTGTAAAATGCGTTAATGGATTTCCTCGGCATCTTTGAGTAGTTCATTTTGGAAAAGTACAGGAATACTATTAATTTCTTATTATTTTTCTGGGAAGCGCTAGGTTAACACCGGAAAAATTATTAAATTTTTTTATTTAAGGGGGTCCATGACACCAAATTTTTGTTTCTATTATTTATTGATGAATTGCTGTAATTATTTTTTCTGAAATTCAAGCTTTTTTCACGATGAAGTTGAACAAGAAAGAATCTTAGGAAAAAAAAAAGCAAATAAACAAAATTTTTAAAATTAAAATAAAATTTTAAAATTTTTGATAAATTTCAAATTTGTTATATCTCATGAACTAATGGTTCAATGTACAAACTTTTTTCACCTTTATATACAGAAAGGATTTATCTTTAATTTGTCTTCAGGATTTCTGATTATAACAGTAAATTTTTTAAACATTAATTTTAATTTGGAAAAAAAAAAAAAAAAAAAAAAAAAAAAACTTATTTCATGCATATCTTCTGGATTACCAAAAAAGTTTTGCTCCTAATTAAAAATACCGAAGACAATTTGAAGATAAATCTTTTCTGTATATAAGAGTGAAAAAAGTTTGTCAATTGAACCATTAGTTAATGAGATATAATAAATTTTTAATTTATCAAAAATTTTTAATTTAAAATTTTTAAAATTTTATTTAAATTTTTTTAAAGATTCTTTCTTGCTCAACTTCATCGTCAAAAAAGCTCCAATTTCAGAAAAAATAATTACAGCAATTCATCAATAAATAATAAAAACAAAAATTTGGTGTCTCAGATCTCCTTAAGTAGAATGCATCGTAGCATGACGTTTTATTTAGCGAATGAAGCAGTTAAATTCTTATGCGGATCCAGAACTTCGAACTTAATATTATTTGAATCAATGTTCAAATTGATTTTCAGAAGGAAAAAAGAAAGTTCTACATTTCATTATGAAATCTTCACCAAAGAAAATTATAATTAATTAAAATTTTATGTAATGTGTCCCAACATTATTAAGAGTCGAACACGAATTTGCAATAATTTGAAATAAAATCTTTCTATTCAGCTTGAGGAAGGGAAAAAATTGTTTAAAACATATTTAATACACCATACGTTTTACACCTTTATTTAATACAAACATCGAACGGATCAAAAAGACGTATAAAATATTTGTAATATTATTTTAAAGTATTTTTTTTTTTAAATTTTATTGAATACTTAAGATGAGCAGAAATAATTTAATTTTCCATTGTAAATAAAAAGATTTCTTTTTTATATAAAAATTTTCCTTTTCTAAATTAATTTGAGAATCATTAAGTTAAACTATATAGATGATTGATTTGTTTGTTTCGGCAAAGCTAAATGTGTTTTTATACAAAAAAAAAAAAAAAAAAAAAAAAAAAGCACAAATAATTAAGGAACATCATCACCATTACATAAAAATTATTTTATTTGAAAGGTACATTGTCATTTAAAAAATTCTTAAATAAATATATACAAACATGAAATAATAAAAAGTAATCACATAGGTTTATGTATCTACTTTGTCAACGAGTGACATTATAATAAAATTTGGCATACAATCTGACAACCTTAACAAACAAATTTGGTTTCGAAGCAGGGTTGCCAAATTTGGCTTTTTTTTTATTCAATAGTCTCCAATAATTTTGAGAAGTGACATTTGATATACTTAATACACTATCAGTCTTCGAAGTGATTAGTCAAACGTTACAAATAAAAATTATTGGTGACTATTGAATAAAAAAAGGCCAAATTTGGCAACCCTGTTTCGAAGTCCCGGAAGTAAATTCATACTGCCGCCTATAAATTTCCAGTAGAGGCATCTAAAGTTAAATCTTCCATCTTTAGAAATCTGATTTCTTCGCAAATTGTTTTATATAGTTTTCTCTGGGTCTTTTTCAGATATGAAATAGATAAATAAGTTTTAAAATAAATGATAAATTTTTGTAGTATTATCTAAACGTGTTTTCAAAGCCTGTTATTTCTAAGATTTCTTTAAACAGATCATAAAACAAGATAAGAAATCACGCATTCTTTATTTAAAAATAAATTAAAAGCTTATTTGGAAAAAAAAATACATATACAGATATTACCTATAGAAAACTAATTTATAAATTTTATATCGGGTTTCAGGCAAATTTTTAGAAAATTGTAAAGAATACGCCGTTCCTTTAAAATAGATGTAATTAATAAATAAAATCTCAAATGTTAGTTTAATACTTCTTCTAATTCAGAATAATGCCATGTATTGATGGATATTTTTATGCTTCCTTTTGATTGACGCAGAAATGAGAAATTGAATTTTTCTTCTAGTCTTTGTTTTTAGACTCAACCAAATGCCCATTTTTTACTCTTAAATGGATATAAAAACAATAGTTAGTCGATATAATTTTTAATTATTCTATAAAATTACTAATATTTTAATTATTATATCACTTTATATCTTCTCTCAAGGATTCTCTGAACGTTTTTTCTTTGTTCTCCGTCACATCTCATTGCATTTTCCAGGAAAATACTACAACACAATAACAATAAATTCTAAATAACAACTTCGTAATGCATTGTCTATTTTCACTTCTATTTGCCATAACAATATATGTTTGCAGCAATCGATCACTTCACATGACTAGGTTTGGATTTAATATTTCTAAAAGCATTTATTTTATAATATTTTATAAAAACGTCATTCGAGCAAACTTCTTATATTTGATCTCCTCATTTTTGCACAGTGAAAAATATCAACATTGTTTGGCAAATACAATACCAACTTTAAATTCAGAAATAATTATAAAACGCTAAAAATGTTATTTTGTAACTCTTTAGCAAAAATTATATAACTACATTTACAGTAACCGTTGTAAAAATCCATAAAATGATATAAAAACTGCGACCTCTTCAATCAAAGAGATTAAAACTTGATTGAGAGTCTCTAAATGAAATGCATTTTAAAACTATATAAAAATGTGGCAGTCCATTTTGAGCTGTTATACTGATGCTTGTAAATTCATACAGAGAGGTAGTAAAATGGTACAGCTCACAGTATTGCACAGAGTTTAAATAATAGTCAGACCTCTCTACTTAATAACATACCTTTCAGAATAAATAAATTAATATACGCAATCTTGAGTACCAAATAAAGGATTTCACTCGAAGTGTTAATTCAACGTTGTTGGCTTATGATATGCAGCTAAAAGGAAAGACATGAACGTTCCAGTAATTATGCGAGAGAGTTGTTGAATACATAGAGTAAATTTTAAAACTCAGTGATTTGTAATGAAGAAAAGTAAACAGTAGTGAAATATAAATAATAATATTATACAATATAGCAAAATGCTTTCTCTCAGTATAGACTTCTCTTCTTTTTAAACGAAGAAGTCTTCTTTACAAAATGTAAAAACTATTATGAAATTGTGAATTTGATACTTTGTACAAGAAAAACACGGCACTGATTATAACGAAGAAATAAAAAAAAAAAAAACTTTTACAAGTAATATTGCTTCCAAGTTAGAAATAAAATTTTTGATGCAAAATTTCTTCATACATCCTTCAGTTTTATAATTGACAAAATCGTTCGATATTAAGAAATTGAGTTACTCATGAACAATAAGAACATAGTCGATTGTCTGTGGGATTAGTTTTTGGTATTTTATGACTAACAATTCAAACTTGAAAATGGATCTCATCCCTAAAACGGGACTTTAGGCAACTCTGGAGGCATTTTAAAATATTGATAAAACATCTCGTTCATATCTTAATTATTTGTCGTGAAGTCAGCACATTGAGTCGAAGGATATACTATGTACAATGCCAGTTACTCGAGTAACTGGACTTTAGGAGATATTTAAAATATATTTTATAGGATCAGCAGTCATTAGAAAAACCTATTTTTATCGTCACCACAAGGCAGCAGCTGATATATCGATGTTCACGTCTTTGGAAGAGGAAGGTTTGTAGTCAGTTGTGGTAAAGGCGTGGATATTCCTGAAAAAAAAAGAGGGAGAGAGAAAATTAAAAGAAAATATAAAAGAAATAATTTAGTGTAAAAAATTAATATATATGTATATATATAATGAGAAAAAGATGTTTGGTGTTTTTAAATCGGAACGAACATTTTTATTTTTTCTATTTATTGTTTTCTTTTCTTAGTTTCCTTCATTAGTTTCTTCCCGTGGTTTCTAATGTTTCTTAAAATAACTAAGTAAATAAATGAATATATAAGCAAAAGTATGGATATGAAATATTCAAATACCATTGCTCAATTGCAAGTTCACGAGGTGGTCAAGTGGACTTTATAACAAACCTTTGTAGAGTTTTACCATCAGTTTTTATCTATTATCTAATAGTTTTAAATGTACAGGGTGATTGTAATTAAAGTTACGATTTCAAAACGCTATAATTTTAAAACTACCCATCACAGCGATTTGATATTTTACCAGAGCAATCGTGAGGCAATGAAAGTTTGTTGGGCAAAAGAAAAAAGAAAATAGTTCCAGAATGTGCTGTTAATTATCCGTAAATTATTTGTTTCATGAAGCTCCTCTTTTTCTCTTTTCACTATGACTGTTTCTACTGTAAACACATATTCTTGTTTTTTTTTTTGCTAAAAAAATTGTAGTAAACCCTTGAAGTCTATTGTTTCCTGCTATTCCACTGTGTTGTTAACAACATTCCTGTGTTTAATGAGTCCATTTAGGCGTTTCCCCTGACATTACCCTGACAGCGTCATCTATAGGAACATCTTGGAACTACTTTTTTCCTCCCGAAACAAAATTTCATTGCCTCATGATTGCTCTGGTAAAATATCAAATCTCTCTGATGGGTAGTTTTAAAATGATAACGTTTTGAAATCGTAACTTTAATTAAAATTACCCTGTATAACTGTGCATCTCCGTAATTCTCATAACTTTGTAAAATAGTAAAGTCGGGAGTGACTGATGGTGTGTTCACATGGTAACCAACGAGTTAAACTTAATGAATACCTTGCGTTTGTCACCATTTGATGTCTTCCTCATTCGGTAATTTTGATATGAAACTGCAAAATAATGCAGATTGAAACATGAGTAAAAGGATTCAATATCCACCTTTTCTTTGTATATTTCGAATTATTGTATCAAAACATGAAACTGGGAAAAAGGATTAGAATAAACATGGGATAAGGTAAAATTGTTTTACAATAGAAAATTTGTCATGTTTCATAAAATAAATAGATAAATAAAAACAAATAAAATAAAACAGAAATTATTTTAAAATCCTATCATTTAAAACAAAATTTTAGAAACATACATGTTATGAAAATGTAACTATTTAAGTTTAAAGAAAAAAAGAAAGAAGGAAAGCAAAATACCTGTTGGCATAATGCATGGCTGCGAGTCTTTCCCTCTGCGCAAATTTTTCAAAGTTCCTGAGGCTTACGGCTCTCTTTCCATTGATTACTGTAGCATAACCATCATCACCTTCGTAAGCTCCGTTTTCGAAACAACTACTGTCGCTAGAAGGCAGGCTACTTGTTTTTGAGCAAGGACGTTTCTCATAATAGGTTCTGCAAAAATAAATACAGAAATGTGGGATCCCAAAATCAATAAAATAATTTTTAGGGCGCATTCGAAAGTATTTCCCGGTCACTTCCCGAGTTGGGAAATGACGTCACGCGGGAAGTTCCGGAAATTAGAACTACCATATAGGAACCTTGTTTGTTTATATATTTGTTTCCCGGGAAGATGAGATGTGTACGGAAGTAGTTCTATCTCGGTCATGTTTCGTAAGGCTCCTATATGGTAGTTCTAATTTCCCGAACTTCCCACGTGACGTCATTTCCCAACTCGGGAAGTGACCGGGAAATACTTTCGAATGCGCCCTTAGTTGAATCAGACATTTTTTTTTTTCGAAATAGTGGTCACTTTCAAAAGTAGAACATTTTTTAAACGAAATTATTTGGCACTTATTCCGATTGGAAGAGTGTTTAAATTGATTATTACCGGTGAGTAGATGTAGATTTATTGTAACTCTATCTCGTTGTGCGGGAGCATTTCATCAAGAACTTAATACTTTATCTCAGATAGAAAGCAATAATTTTTATGTTCTAAAAGAAACGAAAAGAAAGAAAAATAGAACATACTTTGAATTTAAGAATTTCAAGCTCTGTTTTCAAACGAATACCACAAAATAGCAATATATTCGTGTTTAATACATATTCATACAAATAGAATGTGTATTGGATTAGATTAGAAACAAATAAGAAAATAAAATATGTTTTTGTTGAAGTTATTTAATTAAGGTATTATTATTTCAGGAATGAATGCGTATGTTGCTTCTGCTGTTTTGTCTCTGTTTTCATGTGACGATAGAAATGGCTATTTGTAAAATTCATATTAATTATTTCAAATTCTTCTGTATTCCTTTCGTACGCGTCTGTAATGAAAGTTTTTGTATTTTCTAAAGTATGAACTTTCCAAATTTTTGCGAAAGTTCCTCGAATGTTTTGTGAGTTTGACAATATGATATTAGCAGTATTCCATGCAATACAATGATGTATGTTAAAATTTTGCATTTGAGAAATGGACACGATTCGCGAATTCATAAACTATTAAAGATTATTGCTTCAAGCTCCATGGTTTACTCAAACTGGTTTCTAAAGCAGTTATTTTAATCTTTTTTGTTTTTGTCAACTTTTGCAGTGAACCTAGGCAGACTTGTTAGAAAAGAGAATTAAAAAAATTATAGTAAGATGTGTTAAGAAAACGAGGACTAAATTGCGATTTCCATGTGTTATTTTAATTTCAAGTTACATATAAAATATGCGTCATTACCACTAAATAGTACCACTAAATATTTATATTCTTTTGTCTGCCTTTTTCGAATCTTAAGTGGGAATTACTTAAGATATTTCAGATATCAAGTTCTAAGAAAAATAGATTATATGTTCAAATAAATGACAACCAGTACAAATATAAATTTAGCTTACTTATTTCAGTTATAACAACATTTCGAAAATTTAATTGGAACTCAGACAGAATGACAATCACTGAAAATATTTGCTTAATTAGTTTCAACCCTGCTATTCTGTTCGGGTGTAATTGACTCGAAGCCTATTTTAATTTCTTTTAAAAAGGACAGTGTAAAAATATTTTCTTGATATTTTGGGACATAGTTAATTTGGAATATAGTTTCCTGGAAATTTTTTAATGTTATTCTCTTGTATATCCAATTTAAAATAATACTGGTGATGTATTGTACAGAAAATCGGAATTGATCAGTATGGTTAAATCATTTATAATTGCAAACATGCAGTTTAGAAATCGGAAATCAGTAGTTATAAAATTTGTAATTTAATGAAAGTTTGTTTCTGTAATGTATTTTTAGAAAACGGTATCAATTATATTAACATATTTACTTAATTGTTTTAACTAGGGGCCCAGTCCCTTGCTCGCTTCGTTCGCCAACCACCGAGGGGGCTTCACATCCCAACTTGTTCCGGTAGGCAAACTCTGCGGAGGATTCGTTTCCTTACTCTAGATATCCATAAGTAAAAATAGCCATGTGCAAATTTGCACTGAAATGCTATAATAATGATTTCATATTACAACTATAGTTTCTGTCTGGCTATAATTATTTTAATTTTTTAAAGACTTAAGTGTTATTGTTTATCCTGGTTATACAGTATCGTAAAACAATATTAAATTTAAGCAAATTTCCTTTTCCTTTTCTTATTTAATTATGCCCATGTGAATAATATCAGGGACGACAACGATGAGTGAATATGTATATATCCGTCAGCATTAGGCTTTTATCCTTTACAGAAGAGCTGTGACAACAGTTGTCACTCTTTACTATAGGATTTTGTAAGAGCCCGTATCTAGGATAGATTGTTATTAAAAACTTATAACATAATATCCGTGTAATAACATGAGAAATTTCTAAATAAACAGCATATTTGTACAGGAAAAGTTGTATTATTTTACAACGTAAAAAATTTTGTATAAATGTATAAAATGTTATATAAATACAATGTACATTGTATTATTTTACAATGCAATATAATAAGGAAAAAAAAAATAGGAAAATAAAAGTTGGTTCCTGAACTGAATTGCGAATGGGATAAGCAAATATCTTACGACCATGCACAACCAATTCCATTTTGACAGCTTTACCACTCACGATACAAAAAACTTTAATACTCCCTCTCCCCTGCAAAAAATCATAGATGAGTTCTATGCTAAAAAGTAGAAACGTTTAGGATATCTTTCGTAAAATACGGAAAGAGGATGAGAAAAGAGAATTTATTTTCCCTTAAAAAGTGATTCGGTTAAGTGAAAAAAAAAAAAAAGTATATAAAATCAATTAACAGAAATATTTTGATAAAATGTATCTTAAATTAAACAAAATATCTTTGTCTGTATTCTACGAAACTTTCAGAGTATTATTTTGCGTACTTTTCAACATCTTTAAATTTAAAAGCAAAAGTACTCTAGACACTACGTATGCTCCGAAAAGAAAAAAATATAATTTGTGAAAGTCAAAAAATAATTGCATATTGCACGCCACAATCAGCTGATGCATAGCTTAACAAAATATGAGAAGGTTCTATGAATAATTTTTGGTTCTACAAAACTTTTATAGCTAAAATGTTTTGCCGTACTTCAACATTAAATATCAACTAAAATAATACTTTGACATATATGGTTTGTTTCTGCATGTTTATTACATATTTTTATACAAAGCTGCCTAATTACATGTTTTTAAGTAAAATAGGTCTTATTGTATAAACCAAGAAAGTGTAAAAGGTACGTTAAATTAAAAAAAAAGGGCAGTGGTAGTTTTTTTTTTCTTTTTAGAATACAAAGATTTTTTCAAATATTGGATGTGTGAATAAGACTGCACTAAGGCTCCTATATATATATAAGCTGGCGCATCAGGCATTTTGTTGCCTTAGGGTTGCCACATGTACCCAGAGCGTTTCTCTGATAAACAAACGACAAACATTTTTTTTTTTTATCGTCTTACGTTACGTTAGAGTAACTTGTTTTATTATATTTCATAATTTTAGCTAAGTAAACTATGATATGGAAGTTTGTTTAGCGAAAAACGGCTATAATCATTCAAGAAGTGAATATAAAGTGTTCATAGACCTTCTATTACTGTGTATTTGAGTTTTGGCGACATTTTGTAAAAGAAACAGAAACCGCCCTAACAACACATTTTATCCCAGTACATCCATAGGATATCTTCAGAATAAAATGACATCCTGAGAATGTACTGTGAAAAAAATGTGTTTTTAGGAATATTACTGTTTGTTGCTTATTGCTCTTATTTTGACCGGATTAGCTTCAGATCAAGATTTCTTAAAATCATTAGGGAAGCGATAAGGACGCCAAGCGGGAATGCTGTCCTCTTCGGAGGCAAAAAAATGGCGGTGATGCGCCGGCCTATTATTTCATTTAGGGGCTCTAGACTACACCCTTTCTTAATAAGTGACGTAAGTAGTATTGCTTACGTGTACTATAAAATAATGATACTTGCATTCGATAGTACTTGTTGTCAGCTAGACAATGTCGAATACGTGAAAATTTACGGTGAGCATGCTCCGTTAAATAAAGAGTATGGAAAACCAGATCAAAATTCTGAAGATGCTGAAATGGAAATATTGCCTGAAGATTCTTGTCAAACACAATCAGCATTAGCTATAGCATTAAATGTTGATCGATCAACTGTTGCAAAACGTTTACAAAAAATGGTAATGGATCAAAACGCTAGTAACTGGGTTCCACACGCGTTAAAAGAAATAGACGTGGAACGACAAAAACCATTTTCGAAATGCTACTTCAAAGACAACAAAGAAAAGGTTTTTTGCATCGAATAATTACTGCAGATAAAAATGCATTTATTATGAGAATCTTAAACGTAAAAAAAGTTAGGCTGAAGCTTGGTGAAACTGATCCATCGTAATCATAGGGAGATTTTCCCTGTAATAATATTATGTTCTGTATCTGATGTATTAGAAGGGTGAGGTATATCATGAACTACTTAAATCAGGTAAAACTATTAATGGCGATCTCTATCGACGACAACAAATATGTTTAAAGCGAGCTTTAGGAGAAAAACGACCAGAATGGGATAATAGGCACAACAAAATAATTTCAGTATGACAGTGCAAAACCACATGTTGCAAACGTTGTAAAAAATTACTTAAAAGGGTACCCAAGGAATTATTAGGAAGTTTTGTCCCACCCGCCGTAATCACCTCACTTCAATTACTTTTCTTACGTATCTTCAATTACTTTTTATTCCGATCGATGCAGTCGTCTCTTTCTGAACAGTAGCTCTCGCGTACAGATCGAAAATTGGCTTAATGATTGGATCGCTTCTAAAGGCCAGACTTTCTTAAGAGAGGAAATCCGTCAATTGTCTGAAAAATGAGTGAAAGTTGTAACTGCAGATTGAGCATACTTTTAATAAATAAGTCTTTCATTTTTTAAACTAACAAATGCGTTTCATTTTAACAAATAAAGGGCGGAATCACTTTCACATGTCATAGCTTAAATAAAAAAGTTTAATATAATATGTTGAAGACTCCTGTGTGTAATTATAAAACTTTATTTCTTATTTACTGAAAGCTAAATGTGTTACATTTTATCATCAGATTGCTGATTAACACATTGCTTAATTAAACCTGATTCGTTATGTGTTACGAAGTATTGTAGGAAATAAGTATTATTGAAAATTTTGGCTTTTATTAATAATTTCTACTTGCACAATATAAACGTAAAATCTGCTACTTGTAACTTATGATACGTTATATCTTACTTGTAATTGTATTATGTTAAGTATGAAATTTTTTTTATGAATATTACCTCCATAATATAAAGTTTATTACCTGTATGGCATACCATAATCAACTTCTAATATGGTGGAAAATTTGTGTGGAAACAGTATATCTACAATTGCAACAGCTCCACCTACAACAATAGCACTAACACCTAAAGAGAAAAAAGAAAACATGAAAATCTCCATAAAATTATTAAATGGTTTAATTGGATCCGACTTAATATTATGACAAACAAGAAAGAAAGATCATGCGATTTGCATAGATTATGAACTCATCCCAACTGTGCTTAGTCGTTATATCTTTTAATCTTCAACGTGTCTGAACTCCGCGATGACATATTAAAATATATCTTATTTTTTAGTATGGGGATGAGAAATTTATAAAACTTTACTTTTAAAGAAAAACTATAAAATTGATTGCTTGTGTGTAGCCCTGTATCTTGTCTGGAGATCGTAATGCATCAAAAATCTTTTGTGAATATCTGCGCACACAAACCATTTAAGCTATTTCTACATTTTCAATAAAGAACATTCCAAAGTGAGCTGGGATAACATATAGTTTCAAAGCATTCTAAAAATTTGCATGGCTGGCAGGTAAACATACAGGAAGACGAAATGAAGTCGTAACTACTTTTAAACTTTGTTGGAAAATGTTAAAAATGTAGAACACAATTGTTAAGGCATTTCCAGCAATTTCAAATAATATCTTCTAATGCATCTAAATACTTTTGTGTCGCCCAGAAATGCAATCATAAATGCTAATCATACCACGATCTATATAGAAAATATGCTTTTGGATATATGAAAAAATACGTTTATTAATATCTCATATGTCAGTCTCAAGGAATTCTCAGAATGTTAGCAGAAATTTGGGCTATACTGGCCTTGGATTGGTCTTCTGGGATCTCCAGTCTGAAGTTCAGTATTTTATTTCGTCCGAAGCACTCACGTTGGCGAAAATAAGTGCGCAAACAGACAGACAAACTGAAGTCATACAGTTTTCAACTTTCTTGGAAAGTTTTAGCGAAAAGTGGAAAAATTTCGTGCCTATATCTAAAATGTAGCATGTTTTTCTACCTTTACTAATTCTCTGAAAATAAAAAGTAAATAATAACATGTATGTTAACCCAGTTAAGAAATATTATCTGTTTTAATATTTTTTAAAGTCATCGTAGATTTTAACAGTAGTTTAATTTTCTTTTTCAGTATATTCCATAAGCCACTGATTTGATGCTGTAAAAGAAAATCTACTTCCTTCAACTATCCTAAGTCAAATTTTACCTGATGATTCCACGATTAATTCAAAAAGATGTTTCTTATTTATATCAATATCAAATTTCATGGTATCTCCCGAAATTGATATTCGCTAAGACGACTAATGTGATTTTCCTGGATATAATGATACACTCTAAAAAATATGTCCTATTTGCTGCCAGAAATTCTCTGCAATTTGAGAAAATACGTTCTGGCAACGTAATTTTTTCGTACGAGGGTAAGTCATTAAGAAAGTCACAAATGCATATGGCATAATTTAAAGTAGTAACAGATATCTCCAAAGAATGGTGATGGATGGCTGCACCTTACAGATTTATGATATTCAATTCATATTGAGTAGGTAGCATTCACACGCATGCGTAATGCAGTTTCAAAAATGGGGATGGTGCTGAATGATTGTGCGACAGAAGAGCAGCGTGCTGTGGTCCGATTTTTATAGGCGAAAAAACTTGAATTAAAAAATATTCATGAAGAAATGTTACCTGTTTATGGATGCTACAGCATCCACCTTACAGCCCAGACTTAGTCCCAAGCTATTTTCACTCGTTTGGACCACTGAAACAACATCTTGGAGGCAAACAATTTGCACATGACGACGACGTTCAACATGAAGTCCTACTGTGGATGAGACAGCAACACAAAGAACTCTATGCAGCTGGAATTGGGGCTCTGATAAAACGATGGGATAGGTACAGCAACGTTGCTGGAGTTTATGTGAAAAAAAAAAATTGTTTCCAAGTTATTATCATGGTAAATTATTACTTCCATTCCCTACTACCGTAGGTAATGGAAGTATTGTATTCGGTCTGAAAATTCGATATCGGGTTTTCACCTGATTTACACGTTTTAAGGTCCCCTGAGTCCAAAAAAGTGGTTTTTGGCAATTGGTCAGTGTGTATGTATGTGTGTGTGTGTGTGTGTGTGTGTATGTATGTGGAGAATCTTCTGGCTATCATAGCTCAGAAACTAATAAAGATAGAGCTACGAAACTTTAGAATTCAAATACGTCTGGCCTACAGATGAAATTTCCAAATTTTGGTGAAAATTGAAAAACCGGAAGTGGGACATCGGAAACCGGAAGTTGGACCGTAAGTCCGTATCTCAAAAACGGCTCTAACGATTTTCTTCAAACTTGCTATATAAACACTCTATTAGATGTCCTTTCGAATGATATAGTTGGTTAGTTCAGGAAAATTGATAGGCGTCCTGTATAAATAGCTCAATTTCAGGCCTCCCAAGGGCGTTCCTTTAAAAACGGTTGTACGGATTTTTTTCAAACTCGCCATTTTAACTCAATTTTAAATATGCTTTTGTATGTAATTATTGTTTTCCTGTCAATAATTGAGTTTAACCGGAAATGGGACATCGGAAACCGGAAGTGGGACCGTAAGTCCGTATCTCAAAAACGGCTCTAACGATTTTCTTCAACTTTGCTATATAAACACTCTATCAGATATCCTTTCGAATGATATAGTTGGTTAGTTCATGAAAATTGACAGGCGTCCTGTATAAATAGCTCAATTTCAGGCCTCGCAAAGGCGTTCCTTTAAAAACGGTTGTACGGATTTTTTTCAAACTCGCCATTTTAACTCACTTTTAAATATGCTTTTGTATGTAATTATTGTTTTCCGGTCAATAATTGATTTTTTGTGAAAGTTGGTATCTCAAAAACGGCTCTAACGATTTTCTTTTTTGGTCACTTTTATGTTTTCTGATCACATTATCTCTCAAAAATGCATATAATACATGTAATAGCGGGTAATGGAAGTCGTGTGGTTGTTTCACACCAGATTTTTTTTTATTATCTTTTGTGACTTACTTAATGACTTTCCCTCGTAAATTACGTGTATGTTATCAAATTACAGAGAATTTCTGGCAACAAATAGAACATATTTTTTACAGTGTAGTTTTTTAAAAGTATCTAGTCAAACATAAGGAGAAAATAAAAATTTTCTATGCGTGTTATAGGAGGAGTTCATGAAACGAACACAATATAATTTTTGATAAGTTATAATAAATTTTCAAAAAATATGAATTTCATAACAAATTTAAGGATTTACATTGATGACAAATTTTTGTTTCAGTTTATAAGTAAGGAAAAAAAAGAATGAGGAGTTTTTATTAGTGTTAAAAATGCACTGCTTAAAGAAAATTTGAAAAACAAGTAAAATAAGCGAAGATGACTATGCGAGACAAGAGCACAAAAGGGAGGACCCACGAACATTAAAGTATAACATAAAAACAAAAGTACCCAATGAGATGATTTAATTTTTTTTAATGGTAAAAATACGAAAAGACGTTCAAAGGCATCCATTTGAATATGAATCAATGAACATGAAAAGTATTTTCTAAAGGGAATGAAAGATTTGATGTGCTGTTTTTCTGTTATGCGCAATAGGCTTATATATTCCCCATTTCTTTCACATGGAAGCGATGAGAATGTCGGTAGGAATTTGAAGAATTCTGTTCCAGTTTCCCTGAAAGGCAATCTTCAAATCCCGAACAGTCAACGCAGGTATTGGTCTCACTGAAATACGTCGCCTGAGTCGAGCATGTCCCAGATAGGCTTTATCGGATTTAAATCAGGACAATATGCTGGCTTCTCCATACATTGCATTGTTTCCGTTTCAAGTATGTTTTTAACAAGGTGAATCGTATAAGATCTTATATTGTCATGCATCAGGAAAATGCATAAATAAATAAAGGAATTTTAAAACAACTTTAAGGAATTAGTTAAAAGTAGTTAGTTCTTGAATGAAACTGGGCTGAAATATATGCGAATCACATTCCTCAAATAAATAATAAAATATAATGACATCGGAGAGAACTTTAAAACAAACATCTACTTCAAGATAAATAGAAATACAATAAAAATAACTATCCAATTAATATATACCTGTATTATAATAAATAAAATGTTTTCTTTACCACATATGCAGCAGCACTGCATAGAGAAAAATAAATCCCCCAAAATAAGCAAAATACAAAAAATGAAACTTTTTTAAAAACTTTTTTTCTTTTCTAAATAATTCTCAAGATAAAGACATTGCAGGGGGAGGAGGAAGGAGATAGCATACACAGTAATAATTTGATTTTCAAACCGAAAATTTCTTTTGATTATCTTCTTGCTCTTGATAGTTTGTCAGCAAAACTCGATAGAAAACTATGAATAAATTCATTAGAACTCTATTGCATTATATTTAATACTAGAAAAGAAGTCATTCTTTCCTTCGTATAACGATTGAACACAAAACGATATCACTGAAAATTTTACATTTGTAAGAATTTAAAAATAGTTTCTCGATTCAATGAAAATGTTTTTAATTATCGAATATAATTAATTAAAATTTCACTAAGATAACTGTTTATCGTAATTCTCTACTAATCCACGAGAACTGAACTAAATTACAAAAAGGTAACAAAAAGAAAAAAAGGTAATAATTTTTACTAATTTGAACAGACGCCAGGGAAAAAGTTTTTAAGACTTTGAAAAATATCTCGATAGGACAAACTATCAAGTTCGTTTTAAAAGTAATAGAAAGCATTTGTTTTTGACATTTAACACTCTTAGTGTTTAAATGTAAAAATCGCCGTTAGTACATATATCTCTATATGTACTTTCAATTCAAAGCTATATAATTTTTTATTTGAGGAAATAAATATATATTTAAATAATAAAATAGTGTTAAATTCTACTTAAAATAGGGAGAATACAATTATTAAATGAACGTGTTGTCTATAAAAGTACTTACTTTCTGTTGTAAAAAAATATTTCAATTTACTTCAACATTTTCGTTTGTAATAAAAAGTATTAAAATTTGTGAAAGGATAATAGCTTTCCTAACTATACAAGGACTGACTTACAGAAATGAGTGCCAGGGCAAAATCCTTATTTGGGGGGAGGAGGAGGGTGTTCTGTTTTTGCAATAGAATTAACGAAGTGAAAATAATTATAGTACCTGGTAACATCTTATTAACAAGAGTACATTTCCAGAAAATAATGAGCAATATTTTGACTATCAATGATTACTCATATAATTTTACAGCTTATTTTTAGGAATAATTATAGAGTAATTTCATGTAGGGTTATTGAATAGGTATTTACCATAGCTTTCACAAATTCACAATTACGCTTGAACCCTGAACATTGCCTACTGTCCCATAATAGAAAATATGCAGCGCGTTTTTTCACATCAACAAGTTTTTGAATTTTGAACATAAGTAACAGGCTTTTTTATTTGTAAAAACAACTAATTTGGGGTCTTGTTATAAATGAAGCTCGGGTGCTCGGCCTATTCGCTCCTTGCAAAATCAGGCCCTGTGACGATAATAAACTATGATATAGAGGTTTAAAATACCCACCTCTGTGCATATTTTAAATCTTGTTTTGTTAATATTTTTTAAATGTTTCTTTTTTCTTTCTTTATTGTTTCTGAAAGAAAAAGAAACTATGTGATTTATTAGATGCTATCTCTCATAATCCTTCATGTACCAAACAACAATGTTAAAAATCGTGTGGAATCGAATTTATGGGAAGTATTTATCAAAATCGAATTTATCAAAGTTACTTATAAGGATCGAAAGTTTATACTTCATTTTCATCTCACTACATAACACTAGGTGTTATAAGAAACTTTTTTTTTTTTTTTTTTTTTTTTTTTTTAAGAAAAGATTTTATAATATGCCGTTAATTTACCTCAAGAATACTCATATTAAAAAAAAAAAATAAGAAAAAAAAATAAGAAAAAAAACTTGTAAATATGTTTTTCAAGTTCCTGACCCGTTTTCGATCTTTATGTAATGTACGAATGATTCCCTAATGTTCTAAAAAAGGAGTTAAAGGATCAGTATCATGTACTTTTTTGATGAAAAAAAGCATAAACAACAAAGAAGCTTTCAGTTACTAGTAAATTAAAAACTGAACAGCTGAATTAATAGAACAGGAGAAACGTTTAGGACGCTAACATTAAAGGTAATAGAAGTAGTTATTAAATCCCAGATGATTATTTTTGTTTCCCTGAATAGGGCTCCAGAAAGCTCTTTTCAATCCTTACAGGTAATACCAGTGCCTGATTTAAGGCAGGGCATTCGGGGCATGTGCCCTGGGCCCTCACACTGAGGGGGGCCTCCAAGAAATTCTATCATACATTAAAAAAAATAGTTTAAATGAAAATTTTCCAAATTTTGCTATAATGATCGTTGTTTTTTGTCTTTTCGTCAATGGATTATTAAAATTTATACTGCACTGTATTACTGCATATATACTACTAATTGTGTTACTGCACTGTTTTATAAATAGGCAGTATGATCTTTCAAGGAAACTATCAGCACATCAAAAAAATTGCAATATTTTCGCTAAACGCAAATACAACTGAATACTACCGATACTGCATTCCAAACTCTTCCTAAAACTAACTAAATCCAAGACATGCACTACAGCGCAAATATACATGGGCGCGATGTACGTAGATCCGATAGACAAGCATCAGATCTAGTTAAGCCTTACTCTTACCATTAAAATGAAAAATGAAGTGAAGTGAAGAGAATTTTTAGATGCATGATTAAAAAATATGCAGTTTGTTTTGTTTGTTGTAATATTAAAGTACGAGGAAAAGGGGCCCATTGAACATGAGTGCCCTGGGCCTCCAAGTGAGTAAATCGGTCCCTGGGTAATACAATTATTTTACGCAGATGAAAATTAGTTTAAAATTGATAATACTTACCTTTTTTGTTCGTTGTCAAGCAATTAGAATTCAAAATTCGTTATGAACATCGCAGAAATAGTTATTTGGTACGTAATTTTTGCTGATGCGCAATGCCTTGAAATATATACATTGGAATATTGCCAACAAAAGCTTAATATTTTCTATATTTCGTCAATACAATCACTTTTAAATTTAAGAAAATATACTAATGTTAAAAAAAAAGTAATTATTTTCTAATACTATCTTAAAAACACACAATTAGATTATTACCCGAGGTGCAGACTGTTTCTGCATGTCTTTCTGGATGTCGATCAAACTATAAAAAAAAACAAATCATTTTTCTGTGTTTCCTAAATTATGTATGCAATGAGGAAAGTTTTACCTATTAATACGGCCATTTATGTGAATCTAAAAAAAAGTATTACAATTTGTCTGTCAGTCAGTTATTTTTCATTACTCTATGGACCTAATTACGATGTTTTCACAAGTTTTGCAAGCTGAGTGACGGTGAAAACTTAGTCGAGATTTATGCCATAAATTTATAGGTGGGCGTCTGATATATATATATTTATATATATCAGACTTAGTATATATATTTTATAGTATATATCGCCTTAGTATATATATTTTGTTCACTTCGTTTACATTTTGATAATATTCAGTTTACAAAAGCATTTTTAAGAATCATATTCTACAGATATCCATGGCTAGAAATATGCAATGGATTAAATAATCAGGGATTCATATAATTTGTTTTGCATTATATAATTAGTTGTCAATCCAGACACAAATTGTTGCTAGTTTTGTTTATTAAATTAGATAATCTCCGACACCTGTTTGCTTTGATGCAGTTCAGCTTGTCCAGTACTTTGCCAGATATTTGTGATAAATATATTTTCGATATGTATATATATTTTAAGGTACTACTAATAACAGCAACTGATGAGCTCCGAATGAAATTTGCAATTTCAGTTATTTCTTCTTCCAAGCAATCAGTCTAAAATCTAGATTTTTTTCAAAATGTTACTGAAATCAATATATTTTTACATTTTACGCGCAATGAATTAAAATTATGATCGCTTTCGATTCACCACTTTGTATGTGTTATACACAATATCTAATTTGTAACGATTCACATTCCTCAACGCTATGAACTCACTTGGATAATTTAAGGATGATAATTGGATAATTGGATAATTGGATTGGATAATTTTTTTTAATAATTTAATTTATTATATTTCACTTGGATAATATCTTTGATTTTTTTTTTTTTTTTTTTTTTTTTTTTTTTGTAATTAATGCTATTTTCATAATTCTTTCCTGAATATTTTATTTTAAATGTCATTATTTTTTGCGATATATTTGGAACAACTTAATCGTAGCTCTGTTTGCACCCTCTGAAAACGACTCCCATTTTCTTTTCTTTCTTTCTTTTTTTTCTTTTTCTTTAACAATGAGCATTGTATAAAGCAATATTAACTGCACAATTTTTAATTCCTTGAAAAAATCCGTATTATCATTAACTTATTTAAACTTGCCGTTACGGTGGATGGAACATAATGTTATGAAGATTCTTTGAACGCATTCGGGAGGAGTCTGACTTTCTTTAAACGTTTGCGATCATAAAATAAAAAATAAAAATAACAAAAAATAAAAATAAATAAAAATAATAAAAAATAAAAATAAATAATGATCCCCTCCGTGGAGGATCAAAATTGTGATGGCTTGATTCCGGACCATCCTTACGGGTGCGTTCCAGACCGTCACCAATTATCCATTGCGCAGCACTCGAGTGACGTTAAACTCAACTAACTAACCAACAACTAACCAACCAACCAACCTCTAAAAAAATTACAACCCTTTTTGCTTGATTTTTTTCTAATCTTTTTTACCTGCTGCTAAAAGCAACCAGAAGCACCAGCCGAAACGGAAATGTAGAGCGCCACCTTCGAAAGGTATGACTAGTGGCCTGCGAGGAAGAAGGTGTGCGTAGACAGCATTCGCCAGCAGCATCAGTACACCCGTCAGCTGCATCGTATAGGCACCATAACGAGGTACTGTACACAGGAGGATATTCATCAGCAGCCAGAGAGCAAAAGCGGACCTGCAATAGAATTTGAATACTCAGTAAAAAATTATAAATTATTCGAAGCATGTGTTAATTTCGAGATAGATTTAATTGAATGCAGCAAAAATTAAGCGTAAATTCTCAAACAGGAAATTTGTGATTGGAGTGTTTTTCGCTTAAGGGGAGTTGGCACCTTTGACGACACCACTGAAGTAAGGTTTACTATAAACGCTTATATTAATATTTATAAACTGAACTGCATTAGGTCTGTTCAATAAAATAACAGTTCTTATGACTTTTGACATATTTTTTACTGATTTAAAATCTTTAAATTGCGTTTTTTCACTTTTAATTTTCTCATAAATTCACGATCTTCAAAATGCAAAAACCTCTACACATATTTAAGAAAAAACTTAATATGTATATCAATTCCAACTGTACGTAATTATAATATTAAATTTCTACTGTACGTTCTGATATCTATCTACCTATATATAATAATAATGATTTATTAAGCGTAGTAAAAGCCAAGCAACAGATACAAGATCACTGAAACCACTATATATATATATATACACCCCAAGACAAAAAGATAGGTACAAAGGATTTTTTCTTTGATTTTTCATAAAATAACATTATCTAAGTTGTGCTTATCATTTATTATTATCATAAAATAGCACTATTCCCGGACTCATTTTTGTTTTAAGAATAATTTAGAAAAGTTTTAAAACTAAAGTTTTTCCAATTTAAGATTACATTCCGCGACAAAAAAGATAGCAAAAAAGGTTTTTTTTTTTTTCTAAATTTTCATAAAATAACATTATCTAAATTGTGCTGATCCTTTATTATCATAACAAAATATTATCATATCAAAAACATATTAAATATTTGAATCTTATTCAAAATAATCATATTAAAAAAAAAAAAAAAAAAAAAAAAAAACTTTGTTTCTATCTTTTGTCGCGGTGTGTAGTCTTAAATTAGAAAACATTTTAGTCTTAAAATTTTTCTAACTTAGTCTTAACAAAAATGAGTCCGGGAATAGTGTTTATGATAATAATAAATGATAAGCACAAATTAGATAATGTTATTTTATGAAAAATCAAAGAAAAAACCCTTTATACCTATCTTTTTGTCGCGGGGTGTATATATATATATATATATATATATATATATATATTGAAAACCTTTTCAAACATTGAATAGATGAAAACAAGAAACATTGAAAAAGATATATATATATATATATAGTGCAACCTAAAACCACTATGAACGGAAAGCGGCACCTTAATTTGTTACGTGAGAAACTGAAGCTTCACATGCTTGTTCATAAATGTTCAATTTTTATCCATGATGGGGCTCCGTGTCACGGAGCGAAAATTGTCAAGAATTATCCGAGGGCACAGAAAATCAAAGTGCTTGACCGGCCAGGTAACAGCCCAGATTTAAATCCAATAAAGAATTTGTGGTGTTATTATGAAAAATAAAGTCGCCGAAAAGCAACCCATCCATATATATATAGATATAATATATTTAGATGTTCAATAGAACTCATTTAAAAGAATTAGTGATGGGTTTTGAAATTTATTAATTAGTTTTTGAGAAAAAAAAAAATCAAAAAGTGCATAATGTAAAATTTTGGACAAAAAACATGATTTTTGTTACATATATATTTTAAAGATATTGCAAAATCCATCTCTAATTCTTTTTTGTAGGTTCTATTAAATAAATAAAAAATACTAAGCCTTTTTTGAAATATCTATAGAAAATTTAGCATTTTGAAGATCAAGAATTTAAAAAAAAATGAAAACTGGGAAAACGCAATTTAAAGATTTGGAAATCGGTTAAAAATATATCCAAAACCATAAGAATTATTGCCTAAATAGATATTCTGTTGAACAAACCTAATATTGTTCAATTTATAAATATTCAATGGAAATACAAGCTTTTATCTGAAATCTACTCAAAGGTGCCAAGTTCCTTTAAAAACGCCAAGAAATTCAAATCTCTTCAACCATTAGCTGTAGATGCTCCGTCATATAAGCGAAATGTAGGATAATGTGGCATTAATTTATAATAAGAGAAACAAAAATATATAGGATGTGGTTTTCAACTAATTGATAATAATATTCAAGCAAATAATCTAAGTTAGAATAAGAATCACCATAACTCAGTCAATAAAAGTAAAATATAACGGAATAAACTATACGCATTTTAAAAAGTACTTTTTGAACGGTAGATTATTTCTAAAGAAGGAAAAGGCTAAATAATAACTTCAACAAAGTAAAATAAGTTCATATGGTAGTCTAGCAAGAAAAATTTCGCCATTTCCTCCCTGATCTAATGCATTTTCTGAGGATATTACTGTTTTTTGCTTTTTTACTTGTCTATGCTATTCTATTTATAAAACTGTGATGGTCTCAGTGGGTGTATTGTATTGCCATACAATATTTTTCTGTTTTTGAATTAAGTGTATTTTGATATAATATAAAGAACTTTAATATGTATTTGAAGATAAATTTTTAGCAATACAACCATTGCATTTATGCTTAAAAACAATAAAAACTATGAACGAAACTAATTCTACGTACAGTTGCAATGAAAATTGCAATTCCCTGAACAATAAACTAAAAACTATGAACGAAACTGATTTTAAATACAGTTGCAGTGAAAATTGCAATTCCCTAAACAGTGATGCACGAACATTTAAACAAATGGTTCATAATCTATTATATTCATGTTGTTTTTGTTGGGATGACCGTTATTCCCGTTTCTTCCAAAAGAAAGAAATTTGATCTTTTCGGGTGAAAAAACCAGATTTCAAAACTGACTGTATATAAATAAAAAAACTCACCAAAGTAATATGTGCGAGTAGTATCCAGCCAATCTGTACCGCCGTCCCCAACAGAATCCCTCCAATTCTTGGGTGAAATACTCTGCAATGGTAAGCAGTGGGAAAGGAAGGCCCTTCACTAGCGCTGCACGGTACTCCTGCTTCATCTCATTCGCTGAAATAACAAGAAAAAAAATAACTGAATTTTGATGTTTTGTCTTTTAAATTACCCTAGACTTTTCAGATATAAAAGGGAAACTTTTAAGTGATGAGGCGTTGTACTAGCCGCCTTCAGCAACCAATGAAAATTAGGATCGTATGAAATTTGGTGGCGCCTGCGGCGTCCTGAATCCGATGTGTTGATTTGAAGAATTCTGATAAGGACAAACACTATACTTACAGTTTTGTTAAATAAATCCTTGTCGAATCCTGTTTTTAGACTGACTAAGAACAAGATTCGACAAGGATTTATTTAACAAAACTGTATTAAGTGTACCTTTTTTATATAGGAATTTTTGCTAGTGTTCAGAGACTTTTATTACCGACTGTACCAGGCCAATTAAATCATTCTTCGAACTATATTTTGCTTATATGATGCAATGTTTCGAGATGTCTTCCTGTTTGAACTAGAGGTCTGCAAGTCCTCGGGCTGGGTTCGGGCCGAAATTTTCAATTTGTTCTCGGGCCGGGCCGGGCTTAAATTTTTTTTGCAAGCTCGGGCCGGGCCGGGCTCGGGCTCAATTTTTTTGTGTATACTCGGGCCGAGTCGGGTCCACAGATTATCATACAGATAGGACAGTGAAGCTAAAACGCGAACCGGAAATATAGTAGCACCACTAGTGTCAACAGAGGGGAACTACATGTGTTAAGTCTACATGAATAGCATCTTTGTTCGAAAATTGTTTTTCCATTTCGCGAGTAGTTAGTAGCAGGTTAGTATGGGAAGTTTTCTTTTTCTTCGCTTTCTATTGTTTTTGAATTCACAAAATTATCCTCAAAACATTCACAGCTATTCTTCTAAGAAATAAAAATTAATTTTTATAATGTTTAAAAATATGCTTTGTCAAACATATTCATATTCAAGTACAAATTAAAATTACAAACTGTAATTCTGAAATAGCAGTATGAAATCATTAAATATTTAACGTTGCTTTGTTTAAATAATACGAAATGATTTAAAATGAAAAAATGTTTTTATTTTATGTATATTTTCAAAGTTTATTTTCTTAATATTTAGCACTTGCTTCTTAAATTAAATTGCTTTTGACAATAAAGTTTATAAACAATAATAAAGTTGCCAAACGAAAACATACGGGTTGCCAAATTAATGTGGACACTTGACTTTTTTAACATTTTCGCGTTTTTATGCCACTTATAATTCCTAGAAGTGGTTCTTATGCTACTGGAACGTATTTTTATCAATTTTTATTATGTTACACATTATTTTAAGTGATGTAAACAAAACGTACTGAGCTTAGCAACATTTTTGTGACAGTCACTTCATTTTATGTTGCAAAGTACTCTCAACGTGTAATACTGGACGTTGATTTTGGATCTTTAGAATTGAGATTTAGTGTGAATTCTGACGTATCTTTAATTTAAAAAACGTAAAATTTGATTATTAATTTACAATTAAATTTATTTTTACTACATTTTTATAACTTAATTAATTTTTTTTTACTATGGTCAGAGGAAGTGACATTTTTCCGAGAAAAAAAATCCGGAATAAAATCTCTCCTCAAGCACTCACAGCATTCGCAGAGGAAAGTCGCAGATATTGTTAGGGTTTCTAACTCTCCTGTTAATAAAATGAAAGAGAATTTAGACAAAAAACTGTTGTTTTAACTGAAAAGAACAGAGAAGTGTGACAGAAAACGCATAACTACGCCCAGAACAGACAGATAAATTAGGTACATTTGCTTACGAAATAGGAAAAAAAGTGCTGCTACACTGACTCAGACTATTCAGGAGTCAGGTATTGCCGTGTCCAAAATAACTGTTCAGCAAAGATTGGCAGAAGAGGACTGGCAGACCATCGTCCAGTTCGCAAGCCTAAGCTTATATAGAGGCTATGAAAAAGAAAAGATTCACTTAGGCTCCAGACCATCGTTGCATGACTGTGGAAGATTGGAATAAAGCAATACATGATATTTATTAATAGTTTCAATTATTTCTAAGTTTTATTTTGCAATTAAACCATAAATTATTTCAATTTCAGGTGTGTTTCTCAGACGAGTTAACTTTTGAAATTTTAGTTGATAAACGAAATTTCGTCTGACGGCGCCCTGGAGAGCAGTTCCACCCTGATTGCATAATAGAAAGGGTTAAACACCTACTAAAGATCATGGTTTGCTCTATTTTAAATACCAAAGGTGTAGGACACTTATATATTGTTCAAGGAACTATGAAACATGAACAAAATAAGTAAGTTCTACGAACTCACCTTCTTCCACAGCTGGAAGAATGGTTCCCTGAAGGTGATCACGGTGTTTTAATGCACAATTCTGCCCCTTGCCATAAAGCCAAATGTATTACCGAATTTACGGACCAAGAATATTTAAGTACTATAGTGGCTTGAAAATTTGCCCGATATGAATCCCTCAGAAAACTTATGAGAAATTACAAAAAGAAAAATTGCCAAGAAAATTGTTACAACCAAGAGAAAACTGATGGAAAAACTTTAAAATGTCTGGCACCACAATTCTTTAATTAAAGAAAGTACAAAATCCTGCATAGAAAGCATGCCGCAACTCATTGAAGTGCTATTATCCTTCGAAGGAAGTGTCACCAAATATTAAGACTTTAGAAAAAGTTACTTTTTTTATGTTTCTACTATATATTTTTTATTATATAGCTATTAACTATAGCTATTAACATTAAATAAAGTAAAAAATACTAATTGTAGCATATAATTATTTTTATTTAGAAGAAAAACCACAATAACTTGATTTTTATGAGTGTCCACATTAATTTGGCAACCCACTGTATGTGCAGTTTTCTTTCCTTCACTTTTTCTACTACTTTTAAATTCACAAAATCATAAAATTCACAGCTATTTCCTAAGAAATAAAACTAATTTTTATTATGTTTGAAAATAAATTTTGCCAAACACATTCGTGTTCAAGTGTACAAATTAATATAACAAACTGTAATGCTGAAATAGCAGTATGGTATGGAATCTTAAATATTTAACGTTGCTTGGTTTAAATAATACAAAATGCTTTAAATTTAAAAAAATATTTCTGGTTTATGTATATTTTTGGAATTTATTTGCTTAATATTTAGTACTTGCTTCTTCAAATAAATTGCTTTCGACAATCAATATCGTAAACAATAACAAAGTTGCCAACATCAATAGAATGGTTAGTTGTTTGGATGTTGGGTTAAACGTTTCACTATTATGATATAAACATAGATACAATAGAAATAAGACGAGCGATTGCGTAAGCTAGAGAACTCGAGAAACTTACAGCCGTTGACAATAGGGTCGTTGCAGTCAAATTTTGGTTACCGAAGAATATACGGGAGTGTCCTATCTGTATAATAATCTGTGGACGGGTCTGAAGGAAATTTTTTCCTGGCGGTGTCGGCCCGAATCTTTTTCTGGTTTCCTCGTTAATCAACGAAAAAGGAAAATGATAAAATATTTCTTCAGTCACTTATTTCACATAATTTTACAGGCTGGTATATCACGTAAAATTTTATTTTGTTAAAAATGTCTGTAGCTTCAATTTAATTGCTCATCAGTCTGTCTGTTCGCGATCTGATTTTCCGCAAACATTTTTAGCATGTCTCGAAATTAATATATTTTATTTCAAGTAATATTAAATGGTTTCCTATTCAAAATAGTATGCATGTCACCACTAGTTTGTGCACATGTTCAAACAAAAGAAATTAGATACGTTACTGTGTATAAGGCTTTGTGCCCTATAATTTGTAGAGTTTAGGTGGTATGAAGGCTATAAAAACCCTGCCACTGTAACTTTTTCTCTGAACTCCTTTTTCTTTTCTCCAGTGCACTGAATGAAAGTAGCATCAATTTTAGCATGTACAAAAGCCTCTTTTCTATTGAATATGGCTGGATTACCGTTAAAACTTTGTTTACTGGATCACATGAAAGATTCGTATACATTACGGTACATATGAGGAAATGGTTTAACGTGCATTTTTAGTAGTAATGACCATTTTAAATACCGTCCTATATTGTTTGATGAGTGCTAATATTTTCGATTTGACTTTCTGTCTGTCTTTGTGCCTTCTGTACATCTGTAATAATGAAATTTTGTTTATGTATAATTATCTTGTAAAAGTTCAGCAGTTTTGTTAAAGAAGATTCTATTGCTTCGCTATATAAAACCTCTGCAAAACACATACTAAAAATCCTTTTCATAGAAAGGCGTGCATTTTTTTCCCTTCATATTTTTGAATCGAGCCGAGCCGAGCCGGGTTGGGCCGAACCGAGCCGTACACTGGCAAACAATAAACGGGCCGGCTCGAGCCCGGGCCTCAAAATTCCGGCCCGTGCAGACATCTAGTTTGAACATACAGATTTTTATCGTGGAATAAATGTACTTTTTAATAAATAAAATAAGTTTTTTTTATATTGTTATTATTTTTTTAATCGAAGAAAACTGAACAGCTAAGCAATGAAACTTTTGGGAGGAAAATCAGTTACTTTACAAATTATTCAGTCTGAAATTTTATAATAATAATAATTATAATAATAATAAAATAACAATCATATTATTATTATTATTACAAGTCTTGAAAACAGAGTACTCTTTAGTTGACAAAGACGTTATAAATAAAAATTGAGTTGTAAGTATATGTATGCACTTTAAAATTTGAATATTTAAGTAAGCTTAATAACAAAACATTTTGTATGTAAATACCATAAACTGTAAAAAAATTTCAACAATTATTATGATTCCAATTAATACCATAACTCTTCGTCAGGCGAACAAAGCAGATATGAGTATTGCAAAATAGTTTCGTATGAAACAATTGTTATGAAGCTTTCTTTTTCTTTTTTTTTTTTCTTTCAGTATACTAAATGCTCATTTATCGCTTTTGAATATCAGTCCTCCGCTTCATATACAATATTGTTGAAGCGAATTTATCAAATTTTACATTTATTAGATAGTTATGCCGTTAAAAAAAAAAAAAAAAAAAAAAGTTTTATAAGGTATAAAAGAAAATGGAATTAAGTTAAATGTACGGTGGATGAACGTCGACGCAATATATATTAAAAACCTTTTAATAAAATCCACCAAAGAATTTATGTAATCGACAGATAATGGTTAACTCACCTCCGATCCATCGGAAACGTTCATTGTAATTGATATCTTCACTTCGTTTGTGAATATCCGCTGCAGCTGAAAGAAAATAAAAATCTATACATATATATACATACAATAAATTGTCAGTTAATAATGCACAAAAAACTTTTTTAAACTCATACCAAACAAATAAATGTAAAATCCAATAATTTCAAAAAAGAACGTTTTTAATAATTTTAAGAAGGAAATTCCCAGGAACATTTTGAAATTGATTATATTATTGAAAAAAAAAAAAATAAATAAAATAAATAACAAATAAATAAATTTGCAAATAAAGTCATAAACATTTAAAAAATAAAAGTTTAAGATAATTTTTTCTGCATTTTTTTTTTACAAAATAAAGATGCATTTTTCTGATCTTAGGATGAATTGTTCTTTGCAAAGGATAATTTATTGACAATAAAAGAATTTCCACACAAAATTTTATTAATATTAGTGTTTATTATTATTTCTTTTAGAAGTTTAAAATAATTCCGATAATACTGAGATGATTGCATGCAAATATCAATAACATGAAACAAAACTAAAACTAATTATTTTGTTGGAATTAATTATTTTCGGAAAATATCGCATTCGTCCATGCGGACCAGGGTTGTTTTTTCGACGTCAAAAACTGGTTTTTGACGTGACGGGTGTCAAAAACTGGTTTAAACTGTCAAAAACTGGTTTAAACCGTCAAAAACTGTCGAAAACCACATGAGAAAAACGGAAACTAAAATCTAAAGTAATTTTATGCATATTTTTAAATTGCAATGTACTATGCATTAACATTGATTATATATATAAAAAAAAAATGTGTTAGGAAACATGTCAATGCATAGTCTTAAGAAAAGTGTGACCATTATAAATCTGTTTATGTGAATTATTTTAGAGCTATGAAAATTTGTATACATAGATTAAAATTATAGTAATACAATTAGGTATACTAAAAATTCTTTAAAACAATTTTTCTGCAATTTATTATTATTTTATTATTCCTTTCACTTTAACATTATTATGGTTTAAAAATATAACTAAAATATTAGGTTTGTTATGTATTTGTGCATTCAGTGATAGATTATTTTTTAAAATTCAATATAATGCTGAAATTTTAATGAAAATTTTTAGTATTCTTTTTTTCTTTCTTTTTTTAATTAACCTATCAAAAAATTAATAAATGATATTCAGATATTTTAGAATATATTATTAAACTATAATAACGTAAAATCAAGATATAAAATTAAAAAAAATTAGTTAGCACAGAACATTTTTAAAACATGAAGAAAATTTTTGATTTTTTTTTTTTTTTTTTTTTTTTAGAAATACAGTTTGAGAAATTTTAATGTATTTAATATTATTGCATTTCACGGCATATAAATGTAAATTTTCATACCTTTAAGACTGTAATTTACAAAAAATATTTTCTGTCCATCATTTCCATTTAGTTTAAAATTGCATTGTGTAATTAATATTAAAAATTTAGTTCAACGAGGTATGCAATATCTTAAAATTTTTTTATCATGCAACATTAAAACATACTATTGATTATAACCTAAAATAAAGACATGATTTATTATTCACTAGCACAGTAATTTCATTCATTGGGTTAAATTACTTACAGCATCTTAATTATCAATCAGTATGCATTTACTAGAAATTTCTTTTTGAAAATAAGACTATGCAATAAGTAAGTAGTTCGCCTTAGAATATACAAATTTTTATATTTAATTTTTTGCATTTTGTAAAGGTAATGAATATAAATTTTTTGTTCTTAAATAGAAGTCATTGGCATTCATAAGAAACACATAATACTGTTCTAAAAATTTTTAACCTTGGGAGATATGTAAACTAAGCACTTTTTTAAGACGACAGTTTTTTACTTTTCTATAATAAATATGACTTTTTAATTGTTTTAAGCATGCAAGAGGCATGAAATTGGAGGTTTTTGACAGTTTTTGGACAGAGGGTTTTTGACGTGACAGTTTAAACTGTGGTTTAAACCGTCAAAAACTGTCATGCGTCAAAAACTTGCCAACCCTGATGCGGACATGAAGCAAACACTCACTTACACGAGGTACAGAAAAATAAAACAGCCGAAAGAGAAGTAAGATTCTACGTTTTATTCTAAATTTGAAATGAAGTATGAAAATGAATAAAACAAATTGAGTTTTGGTTCGTACGGACATGATATTAGAGATGTAAAAAACCCGGGAATTTTTCTTCAGGGGAATAAACATGGGAATTTTCGGGTTTAAACCGGGAATTTTGGGAACTCTGATGGGAAGAAACTAGTATTCAGTGTTTAGATTTAATTTCACTTAAAAGAAGTGAAGTTGTTTGTATACTTAAAAGAAGTGTACAAACAACTTGTTTCAATATCATTTTTATTCTATTTGCTTAAATAAAAGTGATATAAAAAATTATGTGATTATTTTACAAACAATTGCAAAAAAATAAACATTTACGTTATTGACAATAATAAATGATGAGGCTTTGTCTGCCTATTTAAATAACTTTAGAACATTTTTCTTTTCTTTTTTTTTTTTTTTTTTTTTTTTTTTTTATGAATACCATAATAAAATATGTTATAAAAAATAATACAATGAAATTAAATTATGGTTAGAATACTTTAAAATTATTAAAATTTAGTATAATTCATCGAACAAAATTTCACAATAGTTCATGAAATTTTGTTATAATCAGTTAAAGAGCATGGACAACAAAATCGAACATGAGTTCTTCGGTTATTAAGAATTAGAGCAATAATTTTTTAATGCATCAAATCAATACATAAAATATTCAGTAGCTAATAATTAATAATTTGGCTGTTATTTCTTTCTATCTTTATTTTTTCCATATTAATATTGTTGAAATTTTAATTGAAATAATATTTTCCATTGTAATATTATTGATTGTTTTAGTAAATGCAGAATATTTTGAAGCATTTTGTTTTATTTTTGAAATAAAATGTTAAAGATATACAACTGAAACATGATAAACTCCGATTGCGAAAAAAAAAAAAAAAAAAAAAAAAAAAAAAGTGTTATATTGAACTCAGTGTGTATACAGTCAGAACTAAGATATAAATATACTGCAATAACAGAAAATAAGTATCTTAATTAATGAAATTTGAAACTTGCACTTTTTAAATTTATAGACGTTAAAAGCACTATTTGAAAATTGAAAGATCATAAAAAACATCTAAATGTGAGATAACATTTTGAAATGCCTTATAACATATCTAATCTCAGAAAAAAAAAAAAAAAAAAAAAAAAAGCTAAATTCGTAACTTTTGAAATATTTCAAAATTCCCTTGTTTTGGAAACTTTCAAAATTCCCTTCGCAAAAAACCGGGTTTATTCCCTGGTTTAAACCCGGGTTTTTTCCCCGCTCACATCTCTATCTGTATATATATATAAATTACGTGTCACGATGTTTGTCCGGGGTAAACTCCTAAACTAAGGAACCGATTTTAATGAAATTTTGCACACTGTGTGCAGTTTGGTCCAACTTGAGAGATAGGATAGTTTTTATCTCAATTTATTGTCACAATATTGTTTTATTGCAATTATTTGTTAATTATAGACCTTTATTAAAGTTGCTCCAAAATATCTGTGAATTCCATTAATTTAATTGTTGCCAAAAAAAAAAAAAAAAAAAAAAAAATACGAGTTCATTTTCTTTTGACATAAAAATAAATACATTTAATCAAACGTGAACGTTAAAAAATTATAAAAAGTTAAATTATGCATCTCACGAAAGTTGACGTCATAATCAATTTAAAGATTTTATACACATTGATAAAGTGCTAATGTAGTTCTATCATAGATATAGTAATATATATAGATCTCTCATCCCCATGTTATCGTACAAAGATTTTTGATGCCGAAAAAAAAATAAATAAATAAAAGCTTTGGAAACAGCCATTAAGTGGTATTGAAAAAAAAAAAAAGAAAAGAAAAGAAAAGAAAGAAAGAAATATGAATTTGAAACTGTATCTGGAGTCTTCCATTCCCCTTTAGCAAATAAATTATTCATAAATTTTATTTGCTAAAATATTAGTATGTATTTCCCTGTGTATTCACTCGGGGAAAGACGGCCATATTTTGGTAAAAACGTCGTCTTTTCCCAAATGAAAAGGAATAACTTTTTTCTCCGCAATGATCACTCTATTCTATATATGCTATACTATATCTATGAGTTCTATACGCAAGCGAAGTGTGACTCACTGACCGTCTGTGCAGCCAAGAAAAAGATTTTCTATGTTAATTGTCCACTGGATTTTTTGTAAGAAATTATTAAAAATCGAGGAAATTTATTTCCCGATTTTTAATCCTTATATTTGGGTATAGATATGTATTAGTTATCGCGGGTGTTAGATTGAATTATTTTGCTGTCAAATTGACAAAATTTTAATTTTAAATATCAAAACTCTGTCGCCCTTGGCTTTTTTTATTATTATTATTATTATTTGGCGATCAAAAGCGTAACACGAAAATATACATGCCAGATGTATGCATTGTACGAAATGTAATATGTATTATTCATTGTACGTATGTATGACATGTAATATGTATTGTACGAAATATTGTTTCATATTATTCATTACTCTTTTAATATAAGTTGTTAAAATAACCATGATTTTTGAAAGGAATTAAATATTTTCGCCAGATAATTTGGCGATATTCTTTTTTTTTCGCCAAGGATGACAGAAATGAAATCTATTCCGCTGCAAAATATTAGTATCTTACATCAGATATTTTATTTAGACATTTGAAAACAAATTTGACTTCAAACTATGATAGAATATTTATCATTTTCCTTTTAATTAGTATATTATTAGTATATTAAAATTTAAAAGCATGGTATATAAAAAGTTTTTTTTTTTTTTTTTTTATCTTATAATTATTTTTATCTTAATCCTCAATGTTTCCCATCTTTATTAACTTGAATTTACTATTAAAATTTTAACATACTCAAAAACTTCTCATCACTTCGTTAAAATACACTAAACTTTTCCAAAATCTTTTTCTATTAAAAATGATACATGTATTTACTTTAAATGTCCAATATTTCATAAGATTTCCAATTTTAAAGTTTTAAAATATTTATCAAATTTACTTATTTTTCTGGTTTAGCCTTATTGTTTTCCTTTTTATAACTACAGCTGTTGCCCTCTTTAAAATATTTAAAATGATGAGGTCATTTTAAAGTAAAATTATCCTATATAGCATATATTATATTTCACTCCTCCATAAAAATTGATTTTAAAATCGTCTGTTTCTTTTATACTTTTATTTTAATAGAATTTTAATATAATTTAATTTATATATTAGTCATTTTAGCAATTTTATCCAAAGTAGCATTAGAAATAATATATATCACTTCTCCTTTAAAATTTATAGGACCCTACAATAAAATTAATCTGTGCTTAATATCAACACTACGAAAATTTTTATCAATCGCTTCCAAATTTTGACCTAAGTTTCAAATCTCAACCCTGTGGGTTTTTACATCGGCTACAACGTTTTCGTCTTTGTTCGTAAATAATAGTTTGACTGTACTAAATAGTTTACAGCCGTATAATTCAACGTATAACTTAGTCACAGCAACGCGTGGCCGGGTCTGCTAGTATGATAGATAAACAAAAGAAAGGTGAACGAATACATAAAAAATAAACGACAACGAGAATGTCCACTAGAACATGTCACTGGTCTTGTTACACGTTCGTGATTCTTCATTCATCACACATTGTATTCGTATTTATTCATTCCCTTTCGCCAGCACGAGAAGTGTCACATCAGAGAGTGTTCACACTTTATGAAAAGGATTTCACATGCAGTTAATTTCTATACATAACTGTCTTATCTTTTATGACTATTTGACACCATTGAATAGAATAACTTCTTCATCACAGCTCTGAGTAAAATTTTTCATTACAATATATATATATATATATATATATATATATATATTAAGTACTTGTAATAAGAATTACAAGTACTAAAAAAAAAAAAAAAAAAAAAAATCTGGATAAATAAATTAAAGTAAGAGAAGTCGTTAAATAAACAAAAGAGAAAATTATAATAGGACTGTCCTTCAAATAATTTGGGCCCATAGACCATAATGATAAAGAAATTTTCTTTGTGTTCTTGGAAACATAAAAATTCTAGATACAACAAAATCAACGCAGTTCGTGCGATGGTGACCTATAAAATGTATATAAATTTTCAGCTCACTCGAATAAGGCGTTTAGACGCTATTGCACTTTAAATAATTTGAGCCCATATGCTACAATGATAAAGAATTTTTCTTTGAGTCCCTGAAAAAAACTATAAGTTTAAGTCCCTGTAAGAAAAAAAAAAAAAAAAAAAAAAAAACTATAAGTACTCCAAAATTTCTACCGTGAGTATGAGGGTGATTTAAAACCCTTATAAAATTTTTCATATTAATCTGATAAGCCGTTTAGACGTTATCGCACTTTAAAAAATTTGTGACACGGTGACAATACAACTTTTTAATACTTTTAGTCAACTATTTCAGGTCCCCCTGCCTTCGGCAGCGTTTATATGATACGACAGAAAATTTATTTAACTAACTTCCCGACTAGCTAGACATTTTAAACTTTCAGAATAGTTCTGAACACGGTGAAAATGCATTATTTTAATACTTTAGTCAACTGTTTCGTATTCCTGCTGCCTCCGGCAGCGTTACCAGTGCAAAGCTTGCAATCGATTTTTCACTGACTTCCCGATTAGCCAGACATTTGAAACTTTCAGGATGGCTGACACGGTGACAATACATTTTTTTATACTTTTAGTCAACTGTTTCAGGTCCCTACTGCCTTCTGCAGCGTTTCTATGATTCAACAGACAATTTATTTAACTAACTTCCCGACTACCTAGACATTTGAAACTTTCAGAATAGTTCAGAACACAATGAAAATGCATTTTTTAATCATTTTTAACCAACTTCTTCGGAACCCTGCTGCCTTCGGCAGCGTTACCAGTACAAAGCTCGCAATCGATTTTTCGCTAACTTCCCGGCTAGCTAGTCATTTGAAAATTTTATAATAGCTCAAAACACGATAGCAATGACTATTTTTTAATACTTTTATCCAATTGCTCCGGGTTCCCGCTGCCTTCGATAGCGTTTATATGATTCAACAGAAAATTTAAAAACATGGTATATAAAAAGTTTTTTTTTTTTTTTTTTTTTTAATCTTGTAATTATTTTAACTATCTTCAGATTGCACTAAACAAAACAAAATAAACATATACTACTACTAAGTGCATAAGCATATTTTATATAGAATATGAAGTGAAAAGTACGATTATTCGTTTACAGGGTCACAAAAAAGAAATAGGATTTATTAGTAGTTATATCGGAAAGTCCATCGAAGTGCAACATGTGGAGTTGTGCATTTCTTTCATAGGTGTTTTACAGGGGTTCTGTGTCAAAGGTGTATCCAATATCAAGCGGATACATCCTTTTCTGTGGGATATGAATACTAAAAATGCTTTACGAAATTATTATTTGTCCAAGGTAGATTTTTAAAAATGAAAATTACTTTCTGTTAATTACATGGTAGATGAAATAATGTTTGGAGTCGAATTAACGACTCTGTGTTTCTGCTAGAACAACGCGTTTTGAGGCTCTTAAAGAAGAAAAAAAAAAGGCTTTTTTTGGGTTGATCTGTGCTTATGTTACGTTAGAAGTAACGTGAGAATAAATAAATGAAGGAAGTACAAATTTAGTATTTAGAAGATTCTACTTGAAAGTTTGTGACAAAGTGTGCTAAGTGTAGTGTGGGTAAAAGTTTTTCAAAGAATTTGAAGTTATTAATAACTTTAAAATGTTTTATAAATGTAGATACAATAATTGAACAGGTGGTTGAGTGGGCTGTTAACCCCTTCACACAGAAATATTACGAATCATTGGGGGGGGGGGGTTATTGTTTGGTTTGGTTGGATGGTTGGGTTGCTGAAATTATATTAAAAAGTTAAAAAAGGAAATGAAAATTACAGTTGCTGCGTAGATCATTAGTTCCTTTTTCACCCTGTTATGCTGCTTGTTTATGGATGACTCCGTACTTTTTTCAAATGTCTTTGTAGTATTTTATGTTTATGATCAGTCACCCTTCAGTATAGCTGCTCAAAGTGGATAATATTTTACAATATAAGTGTTTGATGTATGTTATATAAAACTGAATTTTAAATATCAATAATTATAGATAACAATAATTATAAAATCATTTTTTTCATCCGATAGTATAAAAATTTTCATCTTGACTCTTTCTTTCTTATCATGTGGTCTTGCAGAGGTTTTGGAGAAAGTTGGACGCCCATAAAACTTGTTTAATCCGCTCTACCCGTCTCAAGCCGTAATGGCCTCTGCTCCTTCTTATTGCTATTTCAGCTTCATTTGTTTGGATATTGCCCTTGTTTCACATAGTTTTCGGTTCTCATATTGAATATATGTGTTCAATTTTTTATATTAAATATATAGTATATAGTTGCAATGATTGTAGAAGGCAAGAAAACAGATGATGAAATACCATCATTATCCACAGTAACCAAAAACATAGATATAAGCAGAAATAGTTTTATTAAAGTTATGAATAAATCCACAATACTCATTTGATTATTATCCATAAAATCCCGTATAAAAAGTAAGGAAATGACTAAAAAAAATAGAGGGATAAATTACAAATTGACGTTAAATGAGATCCTCAATCCATATCAGACGTTAACAAAAAGAAATAATATAATAATAATCTTTTTAAAAATTTGAAACAGTTTAAAATCGCTCAAAATCTGAAGAGCTTAAACATTAGGGTCGTCTAACTCTTCAGAAAGCATAAAAATAAAATGCAAGGCTTCATCGTATAGTGATCATTTGAAGACAAATATTATAGGGCACGAACAAATTTGCAATAAATTTGAAAGATGAGATAAACAAATGGAAGAATATTGGTAAATGGGAAATTATCAAAGATATAACAATGCGAAAAAACACAAGACACGCGTGAGTTTGTTTACTATAAGGTGTGTTGTATTCAGTGAGATACGAAATTGAATTGTTCAATAAGAGTATCCATATAAGTAACTGAATTAATTTTCCTATATTATAATACGTATGTAAATAGAATGTAAGATATTAACTATATATAACTTAAAGATGTCTTAGGAAATAATAATAAAGTGTAATAAACTATATTTTTTACAACTTTAATAAACAGAAAAATTAATACAAAACTACATTGTTGCCATCTAGCGTGTAAATTATAGTTATATTTATTTACCATGACAAATTTGTTTTAATAAAAGTTTACAAATTTAGATTAAAAAGAAAATTATTGATTGCAGATTATATTCATACATAAATGATGTAGTGAAACTAATTTTGGTTAATAATTTTATTAATTAATAGCATTGTTAAAAGTGGATAAGGAAGTGAATGGAATTTTGTGGAAGTCTTATTTTATAAACTTTTCATTATATGGGATTTTTATCCACAATATGATACAAAGTAAGTTTTATACAAAAGCTATTAAGGTAATTTAAAGTGAGGCCCAATAATCTTTTGTAAATTAAGTAAATTGATTTTTTTTTTTTTTTTTTGTCAGGAAAGTAATACGAGTGCTATACTAGATTATTATTAAATATTTTTAAGGATTTAACTAAAATTTTGAGAAATCCATTTAGGATTTAAGCAAAGGATAAGATAGGGAAGTTAAACGATGCGATTCAATAAAGACTGGGTACAGAGTTTCCTTCCGAGAGGATTTTGTTTTTTAAATAGAAAGTATATATTTCGTTGTATGCGACATGTGGACACAAAAGAGTCATTAACAGCAAGGTCGGAGAAAATCATTCGATGAGACCTTGGGAAAAATGAGACAAATGGCCTCGAGAGCAAAACAAAAGAACTTTTTTTTTTTGCTCGAGGTTCTTCCTCACTGCTTCGGACGGAGATGCCGGAAATTTAAATGAGAAAGAAAATCATGCAAATAGTCATAAGTATACATGAAAAACTCACTTTGAAACACCTGTAACTATAATACTCAACAACGTATATCTGTATACTCAAACAGATGTTCAATCTCAAGCTCAAGCATAATGCAAGTAATAATAAAAAAAATAATGGGATAACGAAAAGTTAGTGTGGATTCGTAAAGAAAGACTGCTTGAAACGCAACAAAATGTTCGTTAAATACGAGTTCAAGTTTTACAAAAAGAAAAAAGTATCAAATGCTTTATTATGTTTTTTTAAAGCATAAGTTTAAAAACTATTTATGATTGTACAGTGACCCGGCAGGACAAATATACATATCAGTGTTTAAAACATAATTTCTTATTATGCCATTATTATATATATATATATATATATTCTGTTCCTGGACATTTGCCACTTCCATGATGATAATATCGGTAGAAAGAAGAGAGTATGTTCCAACGTTAAAATGTCGTCGTCACTATTATTGTACTAAACTTTAATACGATAAATATTTATTTATTTAATAGCAAACTCAGGCGAAATATTTGCATTTTATTTTATTTTTTTTTCTTATTTACCTTTAAAATTTGAAACTCATAAATGTTACACCAATTTCACCACCTAATTAAAATTTTAAATTACCAGAAGCCAAATTATTATTAAAACCAAATTAATAGTGTACAATAGTGAAACCCAAATCATTCAAAGAAAGGTTTTCAAATAAAATTCAGGCTTCACGACCCAATTTTCATTCTTCCACAGGCAGTACAGTTTTAATACAAGACTCCCACGACGCCTTTTAAATTTTTGTCGTCATGTTGGCGATGACTTTCTATTAATTTTATCTCTCTCTCTCTCTCTCTCTCTCTCTCTCTCTCTCTCTCTCTCTCTCTAATAAATAAAATAAAATAAAATAAAATAAAATAAAATAAAATAAAATAAAATAATTCCTATTTTGATTATATTTTTTATGATTGTGTTTTTTAGTCAATTTATCACACAAAAGTTCATATTCTGTATATATCTTTAAAATATTGCTAGGTTTAAAATGACGCTTGCAAAGATACTGAAGAAACAACTGTTAATTTTTTTTTTTTTTTTTTTTTCGTAAAATAATCTCATCAGACAAATGTCGTCTTTTTTCTTATTAGTCCATTGTGTCAAGTCTGCGTGCTTAAATATTGTTCATGTATAAATATTATTTTTTTTTATCCTCGCGTATCGTATCGTTTCGACAAAAAATAATTGAAACTGGTCCACGTTAGAGAAATATTATATTGATTATTATTATTATTATTATTATTATTTTTTTGTAAGAGTTAATGAGATGATCCCAGCAAGAATGTATAATTCGTTCTTTCTTTAATTATTTACCGATTCCACGTTTATTTCCTTCGATAAATCCGAATAAAGTATAAATAAAATAAAATTGCTCTGTGAAAGAGTACATTTCAATGCACTTTTTTACACTATACCAAATAAAACAGTAAAAATTTCTTGCTAAATCCGAGATCTTGTTAAGATCTTGTTGAGTTACATGTATTTCACTTCAGCCTTTAGAAAAAGGCACAAGTCGGGTTATATGCATCTCGAAATCGACAAAATAATTTTCGCTGACCTGAAACCGAGAAATTAATTTTCATAAACGGAAATTCGAAATAAAAGGAAAAAAATGTTGCATTTTAATTCACAACCCTATACAGGGTGGTCATAATTAAACTTAACCTACTCAGAGCACTATGTAGCTGAAACTAAAATGCGGATTGAGTCGAAACTTTGCAGACAGAGATTTAAAAAAAAAAAAAAAAAAAAAAATGCACTGAAAGATTCAGGAAAAAAAAAAAATGCGGGGCAGTGTTTGGGGACTTCCGATAGAAGTGAAAACTAAGTAACTTGTGAATTGCATTGTCGAGCTATTAGATTATTATTTTCGAATTATTTTTGGTTTCTAAAGAAGTGTTTATGACCAATTTAAACTTTAATCATTTAAATTTTAAATTTATATTGAAAGCAAAAAGAAGAATATAACAGTCTGTATAAAAACACGTGCTTGTACTTTGTGAACTATGTATATACTGTGGAAAAAGTGCATGCATACATAGAGTACAGAACTAGAAAGAGACAGATGCCAGTAGCCAGTATACTACTCGTATTAGTATACATTTTATACATATATCTATATGCATATGAGGCATGCCGCGACGTGCGCTACATATATGGATATATATGTAGAGATATATACTCTTTCTATATATATAATGTATACTAATAACGCACGGAAGTATATCTATGTACATATATACACAGTATACATATAGCTCATGGAAAGCGTTCGGTGACGATGACGCGAGTTCCATGATTTTTGTTCACCCAAAAGTGCTCAACGCGCCTAAAGAAGTTTTCACTTCAAAAATCATTAGGTGGCACAGTACAACCAAATTGTTTGAAATGGTATATAATAAATAACTGGGGTCTATTTTAACATTTTCAAACATTACGACATTTTTTCACATTTTGAAGCATTATGAGAATACGAAGAATGATAATTGGATCGTTCATTGTAAAAGTGAATTGTCTCCTTGTAAATGGATTTTAAAATAACGGGTTTTTTGCAGATTTGTATATAGGAAAAAATACAAGTATTTAATCAGTGTTATCGATTTTTTGATGTTTAATACAAACCAGTGTTATAAGAGTTTATAAGTTATAAGAAAATTAAGTTGAAGTAACTCAGAGATTACATATATGATAAATATTTAGAAGTTTTAGTTCCCTTAAAAAACAAGTAATAACATTTATATTTTAATGCAATTATTGGGTTTTATTCACTCTTTTACTGAAAGATGACTAAATGTGTTACAATTTAGCAAAAAAAAAAAAAAAAAATACATATTTTAAAAATATGGAGTTACACCACTTTTACAATGAACGACGCATTGTATCACTGCAAGTGAAGAAGAAAACAATCTATAGTCGGTAACAAAAGTTTCCGAACACAAGCAGAAATTCCTATGTAAAAAAAGTACACTTCATACGGTTTTGTTAAATAAATCCTTATCGAATCATGTTCTTAGACTGACTAAGAACAGGATTCGACAAGGATTTATTTAACAAAATCGTATGAAGTGTACTTTTTTTACATAGGAATTTCTGCTTGTGTTCGGACACTTTTGTTACCGACTGTACACTGTCAAAACAAAGTCCTGTTTGCTGCAGTTTACTGCCAGAAATTTTCTGTAATTCAGAAAAATACGTTCTATCAACGAAAAAATTACGTTGATAGAACGTATTTTTCTGAATTACAGAAAATTTCTGACAGCAAACTGCAGCAAACAGGACTTTGTTTTGACAGTGTAGTTTGCATAAGCAAGTGTATTGAGCATAAGTTCTGGGTATAAAAGGAGGAGATCGAATAAGTAGCATTCTTTCAGTTACGATGGCTCTAGTTTACCAGAAAATATGGCAATCTCGAAACTGTTCGACAAAACTTTGGCTAACGTAAAGGACAATGTGCAACAGATGACAAGCAATCAACTGAGGTCGGCTGCTGATCTGTCACTGCTCATCGCCTGCACACAAATAAATGATGGGGCCCAACATTTAACGGTATGCTTTACACAGCTAAACAGTCTCTAAAAAATAACAAAAATGTCTGTAATAAATAAAGATATTTGTATTGAAATTTGTAATTCGTTTGCATTTTAATGTATGCCCTATCCCCTTGCAGAAAATATTTTAATTTATTTATTTTTCAGGATCTTTGAACGCATCCTTTGAATTGTCTATATCCACATTTTTGACTCAATCCACATTTTACTTACAATTCGAATTTTTTATTTTGAATTTTTTATTTTAGTTCGAATTTTTTATTTTAGTCATTTCCAATACAAATCGAAATTAATTTAATGCGATACTCATATCATATTATTCCCTTTTAACTTATAGTTCTTTAAAAAGAGATTATCACAGTTTAAAGCAGAGGTCGCCAACCATTTCGACTTGAAGGGACACTAGATTCTTAACGTTCTATCCCAAGGACAACTAAAAACCTCACAAACAACTAAATTATTTATTAAGAATTACAAACAGCAGAGGTAGAAATGAAGAAAATAAAGTTACTGTTCCGCAGGACCATTAATTTTCAGATTTCACTGGTCCGTTTCTGCATTCTATTGTATTTTTAAAAATATTTAAAAATTTGTAAACTGTTTGTTTTGCTAAGACTTTGTTTATAAATTTACAAGTCAAATATGATAATATTTTGTATATTAATTTAAATAATTATAAGATAAAAAACTTTTTATAAACCATGTTTTTAAATTTTCTGTTGAATCATAGCCATAGAACTAACTATATTAGCACTTTATCAATGCGTATTGTTACGAAATTGTAAATAATTGTATTTATTTTTGTATAAATTCTTTCAAAGAGGCTCAGCAAGTTGATAAAATGTCTCTTTTTCGCGTTAAAATAGCTTAATTTTCTCTTTAAAACGCATTAAAAAGCTCCAACATGGCGCCAAATTTAATGACTTTTCGCCCTTAGCGACTTTTTTGGCGACTTTTGGCGGGAAAATCCTTATTATCGATATTCTAAAGATGGACGTTCTAATGTGATTGGTTAAAGAGTTACGGGAAATTTAAATAAAAAAAAAAAAAAAAAAAAAGTTGGTTTTAAAAATAAAATATTAATCCTCTCAGAACAACATATATTTGCATCATGAACTACATTAGTACTTTATCAATGTGTAGAAAATGTTCAAAGTGATAATGACGTCAATTTTTGCCAGATGCATAATTTAACTTTTTACAATTTTTTAACGCTCACGTTTAGTTAAATGTATTTATTTTTATGTCGAAAAAAATGAACTCGTAATTTTTTTTTGGCAGCAATTAAATTATAGCTAATATTTTAATGACTATTTTTATTGCTATTAGGAGCTTATTATTTTCATATTTTAATTAATTAAAAGAATACTATTCGAACATTTGAAAATCTGACTTCGAAGTATTGTGTTGTCACCGGGTTCTGAGCTACTGTGAAAGTTTCAAATGCCTAGCTAGTAGGGAAGTTAGTTAAAAATAGATTGCTAGATTTGTACCGGACAAACATACAAACAAACAAGAATAGAAGTTAATAAAAACATGGTAAAATACAAATGATGTCTTATATAAATGAAAAAATTATGCTTTAATAAACTAGCTTAATGTCACGTATTTACTATTAAGAATTAAATGTTAAAAAAAGGTTATGAAAGTGAAATTAAATGAAAATAACTACAAGATAAAAAGAACATTTTGTGTATACCACGTTTTTAAATTTTCTGTTGAATCCTATAAACTCGACAATTCTATGTATCAATAAATACTTTTCAAAAAACTTTTGATGAATGATCCCATCAACTTGAAAGAAAATGATCCAATGCGGAATAAAGAGAGCCATTATAAGAAATTTTCAACCATTTATTAATTGAATAAAAGTATTGAAAGAATGCATTATGCTCGTGTTCTGAGCTATTCTAAAAGTTTCAAATGCCTAGCTAGTCTGGAAGTTAGTTAAAAATCGATTGCAAGATTTGAACTGGACAAAGCAAACAAGAAAGCGAGTTAATAAAAACGTGGTAAATTACAGAGAATAAATGATATTGACAATCATAAAGAAGTACACTTACTATTGTTATAATATACTATTTTGTGACAAATTTACGGGCATTTTTAGAGAAAAAAAAAAAAAAAAGAAAATTTTTTAAAAGATTCGCGGGTCCAGTGGACCACTAGAATTTAAATATTTTGCTTGTCTGTTGAATATTTTTGTCTGTTGATAGATAGTAATTTATGTCAAAGTGCATCTACATATAAATTTACATACAATTCTGTAGTTTCTGTGATATAGAATTGCACTAAATTCGAGAAATTGCTGTATAGCAGCGCCATATGTTGAGCGATTGACACCAACAATTGATGAGCACTAATTTAGGTCAAGGTGCCTACATGTAAATTTTTTATGCAATTCTGTGCAGTAATTTCTGAAATACAGTTGCCACAAAATTTTATCACACACTCTTACAGACATTTCCTAAAAATGGTCAAATTGTGTTGTGGACCTCTCGAAACGTGTAAATCCATATCGAAGACCGGAAGTCGAAATATTTTTACGAATCCAATACTTTCTTCTTTTAAATATAGAAGAAAGTAAAAAGCATATAGCGAATTGTATATTTTTTGGTTTTAACATCGGACATAAATTACTCATTTTAATTTGGTACCAAATTATGTACTTTTTTTCACATTATGTATAAAAAATTGGAAACGACGAAAAATTGCAGACTGAAAGAAATATGCTTTTTACATTAAAAAGGAGAAAAAAAAGAAATAATAATAATAATTGTGTACTAATAATACGAAAAATTCCCAAAGATCAAACTTTACTCAAAGAAGTAACACAGAGAATGCACAACAAAAGTAAGACTTTGTATTTCTTCCTCTGACACAAAATAATTTATATTTAGATATCGTAGGATCATGACGTACATTACAGAAAAAAAAAAAAGTTTGTTGTGGTCATTACAAAATTTCTTTCTATATTTACCCATACAAATTCATGCAGTACAAATTATTTATTTATTAATTATTATTATTATTATTATTATTATTATTATTTTTTTTTTTTTTTTTTACATTATGAAAGCAGACGATTTTCGTCTCAGAGAAGTATTACACTAAATGTCCAATGGAAGTGATTTTTTGCAGTGCAGATGGGATCCTTCCCATCCTTCTCAGACATCCTTCCCATTTTAAGGGAAAATTGCAGTATAGCAGTGCCAACCTATCAGCTGATATGCCCTCAAATTGAATCAGCATATCAAATAACAGCCATTTCCCCTATCAAGTTTTGTTCGATTATATACAATAGAGTATGAGATAGAGTCTTTCCTAAAATTACTGAAATCGCTATATAACAGCACCACCTGTTGAGCGATTAGCACCAAAAGTTGACTGATGTATGTCAATTGGATCTACATATAAATTTATATAAATTTTTGTACAATAGTTCCTCTGATATATAGCTTTGCTTGAAACTGAGAAAAATGCTGTATAATAGCACCACCTGTTGAACGATTCGGTACCAAAATTTGAGAGATACTAATTTATATCAAGATGCATCTACATATAAATTTATATGCAATTCTGTGCAGTAGTTCCCAAGATACAGTCGCCACAAACTTTTTGTCACACACACACAGACAGACATTTCCAAAAACTGGTGAAATCGTGTTCTGGATCTCTTAAACATATAAATACATCGAAAACCAGAAGTCGAAAATTTTTAGGAATTCAATATTTTATTCTATTGAATATAGAAAAAAGAAAAAAAAATAAGTTTTCTCATACAAGACAAATTTTATACACTGAACTATTCCAGCAAAGTGTGTTCCATAAAATATTTTATCTATTGTAAACAAGTCATCGTTATATATTTTTTTCTCCCTTTCTTTTTTTCATCATAAAATGATATACAGTAACCGCAGCTTAATATATTCGCTGGTTAATAAAATCAGCCGCTTATTCTGATCAAATTGTGAGGACCAGAATCAAATCAATACAAACTCTTATTAAAACCACCGCTTAATAAAATCGTCATCGCCGGTTAATAAATAAATAAATAAATATGCTACAAAAATGTCATTTATGCACGATAAACAAACTTTATATATATATATATATATATATATATATATATATATATATATATATATATATATATATATATATATATATATATATATATATATATATATATATATATATATATATAAATATATATTAATGAAAAAGAAAATAAAACACAACAATCCCTTCGTTATTATCCCCTTGTCGAAAATTTTACATTTGCAACATAGTTACAAATTTAACACGCCCCATCACACTTGTCTCAGAAACAATTTCAAAGAACGTATTCTTCAAAGCTCAGTAATAAGTTACAAATTCGATTTGATTAACAAGTGATATATATATTTTAAAAAATTTTTAATTATTAAAAAAAAAAAAAAAAAATCTTATTTTGAAATGACTATCAAGAGAGAGGTTTAAAATGGAAATATTTTAAATCTGAAAAAAAAAAAAAAAAAAAAAAAAAGTGTGAACTTTCGTCAAAGTAATGACGATTTTCCTAAAAGAAAAGTGCATCGAAAATTAGGATGTGTTAATTTACTTATTTTGAAGGAGCAATTAATCAATTATAACTTTCAAAAATTAATTTTGTTGTTTTTTAATTACATTATTCGCTACCTTTTGAAATTCATTCCCAAATTCAGAAAAGTAATATTTTTTTTCTTGAGTACAAGAACGTTCGCCGGATATAAAAATCAGCCGCTTAATAAGATCACTTTGGCTCAGAACGAATGTGATTTTATTAAGCGGCGGATACTGTATTAAGGGATAGTTTAATATATATTACAATAAATAAAAAAATCCACCGAATGAGCGGAACAAAAATGGAATTTTTCGTACTGTGTTGAACCCTGGTTTGCAAACAGAAATAAGTATTCATTTTTGATTAGTTATTCAAATTAATTGCGTTTAAAACAGTTACTCAGAGTGAATTTTGTTTAAAAAAAATTTAAATTTATCAAACTAAAAATAATATTCTTTTACTGTTTTTTTTTTTTTTTTTTTTTTTTTTTTTAAATTTTAATAAAGTTATAATTGCGTTGAAATATTGACACAACTTAAGGGAATGTGGCAGGAAAAAATAAAAAATAAAAAATAAATAAATAAATAAATAAAAATAAAAAGGACCGAAAAATTTGCATTTCATAAAGCATGATGAATTTCGCAAGTTAATTCACTATTTAGTTCCCAGATTTCTTTACTGTCCTCTTTAAATTATTTTATTTGATAAATTAAAAAAAAAATCCTTATACAGATTAAAGATAATTAAAAGTAACTGGATTACAGTTTTATGCTTTTAGATTAAAAGCAATTAAAAATATAAAATCAACGCAACGCCAAACATTCGGAAAAACCCTTGACGATGTGAACACATGTGAATACCTTTTTTCGCGAAATCAAGACTCATAATTCTTGTTGCCAGGAATAAAAAATGTGAGAAGAAATATTGAAAAAAAAAAAAAAAAATCACATTAAAAACGCAAAAGAACATTCTTTCATTTATTACGTGACTTATTTTGCAGACTTGACACGTGTATGCATTATCTGATGAAGATCTTCCATAATGTCCAGTACTCAAGATTTCCCCTTTATTTATTTTTATTATCTTTCCAAAGTCTTTACATGTACAAGTTATAACATTGTACTCTTGCATACGAAATACGAAAAATATTAACATGCGATATTATTTCTTTTTTTCAATTGGCATTATGAACGTACATATTTTCATCTGTGAAATATTACATTATAATTGCCTTATTATGAAATATTCACCTACAGGATATATTTTCTCACGTGGCGTATGTATTTTTACCTATAAAACTTAAAACTGAAATAAAATTTTAAGGAATGTGGCTAAATTAATTACCTTCCATTATATGTTTGTGTTCATTACTTTATACTAGTGATTCTAAGAATTTTTGAAGTCGGGGCTATTTAAAATCCTACACATAATGATAGGCGTAGAATAATTAATTTTTAAGAAATATTATAATAGTTAAGTTAAACATTTGAAAGGGAAATTATCATTTGAGACGTTAATACACAGAAAAATTCTTTTTACTTTCTTCTATATTCAATAGAAGAAAGTATTGGATTCGTAACAATTTTCGACTTCCGGTTTTTGATGGATTTACACGTTTTGAGAGCTGTAGAACACGATTTGACCATTTTTAGAAAATGTCTGTCTGTCTGTCTGTGTGTGTGTGTGAGACAAAATTTTGTGGCGACTTTATCTCACGTACTACTGCACAGAATTTCATATAAATTGGTATGTAGTTACACGTTACACGTTAACATAAATTAGTGCCTATCAACATTTGGTAAAAATTGTCCAACAGCTTGCGTTGCCATTACGCTTTTTCTAAATTTTTTACATGGTGATATAGGACAAAATTTTGTATAAATGTACATAAAAAGAAATATTTTTTAATAATCATTATGAAATTTGAAAGAATTGTTTGTAATAGAGATAGTTAACTGGAAAAAAAATGTGTATGTTGGAGCCTCGTCTCCCCCCTGGGGGGGAAGTCCCAGGGGAGTAAATTTTCATGATGGGTATCTTTCAAAAGAGTTCGCCAGTATCTTTAAAACGAATGGTTTAACCATCGATCTGCGATAATTTAAAATAAAGTTATCGATTTTTTTTTCATTTTTAACAAAAAAAAAAAAATAATAATAATAATAATAAATAAATAAATAAATAAATAAATTATATGTAATATTGAGGATAAAATGAACTTTTTTTGGATATTAAGTGTTATACTACTTCTCTAATATGGAAATAGTCTGCATTATCATGAAAAATAATTTTTTTAAATAATAATTTTAATAAATTATTTTTACTGAGTGAATTTGTATAGGAAAATATAGAAGAAAGTTGTGGTGGCCACAACATATTAGTTTTACATTTAAATATGGGGAGGGTAATTCCAATTCACACAAATATGAAATTGAAAATAACTTTCATTCTATATCTGAGTAGGCAGAATATTTTTGCTGTCTGATACTTACTTTTGTTTACATAAAAACAATAATAATAATAATAATAATAGTCCAGGTAATAAAGACCGTATTGAGACCTATCAAAATGTTTTGCGTGACCCTGTAAAAAGTAATGCTTTAAATGCATTTGGCTGTAGCATGTGATTAAGAGGACTTTTCTCATTATCTGTAAATATAATTTTATGAGGCTACCACATATATTTATCGAGATATAACGGTTTATTTAGAAAATTGCAAAAAGAATTTCCAGTTTTTTATCAATAACACGTAGGATATTAGACCCAGTGCAAAGCCATATTTAGGAAATATGGCATACTACATTAGACACAGCATACTGCAATCAGAATGCAAAAATGTTAAATATCTTACGAAATAGGAGCAGGTTTACTAAACAATTTTTAACTACGCATGCGCAAGCTTTTAAAAAGTTTATTTGCATAATTTAATAGCCAAAAGAATTGAACTACTTACATGAAAGCTCTAAACAAATATCGTGTCAATTCAAAAAGTTATGATAAATAATAGAATGAACGGAATTTCAGTTCCTCTCAAAATAAAAGGAAGATGATAGGGGGCTTTATCAATATTTATTTACAATCAGCGAACACTGTATTACCATTGGGCATTGATTGAATCAAAATAAAAATGTGAGTAAAACCCCTTATAGTTTAGCTTTTATTTTGAGAGAGACGGAAATTCTGTTCCTTCTATCTCTTATAACTTTTTGAATTTACATGATATTTGTTTGGTGTTCGTATAATTAACTCAATAATCTTGGCTATTAAATCATGAAATGAAATTTTTATAAAGCTTGCGCATGCGTGGTTAGTAGTAATAGTACTCATATTTCGTAAGATATTGCATTCTGATTGCAGTGTGCCTGAATTTTGCTGAAAATGGCTTTGTCCTGGATCTTATACCGTACGTGTTATACTTAAAAAACTACTCCGCCCCCCCTTTTTTTTCAATTAAAAATAATAATAATAAAGCTAAATCTACATGAATACATTCGTTAACCTCATAAAAATTCATACAGATAATTAGAAAAATGCTTATAATCCCATGCTACAGCCAAAACGCATTCCAAGCATTACTTTTTACAGGGTGATCCAAAACATTTTGATTTTTGTTTATTTTTTAACTGGTCCCCTTTTTCGCCTCAGGAAAAGGAACCTTTGCTGAAATATACAAGGTGTAACACGTTCTTTACACTCCCAAAGTTTCAAGATGATTCCTAAAAATTTTTTTTAAATATTTGTCAAAACGTCTAAATTCGAAAGTGTCCAAATACTTAGTGGTAGGCAGTGTGTAATTTTAAAAGCAAAGTTTAGAATTATTTTAAATATGCCTACAATAAAGTAGAAACAGAATAAAATTGTTTAGATGAATAAATAATTTTTAAAGTTCCTTTTCATTTTATTATTTTTCTTTTTTACTGAAAACAAAGCTAAAATCTAATTTTTAAGTTATAGAAATTTATAAATATTACAAATAGAAAAATATAAAACCTACAGCCCGTTATTTAATTCACAAATATTAAAGAATTATTACTTATTAAAAATTTTAAATTTTGAATTTACGTGTAAAAGAAAGGAAAAAATAAAAAATAAATAAAAGTAAAATGTTTAAACAAATAATTAAAAGAAAAGTTTCTCGTTGAACGTATCGAATCCAGGATGTCCGCATTGCACCACTTCCGCTACCAAGTACGCCTTTGGAGCGTTGCTTCTCCGTCAAAATAACTTCTTTTTAAGAATTACTGAAACTTTAACGTTTTTTTCTCAAGACTGTTTGGCTAGTGCGCGTTACTACTTTAATATGTTTAAATCTGCGGATTTTCATTCCGATCTGAACTTTTCCTGTCGTGACCATTCCTTGTAAGTTTGGCACATTGTAGATGCTGAACCTTACCTGAAATGCGAAAAAACCGCATCATGGTAGTGCCACCTGCTGGATGATATGGCCCAAAATCCAATCAGCACCAATTCAAGCCAAGCTCCAAACAAATATCAAGTTTGATAAACTAAGTTCATTGATTTATAAGGTACAGTGTTTGTAAAGTTTTGCTAACTCAAAAAGACAGACATTTTCAAAAAAATGGTCGAATCGCTTTCAGGAATTCTCAAGACGTGAAACATCGAAAACCGGAAAGAATTTTTTTTCGAATCTTATACATTCTTATTCTATATGCAGAAGATATAGTAATAAATCAATTTAAAAAAAAAATAATTATTCAATTTCAGTTAACTTAAATGCATTATGTGTTACCTAAAAAACCCACTGGTGTACAAGATTAAAGCAATAACTGTTTCTTCGTTTTATTCTTTTGCATGTAATTTTTAAACAAATGATCACAGAAACATAAAATTTGGAATAAATGTCTGTTATCATATCATTAATCGAATTTTATATAACTTTATATAATTTTTATCAGCCTTGTAATTTGATGACATACATTTGCGTTCAAAATTAAAGCAACAACATGTTTTCTTCTTTTGAGAATAACTTTTAAACAAATAAACATATGAACATAAAATTTGTATGGCATGTTCGTTATCATATCATTAATCGAATTACATATAATTTAAGTATAAATAATAATTTTTAAACTAATAATTACTCAGTTTTTCTCAAAAGTAAGCTTTGGAAAAAAGAAAAAATCTCAACAATTTTAGAAAACTTAATGAAAAATGGTGTTGAGGATGCATTATAGACAAGTGATACCTTCAAATGTTAAACTAAAACCCGATTTTTCTTTCTGTATTCTTTTTTCTCTTACCTGTATAACGGACTTTTAAAAAAATATGTAATTACTAATTTATAAACTATGAGCATCACAACAATAATAAAAATATCAATAAATAATTCTATATTGAACATCTTATTCAATTTTCATGTTTGTATGTATATTTAAAAAAAAAAGTTATTCACATGCGAAAAGTAGAAGAAAAAACAGGAAACATAAAAGTGAATGCAGAAAGAAAACATCAGATCTTAATCTAACACATGGATGCATGTGTTCACCTGTCTGTAATGCATCCTTATGGCCACTTTACAACAAGTTTTCTTTTTTTAAATTGTTGAAATTTTTCCTAAGTTCATTTTTGAGAAAAATGGAATAATCATTATTTTAAAAATTATTATTTATTCTTAAACATATATAATTCGATTAATGATATTATGACGAACATGTCATCCAAATTTTATGTTCATATGTTTATTTGTTTAAAAATTATGCGCAAAAGAAGAAAACAGGAAAACAGGTTGTTGCTTTAATTTTGATCTCATCAAATTACAAGGCTGACATGTTTTTTTTTTTTTTTTTTTTTTTTTTTTGTCAGCCTTGTTCAAATTAGTTGGATGGCTAAGGGTTTAACGCCGCACTAATACTGCGCAGTGGGTAATTGGCGACGGTATGGGATGCACTCCTAAGGGTGATCCTGTTCAAATAAGGGCTGACGTAAATCACAGAAAAAGAAGAAGTTAAACCATAAATAGTTTAGAAAAAAAAATTAGAACTTTTATGAATCAAATTCCTTTTTAATTCGTATATATGTTCAATAGTATAAAATTTCGATCTAATGATCATTCACTCAATATGCATTTCTAGGGTGTTGCTTCTTAGAAGGAAAAATCTGTAGTCAAAAGTATAGGGATTCTACATATATACAGATTACTGTGTCTATGGTTTATGTGTATTTTTAGAAATTGCCAGATTTAACAACTTTCTTCTTTAAGAATTTTTAAAACAAAAAAATACGTGTATTAAACGAAAAAGTGTATAAGAGATAAAGTCATTTTTAAATTCGTTATTGACATCATAAGAGAATATACATATTTTTTCTCAAATATACATTAATCATACCTTTCGAATAGTACATCTTTCATTCCTCTACTCCTATATGTAAGTATACGACAAACTGATTTAAAGGCTAACCGTGTTCAACTGTGTGTCTTTCCTTGATCAAAATTCCTTTATCTTTATAATTCGAATTAAGTATCATTATCAAAATCAACTTTTGGGTGTCTATCAGTTTCTCTTTCTCGTTTGGCGAAATTTTCGAATTGTTAAACCCTCCCCCTTCTCTCTCCTCAAAAGCCGTATGAAATTACTTAATTTATATTCGATCTATATCTTTTTGACTGGCGTACAATTTGCGAAATCAAGGATTTATTAGATAATAGAAAAATACAACATTAAAATGAGAAAATGTCTTTTGAATTGTGCGAGATTTTATATGCAATGCACACAATATTTAAAAATGGAAGAAAAATAAATTCATTAGTAATATTTAAATGTTTCTGTTTAATTTTTCCTGGTTATTGTAGCTGCCTAATATAATTTTGAAAAGGAGGAACGGGTCTGCAAGTTACACCACGTAGGTGACATTAGGAAAGAAAGAAAATAAAATAATATGATTTGTAGAGAAAATTTTCCTTCTCGTACATTATGATAAATGTGAATAATAAATAGCTACTAAAAACAGAAAAAGTCATTTATTATGAATTTCCTTAGGAAGAAGTTAAGAGTTATATGTTAGTTATCCATTAAAAATTTGATCTATCTTTTAACTTATTCTTAAATAAAGAGCATACTAGTTTTGATATAATTTAGCAATTCTGATGATACAGACTCTTTGTTATAGATGCATGATCATCTGTGTAAAAAAGTTACAACAGCTATCCAAAATTTGTTTTTGATTATTTATAAGATGCAGTAAAACTTATTATTTAGGATCTAACAAGGAAACATACAAAAGGCGTCGTCTTCAAAAAATATTGAAAAAAAAAATATATGTGATTCTACTCTTCATAAAATACCAGGAAGTGAAAAAATTATTGGCTGAAATAAATTACAGTGACCACAAAAAATTATCAAAATTAAGCATATTTGGCGATTTAGCGCTGTTAGGCGTTCAGTTCACTAGCACCGAGATTGCCGTGTACGAAAAGAACCGTGTTTTGTTTCTCCACCAAGTACTCAAGATCAATCGCCTAACAATGTGAAATCGCCAAATAATCGTAATTTTGATAACTTTTTGGGGTCGCTGTAATTTATTTCAGACGATAATTATTTCACCTTTCTGGTGTTTTAAGAAGAGTAGAATCACATATATTTTTTTGAATATTTTTTAAAGACGACACCTTTTGAATGTTTCCTTGTAAGATTAAAATAAATATGGTATGAATCGGCCTGAAAATTGCATCCAAAAAGTAATTAAACGGAAACACTACAACTACACCTTTTAAATACGGAGGAGTTTTTTTTTTTTTCTTTTCTAATCAAAATAAAGTGAATATTGCGTATGATGATTTGCTTTTCCATTTTGGTTTTATAAAGTAAATGTGAAATCCAAAACGGTCAGTAATAAAAAGTTACAAATTCAGTTGTTGACCAGGCTAATAATTTAGCAGTAGTTTCAGTATTTTAGACAGTTAACAATTTATGCTGACCCCCAATAAAAATATAAATGTCAGCTTATTAAGAGAAAATAAAATGATTTACATAAAACAAATATAAATGCTCTGCATTTGTAAACGAGGAGAATTTAACTAACTTTGCGCAACACAATTAAACAGAATAGCTCGTAAAACTTTGAATATTTATTGACAATTGCACGCATATACAGGGTGGTTGTAAGTTATAATGAACACGTTCACACAAGCGCATTTTGTTTGCATTGTCTTCTCAAAAGTATCCAAGCACTAGCCAATAATTTCGATATCAAAAAAGTACCCTTAATACTGCTTTGTTAGATAAAACCTTGTCTTAGACTGACTAAGAACATCAAACGAAGAGGATTTATTTAACAAAGCAGTATTAAGTGTATTTTTTTTGGACAGGGATTATTGCTAGTGTTCGGATACTTTTGCTGCCGACTGTAGCTGTGACCCACTGGTGTATCACGCCGGCGTGAATGTGTTAAATGTCCCCTATAAACAGCATCCTACAGTGCAAACGGTTGAACGGAATGCAACGAAATTTGGTATATAGACTATACACGAGATGCGCTCATGGAATTTCGAAAAGAAATATATTAGTTCCAAAATGTCACCAAGAGGACGTCTTTTCAGGAAAAACATTAAATTTAATACAATAAACGACCAAAACGGAATACAGAAACAATATTAACATTTATTGACTAATCTCTGATCACCTTGTCATCGAACTACATTAAGTAATAGCTGTTTTGCATAAAGCTTCCTCTTCTTTACAAGCATGCAAATCTCGACATTTTTTTCCTAGAACTGACAGCTTTTCCCAGTTTTACATTTCATTACTCATAATTCTTGTTCTGGATTGTTAATATTGTTTCTGTATTCCGTTTTGGTCGATTATTGTGTTAAATTTAATGTTTTTCCGGAAAGGCGCCCTCTGGTGGACATTTTGAAACTAAAAATTTTTTTTGGACATTCCGAGAGCGCATCTCGTGTATAGTCTATATACCAAATTTCGTTGCTTTCCATTCACCCGTTTGCGCTATAGGATGCTGTTTATAGCGGAAGTTTAATTGTAAGCACCCTATACTTAAAATTTCAATATTCGGAAAAGTTTTAAATGTCAAAATAAGAAGCACCAAAGTTTTTTTCATTTAGTGTTAAATACATAATTTATCGGCCAAAATCAAAATATCCACATACAAGTAACCATTTATAAAAATTCTGTTAGTTTGTGGCCAACTGTTAGCATGTGTGAAATAGTTAGCAGTTCACCTACATAAACTTACGGTAACATAATCTCGTGTCAGTATCTAACAAGGAAAGTCTTTCAAGTGCTGATCGCCGATTTTCTCGAAAGAATTACAGAAAATAGTTCACATTGTACTTAATTCATTGGTAAAAATTTTAATTGCTGCATCTGAACAGAAAAGTCACAAAAAATTGTTAGATTTTGTGTTTTCAACGCCGAATACGAAAAAGTCACAGCCAAATTCCATTACCCTCGTTCAGTGATGCCAAGGAACTTAAATGTAAAACATACCAGTAAATAAGTGTGTTCATTGTCACACTGTAGATACGCTCTGAGCAATTGGCGACGGTCTGATATGCACTCCTAGATGTGATTCAGGAGATTAAATGAGTGAGTGGGTTTTACGTTGCACTAGTGCTACCTTTGGGCAATTAAGACTGTTATTCACCAATAACTTCAACTTCCGGTTGAACACGAAAATCTGAAAAGAGTATAAAGGCGGGGTGAAAAATTTCAGCAAATTTTGACGCGTTATTTCTGCCATATAGCGGTATAGTTATTTTAAGATTTTTCAGATGAAAATAATCAATAAGAGAAAATAACCAATAATTATATGAAATCCCCGATGCTAGATGGCAGAAACAGCGTGCCAAATTTTGCTGGAAAGCTGCACCCTGCCTTTAGACGCTTTTCAAGTTTTTGCATTGAACCGGGAGTTAGAGTTAATGTGGGATGCATAAGTGTGGGATGCAGGCATGCTATTGCAATTTTTATCATCTGCGGAAGGAATGATTCTTTAGTGCAGTCGGTAACAAAAGTGTCCGAACACTAGCATAAATTCCTATATAAAAAAGTAAATTTAATACTGTTTTGTTAAAAAATCCTTGTCGAATCATGTTCTTAGTCAGTCTAAGAATATGATTCGACAAGGATTTATTTAACAAAACAGTATTAACTCTACTTTTTTTTTTACATAGGAATTTTTGCTAGTGTTCGGACACTTTTGTTACCGACTGTAAAGGCACCTTTATAGTGATCGTTCCGTTCCGCTCTCCGCAAGCACTGAGCTATAATGCAAGGAGTGAGAACTTCCAATTCAATTTAATTTAATTCAATTTCTCATTCAATACGAAGTTATCACTCCCAACATTCTAACTCAGTGCTTGCGGAGAACGGAACGGGACGACCACAATAAAGCTTGCTTAACTCCCAGAGGCACAGTAGGGAGAAAAATTATTCGAGCTTTAGCGATAATTTCTATGTTAAAAAAAAAAAAAGTATACCTAATACTGTTTTCTTAAATACATCCTTGTTGAATCATGTTCTTAGACTGACTAAGAACATGATTCGACAAGGATTTATTTAACAAAACAGTATTAACTCTACTTTTTTTACATAGGAATTATTGCTAGCGCATGAATAATTTTTCTGCATACTGTATTAATTTCGCTACATGCAGGAAATTGGAACCACGACAGATTTTGCGTGACCACCCTCCATCAGGTCACACGACGATTTTTGGACAGCTCGGGTTTCGAATCGGCGCCAAGATTGTTGATGTTCAATGTTGAGTGGGTTTTATATCGCGATAGTTCCAGGCGACGGTCTAAAACTCACATATTGGGATGCTCAGCAGACATGTCATCATCATTTTTATCAACTGAGGAGGAGATGCGTTCCCCGCTTATGTAATCCTCACATGTATTAATTTTGGAGCATGGAGGACATTGTGACCACGATCGATTTTACGTGCACCATCTACAGTCGGCTAGCAAAAATTCCTATACAAAAAAGTCATCTGCAGAAGGAAGGATTCTTCGGTAACTCCCAGAGGTACAGTCGGCAGCAAAATTATTCGACCGCTAGCAATAATTCCTGTCTAAAAAATGTATAGTTAATACCGTCCTGTTAGATAAATCCTTGTCGAATCGTGTTTTTAGACAGACTAAGAACATGATTCGACAAGGATTTATTTAACAGAACAGTATTAAGTCTACTTTTTTGACATCAGAATTATTGACTTGTGCTCGGATACTTTTGCTGCCGACTGTATTACTACATTGTGAATGAGGGAATTTTAACGTCGCACTATAGCTACTCATTGTGTAATTGGCGAAGATTTGGACCTAGGTCTATTTACACTATGATAAATTTACTAGGCGTGCGCAGTTACATTAATTTATGACGATAAAATATTTAAATCGTTCTATTTGATTAATTGGAATTAACACGTAAATATATTAATCAAAACAGTCATATTTAAAATTGGAAAACATCCGTATACATTTCTGATAGCATATTTTCTATAATGTTACCAACATCAATGTAAAAATTTTTTCAAAATTCTGCGCTAGAATTTTATAGCAGTATTAAATGCGCTTACAAGTGCTCGATTTAGCGTGGAGTTTTTTGGGCTATCAAGACGAATGTCTACGCAGTATCTGCCATTGATTAATATCTTGTGCACTGTCAAGTGTTCTATTTCGAATGGATTTCGTATGGCTATCAAAGTAATAGAACATCTACACGTATTTAATCTTTTTAACATGAAAATCGCAAAAATAGAACCGTCAAACCCGCTTATTTAGAGATATTGCAGACATGCTATCCTTTTTAGTAATTTTTTTTATAGCTTTTCAATAGCAATTCAGCAGCTAAATCTTATGCCAATAATTTTTTCAAGAAAATCGGTCATTAGCAGTTGAAGTTTTCTAATTCTAATTCTAATCTCTAATTCTCTCCTTGTAAGTTCTCTAATTTCTTGATTCTTTTTTTTTTTTTGTTTGTTTGTTTGTTTTGTTTTGCTAGTATTTATGAGAAAGTTAAGTGAAAATTATTAGAAAGATTTTCAGTTGTTATGCAGCTTTAATGTTATACCAAAATATCGTCTCTTTGGGAGCTTTCCACAGTGGAATTCCAAATAGCTTTTGAACAGAATGACAATCTTTCAATGTTTTCGGAAAATATTTTAACAAAAATAACGAATTGTATACTATGAATTTTTACGTTTTTTTTTTTTTTTTTTTTTTTTTTTTTACCTCTGAGTGTGATATTAACGCTGTTCAGTCCAACCTTGACACCAACGTCCGCAGAGATCTTCTCTTTGGAGAAGGCGCGGTATGGGCTGGATACGGTCGCACGGGCTACATGCCACTCAGAACCATAATTGGAAACTGAAAACAAAAAATACATATTTAGTAAAGACGATCGAATAGTTGAAACTTATAAAAGAAATAATTTCGATCAAAATAATTTGGTAAAATAGAAAATATATGATGCATATTAAAGCAACAACGTGGTGGCAGAGATGACAAATAAATAAAACAGTTTTATATTTTTTAACACCACTAAATTTTTAGAGTACCAATCCATTGGTTCATACACTCGATTTAGTTTTTATATAAAGCAGTTGCTTTGATATAAAATTAGTGGTGTTAAAAAATAAAATTGTAATATTGATGAGGCAAATTTGCACCCGCGTTGTACGAGACTTTACTATACATAGAAAAAGAAAATTCAGAATTACAACTCGGAAATACAAAAGTATGAACTTTTTTTACGTGTTTAATAATGCAAACTTTGATAATCAAATTGTTTTTCTGTTTTCTTTTCAGTTATTTACTTGATGCTACTCAAAAATCAATCTTCCTACACACACACACCAAAAAAAAAAAAAAAAAAGCATAGCAAAAGATCTTAAGATGAAAGAAAAGAAAAACTAGTATGTTGTGGCCACCATAGGACTTTCTTCTATATTTTCTTATACATATTCAATCAGCAACAATATTAAAAAAAAAAATATATATATACAGACACATGAAAATCTGACATTGACAGATTTTAATTTAGTGCCAGAGGCCTACTGCTAAACTTGTTAATATCGACAAATTCTTCTTTAGTTAATTCGTGACGATCTAAATTCCATGATAAAGTTTTCATTAAATCAAACCAATGTGTTTCAGCTGCAGATACTGTAACAAATAACGTTGGAAGTCCAAACTGTCTTATAGCCGCAAAACAACGTTTTATCTCTTTTTCCCAATGAGGGGGAGGTGTGCCTTGGGGGGAACTCATGTCAAAGTTGTGCCTTGGGGGGGACTCATGTCAAAGTTGTACCTTGGGGGGGACTCATGTCAAAGTTGGGCCTGGGGGGGGACTCATGTCAAAGTTGGGCCTGGGGGATAAATCCCCATTCAATAAACCGACTGAAATAGGCCCTTAGCACTATTAAGAGTGACGTATAAAAATTCGACAACGCTGTACCGACTGAAATAGGGGTACCTTGGGGGGGACTCATGTCAAAGTTGTGCCTTGGGGGGACTTCATTCAATAAATCCCCATTCAATAAACCGACTGAAATAGGCCCTTAGCACTATTAAGAGTGACGTATAAAAATTCGACAACGCTGTACCGACTGAAATAGGGGTACCTTGGGGCGGACTCGTCAAAGTTGGGCCTGGGGGGGACTCATGTCAAAGTTGTGCCTTGGGGGGACTTCATTCAATAAATCCCCATTCAATAAACCGACTGAAATAGGCCCTTAGCATTATTAAGAGTGACGTATAAAAATTCGACAACGCTTCACCGACTGAAATAGGCCTCTAGCACTAAAAAAAAAAAAAAACGATTTTTTTTTCTAAGATTTTATTTTTCCTTTTTGTTAAAAGTAATACATATTCAATCAGTAACAATATTAAAAAAAAAAAAAAAAATACAATTTTTTTTTTGTTAAAAGTAAAAAAAATCGATAACTTTGTTTTAAATTATCACAGATTTATATAGTTCAACCATTCGTTTTAAAGTTATTGACGAGATCTTTCGAATTATACCCATCTTTAAAATTTACCCCCCCGGGGGGGGACCAATGCCCCCACATGCACAAAATTTTTTTCCCAGTTAACTACTACTATTATCAACGAGATCTTTCGAAAGATACCCATTGTGAAAATTTACCCTCCCTGGGGGGGTATTTCCCCCCTAGGGCGGGAAGCGATGCCCCCCCCCCATGCTCAAAATTTTTTTCCTAGTTACATACTACTATTATCAATAATTCATATTAATTTTACAATCACAAGTTTAAAATAACTCTTATTATGCACATTTATACGAATTTTTGTCTTATACTGCCATGTTAAAAATTTAGATAAAATGGTATCGCAGCGCCACCTGTTGAGCTATTGATCCCCAAATATAATCAGCACCAGTTTATGTCGGGGACCAACTAAATACCAAGTTTGGTAAAATTTCGTTAAAAAAAAAAAAAAAAAAAAAAAACGATTTTTTAAGTTTTTTTTTCGTTAAAAGTAAAAAAAAATCGATAACTTTGTTTTAAATTATCACAGATTTATGGTTCAACCATTCGTTTTAAAGGTATTGACGAGACTTTTCGAAAGATAGCCATCTTGAAACTTTTCCCCCCTGGGTGGGTACTTCCCCCCCCCCCCACCGGGGGGGGGGGGACCGATGCCCCAACATGCACAAAAATTTTTTCCCAGTTAACTATTACTATTATCAACGAGATCTTTCGAAAGATACCCATCTTGAAAATTTACTTCCCCGGGGGGGTACTTCCCCCCCAGGGGGGGGGGAACCGATGCCCCCACATGCACAAAATTTTTTTCCTAGTTAACTACTGCTATTATCAATAATTCATATTAATTTTACAATCACAAGTTAAAAATAACTCTCATTATGCCCATTTATACGGAATTTTGTCCTATGCTGCCATGTTAAAAATTTTCATAAAATGCGATCACAGCGCTACCTGTTGAGCTATTGATCCCCAAATCTAATCAGCACCAGTTCATGTCAGGGTACAACTAAATACCAAGTTTGGTTAAATTTCATTCATTGGTTCGTGAGATACAGTGTTCACAAAAAAAATGATACAGACAGACTGACAGACAGACACAGAGACAGACAGACAGACATTTTCTAAAAACTATCAATTCGTGTTCAGGACACCCCAAAACGTGTAGATCCGTCAATAAACGGAGGTCGAAAATTTTCGCGAATCCAATACTTTCTCTATATTACATATAGAAGAAAGTAAAAATCAAACTATGCTCAGAAATATAAATTTTAGAAATTTCTAAAATCTGGAAAAAATGCCTGATTAAAATTTAATAAGGTTCAAGTGTTGCTTTTTATCATAATAGGGTATTTAATGAAACACATAATATAAATTACATTAAATTAAAAATTAAAAAGAAATCAACAGATGACGATATGATTTAAATACAACTTTTGTTAAGTCTGTAAAGAATATATGGACTTTTGTCCGCCCAAAATAACATGCATTAACTAGGGTATAAGCTGAAATTTTGTATACACATGATAGTATTTCATTACGGTTTTTAAATATTACTTTCGCAAGTCATATTTAAAATAACAATTCAACACATAAAATAATAATAATAATAATAATAAGGATAATATGCTTATTAAACTTTTTTATGGCTACTACTAGACTTAAAACTTCTCAAAACAAATCTTTATTACTTTCTTCTATATTCAATAGAAGAAAGTATTGGATTCGTAAAAATTTTCGACCTCGGGTTTTTGATGGATTTACACGTTTTGAGAGCTGTAGAACACGATTTGACAATTTTTAGAAAATGTCTGTCTGTCAGTCTGTCTGTGTATGTGTGTGTGTGTGACAAAATTTTGTGGCAACTGTATCTCAGAAACTACTGCAAAGAATTTCATACAAATTGGTATGTAGTTGCACGTTGACATAAATTAGTGCCTATCCACTTTTGGTAAAAATTGTCTTACAGGTTGCGTTGCCATCCCACTTTTTCTAACATGGTGATATAGGACAAAATTTTGTATAAATGTGCATAAAGAGAATTATTTTTTAGTAATCATTATGAAATTTACAAGAATTATTTATAACAGAGATACTCAACTGGGAAAAACTTTTTGTATGTGTAGGAGCCTCGTCAACCCCCCTGGGGGGGCTCGTCAATACCTTTAAAACAAATGGTTGAACTATAAATCTGTGATAATTTAAAACAAAGTTATCGATTTTTTTTACTTTTTACGATAAAAAAGTTAGAAAAAAAATCGTATTTAATTTTTTTTTTTTTTTTTTTTTTTTTTTTTTTAACGAAATTTAACCAAACTTGGTATTTAGTTGGCCCCTGACATAAACTGGTGTTGATTAGATTTGGGGATCAATCGCACAATAGGAAGTGCTGTGATCTAAATTTTTAACATGGCATTATAGGACAAAATTTCGTATAAATGTACATAATGAGAATTATTCTTAACCTGTGATTCTAAAATTAATATGAATTATTGATAATAGTAGTAGTTAATTAGGAAAAAAATTTTGTGCATGTGGGGGCATCGCTTCCTCCCCTGGGGGAAGTACCCCCGGGGGGGGGGGGGGTAAATTTTTAAGATGGGTATCTTTCGAAAGGTCTCGTCAATACCTTTAAAACGAATGGTTGAACTATAAATATGTGATAATTTAAAACAAAATTATCGATTTTTTTACTTTTAACGAAAAAAAAACTTGGATTTTTTTTTTTTTTTTTTATTGTTACTGAGTGAATTTGTATAGGAAAATATAGAAGAAAGTCTTGTGGTGGCCACAACATACTAGTTTTGAATTATTATTATTACAAGCATAATAGTCTATATTTTAGATTCCTGTCGTTTCAAATAACGCTAACAGTTTAGAAAAAACTGCGTATTTTTTATATTTTCAAATGTGTCACCTATAAATAAGTCTCGAAAAAAAAAAACATCTTACGAAATTTTTATATCGGTAAATTCATAGTGAATAATATTCATGCCAGTATCCTAAATAATATTTCAAAAGTGGTCTGACATCTTTACGATGAAAATATCCCTCCTAATTGACGTTTATGTGAAATTTTGCCCTATTCTGCCATGTTAAGAAATTCGTTTAATTATCTTGTTTTATAATTTATTTCGTTTTGCCCGCACGCTTTTTATTTCCTAATTCAAAATTATTAAAAAAACTTTTTCGATACTGTCCGTTTCGAAACTGATTATTATTAATTTTCTTTTCTTTTTCTTTGAAACAAAGAAAGAAAGAAAGATTTTGATGAAATTCTGGCAAAAGCAGAATTTAGTTTAGTACGGTGGACTATTAGTTTTTTTTTTTTTTTTTTTTTCAAATTATAACATTACTTTCAAAGTATTCAATTATGTTTTCGATAAATTTTCGATTTCGATAAATGTCCAACTAGCGTAAAAACTGGTATCGTAAAAATCCGTAGATTGAGACTAATAGTCCTCAGTCCTAAAATAATAATTTAGGCACTTAGTAGTAATTCGACGAAAAATAGATTTATAAAAGATAATTATTATAAAAGAAATTAATAATAATAATAAAAATAATGATTAATTTAGGTATATAAAAAAATCTTTAGATGAGGTAGATAATTCCTAATCTTCTAAATCGAGAGATGAAATTTAATATTAAAAACTAAAATTTTACTATAAAATCATGATATTGTGAGGAACATTTTCAGTATTGCTCTATTAATCGAAACATTCATTTCTATTGTAATCTATGAGTTTAAAGTCATTCTGACTGAGTGAGTGATTCATCATTGCCCGTCCAATCCACTGCGCTTAGAAGCAGGGAATTTTGTAAAAAAAAACATTCCTTCCGTGACGTAGACATCCAGTAGGAAGCGATTTTACAAAATTGTCCCTCCAAAGGGGTAAGGGGACTATCTCATATTCGTATCTCAAAGTAAAAAACAATATAACAAACAGGAATAGCTGAAAACTAATTACAAAAATTTTAAGAATTTACCCTCAAGAAATGAGGGAAAATCACTTTATAGCTTCATTAAAAAAAAAAAAAAAAAAAAAAAAAAAAGAATCAAATGTCAGAAAGAGATTCCTGTTTTAAAATATAAAAAACACAAATTTCTAAAAACCTACTTCAGGAATTTCAGAAATTCCCTCCAAGGGCGTTATTAGGTAAGAATGTGTTTTATCGTCCAAATACCATGTTTCATGTCAAAAGAACATTTCTATTAGGTGTTCAAAAATGGTATTATTTAGAACGTTATAAAATGGTGCTCTTTGCTTTTTTTTTTTTTTTTTTCATAAAACGTGTAGTTCCAATTCTATGAAAAAACATTTAAATGTCGCACCATCATAACACGTTCTGTCTCAGTGCCATTATTACGACTTTGACGGAATGCCCCATTTCCCGCGTTCATTTTGTTGACACTTCTATAAATAATACTCATTGAAAGATAATAGTAATGAAGTGGAATTTTTTTTAAATAGTTATTTTTTAAGTCAATATTAAATTGAAATTGTCTTCTATTTATAATTTTATTTAAATTTTATATTGTTAAATTCAGTAAATCATTAGAGCGATTTTTTTTTTGAAGTGAAAACTTTTTTAGGCGCGCTGAGCACTTTCTGGGTGAACAAAAATCATGGAACTCGCGTCATCGTCACCTTGAGCTATATGTATACTGTGTATATATGTACATAGATACACCTCCATGCGTTATTAGCATACATTATATATATACAAAGAGTATATCTCTCTACATATATATGCATGTATGTAGCGCACGGCGCGGCATGCCTCATATATATATATATATATGTATGTATGTATAAAATGTATACTAATACGAGTAGTATACTGGCTACTGGCATCTGTCTTTTTCTAGTTCTATACTCTATGTATGCATGTACTTTTTCCACAGTATATACATAGTTCACAAAGTACAAGCACGTGTTTTTATATAGACTGTTATATTCTTCTTTTTGCTTTCAATATAAATTTTCAAATAAGTAATTAAAAAAAAAAAAAAAATTATTTTAGTCATATTACAATATTAACACTTCTTTACAAACCAGAAATAATTCAAAAATACTAATCTAATAGCTCGACGATACAATTCACAAGTTACTTAGTTTTCACTTCTATCGGCAGTCCCCAAACACTGCTTCGTTAATTTTTTTTTACCTTTTTTTGCCTATATATATATATATATATATGGTAGAGAAAATATTGCAGTTGGGTCATATTTTCGAAATTGAGTTTTTGTTGTATTTATACGTTTTGAGGTCCCCTGAATCCGAAAATCATGTTTTTAGCGATTGGTCTATGTGTATGCCTGTGTGTCTGTCATCAGCATATCTCAAGAACAAATAGCATCAGGAAGTCTAAACTCGGTATTCTGCGTCTGTATCTTATAGTGATACTACCCTAAACTTTTCGTTGAGATCAAGCAAATGGCTTGAGTGCAGAGCCATCCAAGAGAATTAAAATACATTAAGTTTATGGGCGAAATTTCTGGTACAGTCGGTAACAAAAGTGTCCGAACACTAGCAAAAATTCCTATGTAAAAAAAGTACACTTCATAGGGTTTTTTAAAAATAAATCCTTGTCGAATCCTGTTCTTAGTCAGTGTAAGAACATGATTCGGTAAGGATTTATTTAATAAAGCAGAATGAAGTGTACTTTTTTTATATAGGAATTTTTGCTAGTGTTCGGACACTTTTGTTACCGACTGTAAGTCAATGTAACATCTATAAGTTGCCCTAAACAAAATGAAATAAACATTTTTTTTTTTTTTTTGTATGCATAAAATCATATTTTGTGTAGATTGTGGTATGGAAATCCTTTACCATTTGTTTGCAGGGCTACCCAAAATATTTGGAAATAGTGAGGCTATACTTGGGATTTTCTGGAAGTGTATTTCATTGTGTGTTATGTGTTTCTCATATAAGACTATATTTAAGTACACAATATTGTTTATAGTGCATATTGAATATACACTCTATAACAAAAAAAGAAAAAAAAAAAAAAAAAAAAAAAAACGACGCACCAAGAAGTGGGGACAAAAATTGGTAGATGGGGTGGGATGGGTGATTCGAATGGGACAAAAATTGGTAGATGTGATGTACATGTGGAGAAAAGCAATTGATTACAGTTTCAGAAAATTTGAAAGATTTAATCAAGAGAAAGGGCCTCAGAAAGTAAACAAGTCAATAACGCATTGGTCCACTTCTGGCCCTTATATACGCAGTTATTCGGTTTGGTATTAAATGATAGAGTTGGCAGATGTGCTCCTGTGAAGTATCGTGCCAAATTCTGTCCAATTGTGGCGTTAGGTAAAATCCCGAGCTGGTTGTAGGACCCTTTTTAGGATGCTCCAAACGTCCTCAGTGGAAGAGAGATCGGGGGACTGAGCTCAACCCCACTGAGCAGCCTATTAAGAGTATTTGAAGTCACTGAAGTACCAGTTGCACGTAGAATCGACGATAAGGATGAATTGGTGCTTGATTTCATCAAAACCTGTATGTATGTCAATTTGTGTCCAGTTTGCATTACTCCTTCTTGGTGCGTCACTTTTTTTGTTATAGAGTATAGACAATATACAGGATATATTATACAAGGCTACCTAGAACTAAGCTAAACGTCCTAGTCTATTGAATGTAATTGATGGAAGTGCTTTGCTACATTTTACTATGTCGAAGATCATTGCTCAGGAAGCAAAATTAATTTTCCATTCTCATACTGTAAACAAAATATATTTTGAGGTTCGATTTTCCACTTTGGTGTTTTGTATAATATCCCGCTGAAGTGTCCTGAATACCAAAGTTCAATTTTTTTTAGCAGTTTATATACCTGTATATCTATTATCAGCATAACTTAGAAACAAATAACTACAGAAAATTCAGATTTGGTATTTTGAAGATCGTATAAGGTTGCCATTTGAAAAATTTGATCAAGATTGGCAAGTTTGAAGGCAAATTAATAACAGTCATGTATTTTTTTTTTTTTTTTTTTAATTTTAAATAAATGTAGACATTATAATTAAACGGGAGTTGAGAGGGGAGTAGTCACCCACCCACAGAATTATACGTCAAATAAAACTTTTTCTAAATCCATTTTAGATTATTTTAAAAGTAGATTGAATGCTATTATCTTATCCTATTGATATGACGATTTAATCTGCAATCTGTCTTCATAATATCGAAATACAGGGTGAGAGAAAGTCGTGTGAGTGACATACAAGATTATTATTTTTTATTTTTGTTTTATCAAATAGTAATAAAAGAAACTGAAAATAATTTAATATATTTTTTGAACTTATTTATTAACAGGTGAAAATTTTGTGTCACAGAAAAACTTTTACGTAGCTTTTTTTTTTTTTTTTTATTTATTTAAAGTATTTAAAACTAGTATGCTGTGGTCATTACAATACTTTCTTCTACAGCACTCTATATAACAGTGTCACTTACCAGTTACATGCAGAAAAAATTAACAAACATTGCATTTCGAAATGAACACTTTTATACATTTAATTTGGTGCGATTTTCACCAATTGGTACTAAGATATAGCTTTCTAGAAAATCGCATTAATAATATACCTATCTGTCGATATTCAATTCATCCCCACCTATAGGGATGAGTGGGACATGATTGGGGGTGAATGGGACAGGACTGGAGTTAACAAAGAAAAACAAAACAAAATGGAAAGTAAATAATTTTTTAAAGTTAAATAGGTTTATGGGATTTTATTACACACTATGAATTTACTGAAATTAACATAAACTGATGTATTGACTCAAATTAACATCAAAAGACAAAAGTCCCTTGGTTCGTACAGTTCTCAGTGCTCTGGACTTTGATAATTTAATCTAATAAGACCTAATCTAAAAATAAATAAATAAATAAGACGTTGGAAAGAGATAAATCATTATAATAGAATACAAATTAGCCAGATAAATTTTTGTTTCCGACTGATCGGAGAAATCAGCATTCTATTCTGTATTACATTAATAATCACCAGAATTCATTTAATTAGCTTGATTGAAACTGTGATTTTAATCAAATTATTATTATTATTATTATTTCATTTTTTTTTTAATTATTGACTTAAGTTGCATTGAATATTCTAACTTATAATTTTTTTAATCATAATTATTATAAACAAAAATCAGAACAATTAATTTCAATATATTTTTCTCTAAATACACAAAATTAAGAATCCTGATAATCAATATGGCTAATTTACATAATTAAAAATATAAAATTATTTTATAATGAATGAACTAACTTTACATAGATCTTAGTTAAGGAAAAATAAAATAAATAAAAAGCCTGTTCATCCTTAACTTTTACTTATATTTCTTTATATTTAGCCTACTTGCACTAAATTCAAATGCTACTTTTATAATTCCATGTTATAACTACTGAACTACAGGTTATAAACATATTGAAAATCTATTTAAGATTTGTTTTAACATAATTCTTGTGTACAATTTTAAATTAGCACATAGTGGGGAATGTCTCATTCATCCCCATTCAGACTGTCCCATTCATCCCAACTACCACATGATCATATAAAACAGGAAATAGGCTTAATGAACAATTGTCAATATTCTACTTGAATATCATGAACACAATACAAGATTATGTCTTTTCCCCATATGAGAGTTATATTAACTTTAAGCAAATAGTTAATTTATTAACTACTACCTAATTGAACCAGTAAAAACTTACTTTGGCAGCTGAAAAAGACACTTTAAATTTTTTCTACCCTTCTATGGATAGCACAATTCTGAAACTACACTTGATGAATGACCTCAGTGCTGCTATATATCAGAAAAAATGTCAAGTTTCCGGTGCTTGCAAAACATAAAAATCTAGCTATTGTCCCATACATCCTGCGTCCCATTCAACCCCACTCTCCCCTACGTCATCGGAATTCTTTTGTGGGGTCCCGTAAATAAATTATTTAATCTATACATATCCTTTTTTTAGAGTAAACATGCTTTAAAGCATCTTTATAATGTATGTTAATTCCATTATTTTTAATGCAGCATAAACGCATTAATGTGCGCTTAAATAAAAAAATTTCCATAGGCTCTAATGTCACGAAGTTCTTTTGTGTGCTCTTTAAACGAACCATGAACATTGTATACGCCAGTAAAAACAATTCAGCTTATTCTACGTATTTCGTGAATAATTGTTCGAAATTTGACATAATTTGGAGGTTTACGTGGCATTGTCGAAACACTTTTGTATGGTCTTGTACATTAATTAGGAAGCCTAAGAGCACATATTTTCTGCAGACAACAGAAGTTTAAGCATGTCAGTAATGTACGCTTATTTCATTTTGTTGATTGCAAAGTGATGATGTCAAAATGCGTTTAAACGAAATTCACCCCATATGCCGTAATGATAAGAATTTTGGAGTGTCCCTGTACACAATTAATAAACAATATAGCCATGAAAAATTATACAGCTATTTCTATACAGAGACTGAACGTATGTGCCAATTTGCAAGTCAATCGGAGGATTTTTGCAGCCGCTATTGAGGTGCATACAAATTCTTCCCATAGGCCGTAATGATAAGAAAAAATTGGTGTGTCCCTATACACGAACTACAAATGGAATACACACCCATAACTATACATGTAATTCCGTGTGGCTCATAAACATGTGTTGTGTTGTGTACCCAATTGCAAGTCAATAGCGTGATTTTTGAGGCCGCTATCGCAGTACATACAAATTCTTCCCATAGGCCGTAATGGTAAGAAAAACTTTGGCGAACTACAAATGGAATACACATCCAAAACAATAACACTGGACTCGTTAAGATAGCACTTGGGCAAAGGCTTCTTTGGTTTGAAGAAATGTGGTAGAAAAATAATTCCGTGGGACTCATCAACCAAATTGCAAGACAATGGCGTGATTTTTGCGGCAGCTATCGCGAGACAAACAGACACACAGAAGCACAGACAGAACCCAAAAACTTTTTGAGTCTCAATATGGCGGCCTCCACTGACATTTCGGCAATGGGGTAGAGAAAGTATTGTTTTAGGTTAGAATTTTTGAAATTGAGTTTTTGTTATATTTATACGTTTTGAGGTCCCTGAATCCAAAAATCATGTTTTTAGGGGTTGATCTGTGTGTCTGCCTGTTATCAGCATACCTCAGAAACAAATAACAGCAGAAAGTCCAAACTTGATTTTCTACATGTGTATCATATAGGGATGCTACACTAAACTTTTCGTTGAGATCAAGCAAATGGTTCGTGTACAGGGACACACAAGAGACTTCAAATACATTATGTCTATGGGGAAATTGCTGGTAAGTACAGTGTAAAATTGATAGGCTGATTTAAACAAAACAGAAACAACAAAATTTATTACATACATAAAAGCGTGTTTTGTAAAGATTTTTGTGTGGAAATGATTCATCGTTCATTTACAGGGCTACCCAAAGTATTTGGATATGTTGCGGCTATAACTGAAAATTGCTGGAATTCTACTTTATGTTGTGTTAGATGTTTTTCAAGTAAGACTAAATTTAAGAACACAATATTGTTTATGGTGCATATTAATTATAGACAATGTACAGGGCTACTCAAAATTAAGCTAAACGTTCTTTTCTGCTGAATGTAAATGATGGAAGTGCTTTGCTACATTTTATCATGTCGACGAATCTTGCCCCGGAAGCAAAATTAATTTTTCATACACATATTGTAAACAAAGTAATTTCGAATTTTCAAATCTGATTTTTTGGATAAAGTTACGTTTTGAGTACGAAAATCCAATTTTTAGCGATCGATCTCTATGCATATATGTTATCAGTATAACTGAAAAACATACAGCTGCAGAAAATTCTAATTTCGTATTTTGAAGTCCGTATTAGGTTGCTACTTAAGTTTGAAGGCACATTTATAACAGCTTTGAATTTCTTTCTTTCTTTTTTTCTTTCTTTTTTTTTTTAATATTTTGCATTATAATGGAACGGGGATTGAGGAGGGCACGAGCCCCCCCCCTTCCCCCCTCCCCCCCCCACAGAATTACTGGTCAAATAAAACTGTTCCTAAATCTATTTTAGATTATTTAAAAAATTTGTTGAACTTTAATATCTTATGCAATTGTTCTTAAGACTTAATATGCAATCTATCTTTATAGTATTGAAATGCAGGGTCAGAGAAAGTCGTGTGAGTGCCATACCAGATTATATTATTTTATATTCAAACAGATAAAAAAAATTTGGTGGTAAACAACCACACGACTTCCATTACCCATTATTACGCGTATTATATACATTTTTTGGCGATAATATGATCAGAAAATATAAAATTGATCTAACGAAGTAGAAACCTATTTTTTTGTCCGTTAAGAGATACTTGATACTCGTGTAAAGACATTTAAAACAAAATTTACACAGCGAGTTAAAAAATAAGAAAAAAAAGTTGGTAGATTTTTTTTTTTTTTTAAACTTATTTCCGAGATCTAAAACTGACCTATGACTGTTAATTTTCCTGTAATAACCATGTAACACACGAGAAAGGATATTTGAAATAGATTTACCTAACAATTTTCATGAAAATCGTTAGAGCCATTTTTGAGATGCAGACTTACGGTCCCACTTCCGGTTTTCCAATTTTCACCAAAATTTAGAAAATTCATCTGTACAACAGACCTGTCTCAGTTCTGAAGCTTCGTAATTCTATCTTCATTAGTTTCGGAGATATGATAGCTAGAAATTTCCCACATACATACACACACATACACACTGACCAATTTCCAAAAACCGCTTTTTTGGACTCAGGAGACCTTGAAACGTGTATATCAGGTGAAAACTCGTTATCGAATTTTTGGACAGAATACAGTACTTCCATTACTTACGGTAGTCGAGTAATGGAAGTAAAAAACTCTGAGAATTCCTTATTTTATATCTCATTGAAGTAGAGAGCTCCCTTAACCTTCTGACTGCTCAATCTGTGGACCGAAATCGCTTCGAAAATTGTGTATTTTTTTCTTGCATATTTTAAATCTATATATATTGGAGAATTGAAATATGCATTTTTCTTTTGAGATAAGCTGCCAGAAAAAACAATTTTAGATATTATCACCCCCCCCCCCCAAAAAAAAAAAAAAGAATAAATAAATAATTAAGTTAATTTCTATTTATTACATAATATAAAAAAAAGTAAAATATATAAAACTTAAGAAAATGTAATGAAAATATAATGAATCATGATCAGATTCATCGCTATCTGAGGAGCACTCCGAAAAATATATATTATTGTCATTATCAAAACTAAAATCACTTTCAGAGTCCGATAAATCATCCGGTGTTTGTGTTTGTGTGTTTAGGATTAAGGCCGATTGACTGCTGTAGGTCCTGGGCCTGAGGGGGGGTGCCTTCCTGGAGGTCTTTCTAAGGGATTCTAGCCCGTATTTACGCAAGTTTCGGAGAAAACCACGGAAAACTCCGAACGGCTAGGCCGACGAGCGCGACCTGGGATCGAACCCGGCACCTCACGTCTACCAGCTTTGAGCGCAGAACCGCTCGGCCGCTGGTGGGCGATAAATCATCCGGAATATATACTCTGTCAATCGCTGAACGTTTTCTAGCAGCCATTTCTGATTAGAAAAAGGCGGCAAACGTAGTGAAGTTAGAGCGGTAAACACCAAGTACCTTCAAATGCAGCAATTTAGTGGACGACTAACGATATCTGTTGTTCAAAACCTAAATTAAACGTCTAATACTGTATATAATTTAATTCACTGGTTAAAAGGTTAAAAGGTGCTCCTCAATAAAGGAAGAAAATCACATGAGCAGATTTTGCTACATTTGAGTTGCCCGTGGAAATCGCGGGATGAGCAGCCAGATGGTTAATAAGAAATTTAATTCTAATCGTTATTTTATATTTAAACTCATTTCTTTTACTTTTTCTGTGATAGAAATTTCTGATAGTTCCTTATCTTCTGTCTCATTAAAGAAAAAAGCTCCTTCAATTTGAAATTAGGTTGTATGATAAATATTAAAGTTACTTAAAGCCACAAGTCTTATTGAAGAATTTTAGTTGAAATTATGTTTAATTGGGTTAACCAACGTAAGTTTTGTAGTTCTACTTCCTTATTAGAACACTTTAGTGTCATTTTTACTCGTGATATCAAATAACAATTTTTCATAACATCCTGATCTAAATAACTGGATGTTTCAAAATTTTTGTCTAACTGGCCTGAATAGGAAAGAATCTTGGTGTACCTACATTAAATTACTTCTTCCCTTCAACCTAAATAACTTTTAATTATAATGATTATCATTAAAGTTCTTTTTGTTTTGTTTTTTAATATATAATATATTGATTTAACTAAATAGAAGTAATTATTTCTTGGGAGAGGACGGAAAAGGTCTTTGAATATTGTTATGTAAATGCTGATTTCTTGTGTCTTGAAAGCAGTTTGTAAAGAAACAGGCATTTTCTAGTCCAGCGGTCGCCAAACGGTGGTGTGGTACGCGAAAAAATGTTGATGATCCGCAGAAAGGTCTTAAAATTATTTGCATTTTTTACTGTTTTATTAGAATTCATACGGATGTTGATTTTTTGAGTCACTCATACAAACAATATTACATTTCAGAAATTTCATTAAAAGTATTTCCATTGAATATCCTATTTCATTTAGCTAGGAATTGTTCTAAATTTGTCAGATTATTCGAATTCTTCAAAGGTATAAAATGTAAGTGAAAAATGTAGTTTTCCATTTGATTTTAATAATCTTAAAGATACATACTCAGATTAGTAAACACTTTTTTATCTATAGAAATAGAAATTTATCACTGTAGTTAAATGTTTTTTCGAGCTTCTTGTAATATGCAAGCAATAAAAAGGTATTAGCGTTCTTTGCCTATAATTTTTATATTATGTTTAAATAACCTTTAAGCCTCGTTCTTATTATTGACATTTTTCTTAGAAGTACACTGAGAAAAAAAATATGCCGCCTTCATCTAGAATGAATAAATGGTCATTTTCTAAATCCTTAAACTAGAAATATAGATTTCCGAGCTATGCGCATAAACAATAAACTGAATAGACGAAATGGTCGAGAATTTCTAGTGTACACATTTCTAGATGGTGAAACAATATTCTGAACATTGTGAATCTTGTATTACGTGAAAAAAAAAATCTCATGCAATCTGTTGGTTGTAGTCCTGTGTTATTAATCACTTATGACAGTCTAGCTCACATATCTAAACACAACTGAACTCCTTCTTTTCAGAAAAACCACTTTAACCTTTATAATCTCGCAAATGATTTGGCGAAATATGGAATATGTCAGAAAACAACGGAATCCGGAAAATTTCAGAAACTCTGCTCCTATTGAAGATGCATGAAGATACAACTTCCATATTTTGGTAACCCCAAACTACCATTTTCTACATATTTGAACACCCAATAACTAAATTTGTAAGGCCGATCACTATGGAAGTCAATAGACTACTTTCTTTTTTACCATAAATGTAAATCTATTTTTTCTGAAACACCACTTCTGATAATAGAAACGTTCTAACCCTTTGCAATGTTATTTCACTTCCGTAATCAACTGCATATCTTCCCAATCCTCTTTATCTACAAATTTTATTATTAATAAAAACTTGTGTTTTAACAATCTTCTTGTGAAATGAAATAAACGTCTAATAGTCTCAAATTTGTCGGATTTGGATTTTTGTATATCATGCAAGTGAAAAGTCAGTGTTAAAATTTCCAAAAGAATAATTTAGAACCGCAGTTTTGTATCACTAATATACTTCTATAATATACAAATTATTTTCTTTGTTTAGATGTTATTTTATATGCACAATTTTATTCTTCACACCAGATTTAAAGAATCACTTAATGAACTCGATTTTTTTCCCTTCATGCCATATCTTCACATAAAGCATAATTGAAATTTAAATATTATAATAAAAATATTTAAAACATTTTTATCTATTGCGCTTGCATAGCTTAAAAGAATATTTTATTCATTAATAAATAAATGAACAAAAAGAAGTAAAATAAAATAAAATAAAACTCTTATCTATTTCAAAAACCGATTCTTTTCAGGTTTCTTAAATCCATTTTCTCATATTTATTTTCAGAACACAGTATAAAGAAAGCATTATAATCATGAAAAAATTCGACTGTGTGATTTTAATATGTCTATGCATTTTGAGGTCTCATGAATTAATTTTTGCAATTTTTACAGTGATGTGTGTCTGTATATGTATGAGTGTGAGTGAACACGATACTAAATACTTTATTTGAATGATCTGAAATTTGATAGGTATGTTATATAGGAACTCTATAGATTTTGATGAGTGTACGAATTATAGTTCTTGTACAGAGACACAAAGAATTCTTTTCTTTTTTAATCTTTATTGCCTATGGATTAAAATTATTTAAAATACGATAGTGTCTATACGTATTATTCGATTGAGCTCACAGTTGGTAGGTATAGATCCACCACAGCACGATTTGTATGAATTTTGACGAATGTAGAATTTACTGCTCTTTTACAGGGACACAAAAATAATGTTTAGAATGCTTTTATATTGAATCAATTTGTTGTCTGTCTGTTTGTTTGTCTGTCTTCAGCGATATCGATTGACTGATTCATGAGATAAAAATGACTTAATTAACACTTTGTCGATGCAAACCTTTTTTTTTTTTTTGTTGTCTTCCTAAAATCTAAACTTCTAAAAAACGATATAGATCAACCCAGGAGATTTTTTAAAAAAATGTAAAAAGTCTCTTCGTGAAACATTAGCTCAATTGTTAGAACGTCGTGCTAATAACGTGAAGGTCGTGGTGGAAGTCGACTGGAGCCACTCCATATTTTTGTTAACCCTTTCAGGGGCGGAGGTATATATTTTATACCACCTAATTTCACTTCCCAACTTCAAAAATTCATCCCAGAAATTTTTTAGAAAAAAACTTACGTTTTTAACATATCAGAAAAAGGCCGGTTTTTTTAACCTTAAAATTTAAAATTTCTTTTAGTTTAATTTAGTTCATGAATTCCGGTGGCAGTATAATTTAAAGGATCCGAATTGTCTTGCGCCGCAAAGGGTTAAGATTGTGTGTGTGTATATATATATATATATATTTAAACCGACACAATGATTACTGCTGATTTTAAAATGATGTTTGTGTGCTTCTGTGTATGAATACGACAGTGCCGAAACGAGTATTCGATTAAGATTAAATCTGGTGCCTAATGTTATAATCTGTTTTCGAATAGAGTATATATATAGAAGCGCGTAAAATAAATTCGTACGTCAATTATAATAACAGAAACACAACGTAAACTTTGTTACACACTGAATACTTCGCTGAAAATTTCTAATTGTCACTTTACTAATACATCAGAAGATGGAATTTTTATGTCATATTTTAGATAATTTGAGGATTGGAATTTTAAAGTATGTATTACTGCAATAAATATTACAACACACGAAACTGGAATAACAATCTTAATTAAAAATTTATCTGATAGCATTTAATTTTATGAAGTGCTCAGGAAATTAGGTGAAGATATTATACACATTTTTAGCATTGTATTCATGCTGACAAATCTGCAGCTATAAAAAAAAAAGGGGGGGGGAAGAAAAAAAAAGTTGTTGAAAGTTATATTTTAGATGATTTATCGAGCAAATATTTGTGAATTAATTGTAAGTCCACAAAAAAATCGGTAAAGCTATTTTAGAAACATCAATTTCCGAGATCTAAAACTGACTTACGTAATCTTCCTGTAATAACTGGGCAATACAAGCGAAGGGATATCTAAAAAGGGGTTTGTGTAGCTATTTTCAAGAAAATCGCAAGAGCCGTTTTTGAGATACCGACTTTTACCAAAACTTGGCATACTCAATTGTTGACCCAAAAACAACAATTGCATACAAAAGGATATATAATAAAGGGTTATTATGGCGAGTTTGAAAAAAAATCAGTTCAGCCGTTTTTTTAAGGAACGCACTTGCAAGACTTTAAATTGACTTATGTATACAACACGCCTATAAATTTTCCTGAACTAACCAACTAATTCATACGAAAGGACATCTAATAAAGTGTTTATACAAATTTGAAGAATATCGTTCAAGCCGGTTTTGAGATACGGACTTACGATCTCATTTCCAGTTCCCGATGTCTCACTTCCAGTTTTTTTAATTTTTACCAAAAGTTGGAACAATCGTCTGTACACCAGACCTGTCTCAATCTCGAAATTTTGTAGTACTATTTTTATATATTTCGGAGATATGATAATCAGACGATTCCACACGCACACACACGCATACTGACCAATTGCCAAAGATTACTTTTTTGTACTCAGGAGACCTTAAAACATGGAAATCAGGTGAAAACTCGACATCGAATTTTAGAACCGAATACAATATTTCCATTACCTACGGTAGTCGGGTAATGTAAATAAAAATTATTTGGCCGTGATATCAAAAATATGTTTTTATTATTATTTTTATTAAAATTCAATTGCATTCAAATTACATAAATGTACATAAATATATATATATATATATATATATATATATTGTGAATGAATACACAAATATAAACAGTTTGCTTCTAATTCATACGTGGATAAATTTCATTGATGTAGTTTCATAAGTTATAAGCTACGTCATGTGAAATAACTGAAGAAAATTTTCAAAGAAAGAGACACATCAAGCGAGCTTGCGCGGCCTTGACCCCGGGTCAGTAACCGGCAAGTGACGGCTGGCTACCGCTGAGATTCTTCAGATCGGAAACGAGTGTTGTCGACCCCAAAAATCTCTCTCGACAAATACTTTAGTCTCGAATGTCAACTTTCACTCTCTGTTATGAAGCAAGAAGACTTACTATGTTCTAAATTTATCTGTTTAATCGAAGCGTGCCTTTAAGGCAACTAACTAGTTATCGGCAAAACGGCAAGTGTTCACATATATCGTCTTTTCACTAGATTTTTAACCCCTGAAAAAAGCGTGCATGGACGGACTTTGAAACTTTTAGTGAAGAAGTTGTATTTTAGTATCATTTAATATTTTAATAATTCTTGAATACTTTAAAGAAAATTAACGCTTATTCTTCTCCCATTAGTTTTATGCAGTTGACAATTTTTAATGGATAGAAAGAAAGAAAAAGAAGAAAAAAATACACAGAGTTACAACACAATATACTATTTGTTTCAACTAAAGATGGGCGTATTTCATGTTAAAAATTGTGTATTACAAAAGGAATTATTTCATGTTAAAAATTGAGTATTATTTCATATAGGATAAATAATAATTACATTATTGCATCCTATTAACATAGTAATATATTATTGACAAATCCCCCTTTAAATAAATAACAGTGCGAATTTTATCTCTCTGCACACGAGAAATTTTTGGTAATATTCCAACACAACACAGATAGATAACTAGATTTTTTATTAGATAGTGTGAAAGATATTTCTTTACCGATTAAGTAATCTTAATAGATCTGTTTAAGTTCATTCTTTTACCAGAGTGATTTTAAGAGTAATTTTTTCATTTCATTTAACGTCTTTTTTGTATTCATACCAGCCAAATAATCCTTTCAAATAAGAGCTTCGGTTACCATTTATCTTTCTAATACACTTTTTGATTTATTATTCAAACTCGATTACTGTTCCCGAAATATTACTCTTAAGTCTAAAATACAGTGTGTCTCATAAATATCATAGACAGGTGATTCTTTGAAATAATAGTTCAAAAAATGAAGCAATAATTACGAGAAAAATTATAAGCATATGGAATCAGAAAATAAGTACATTACAACAAAGAAATATGGTTATAAGTTAGCAGAACTTTTGTAATGTCTCAAAAATATAAAAACTGTTCCAGTAGTTGGTATTTAAATTCAAATTTTGGATCCATTTCTTTGAATTATCTTGAAAATCCTATCAGGCAGGCTTAGAATTAGAGTTTGGAGAATGTGTTGCTGTAATGAGTATCAACTCTGTTGTACTTGTTGCTCTCATTTCTGAATTGTCGGAAACTGAAGACCGTGGGCATACACCTCCCGTGCATGTACTTTTCAAAGGTTTTGAACTGGATTTAAGTCTTAACTGTGGTTGGTCATTCTGGAGCAATAACATGACTCTGCATAAACTAAACTTTTGTAGAGTAGGAGATGTGAATCGACGCATCATGCTGTCGGAATTTCCGGTTTTATCCCCCAAGATGTTTCCATTTTGAAGGACATTGCTTTGAAGGACATTTTATTGTTCCGTTGAAACATAACGCGCTCTACACCATGAGAGAATTCCCTCCTTTTCGTCAATTAAAGAACTCATGAGGTTCTTGTCATAGATCTTGAAAATAGTATGCCCAACCATTAGGAACAACCAAATGGAATATTTTTTCGTCACTGAAGAACCTATTCATCCGTCCATTTACGAGCACCTCATGAGTTTTTTTATCGACAAAAAGGAGGGGATTCTCTCATAGTGTGAGTCGAATTCTGTTTCGACGGAACAACGGATATTGCTTTTTTTTTTAATAGTTTACATTGCTCTGAAGATTATTAAATATCCTCAAAAGCAATCTACATCCAACTGGAAAATATCTTAGGAGGGGGAGGAAACTGGAACTTTCAACAGGACGATGCGTCGATACTCATTCAACAAAAGTTTGGTTTATGCAGAATCACGCTACTGTCACAGACTGGACAGCCATCAGTCCAGACCTAAATGCAATTAAAAGTTTTTGAGGACTACTTGCACAAGAAGAGTATGCCTGTGGTCTTCAGTTTTAGGTTATTCAGAAATTAAAGTAATAAGAATAGCAGAGTTGGTACTTTCCACAGCCACATGTTCTCCAAATTCTAGTTCTAAGCATGCCTTCTAGGATTTTCAAGATAATTCAAGGAAATGGATCCAGAATTTGAATTTAAATACTAAATCCTCGAAATATCTTTATATTTTTCAGATAGGATATTTTATTTTTTATTTTTTTAGAAAAATTCTGCAAAATCTATACTATATTTCTTTGTTGTAATATACTTATATTCTGATTCCATATGCTTATCATGTTTTTCGGGATTACTGCTTCCTTTTTTGAACTGTTATTTAAAAAAAAATCACCTGTCTCTATATTTATGAAACGCACAGTAATCTAAACAGATGAATTATTGTTAATGATAATAACAATATCACCATTTAATGTAATAATATCGCCGCGATATAAATTTAAATGAAGTAATGTAGTTTAGAGTCGATTATTTAATGTTTTGCGTTAGGATAATAGTTGTTGTTTCAACATCGTTGATTTTTATGACTTTCTTCATTAAAATATGCATATGATCCGATTACTTGGAAACGTAAAACCTACCTATTTTAAATCCCGTTTTACCATAGGCGTATTTAACTGTAGGTCTTTGCCTACAATTATCTCAAGTGTGTCGTGCGACATTTCTGATATTGTTGTAGGTTTATTGCAGACGTTTGTGCGCATATTGCTGATGATATTCCCCAAACAGTTGCTCTGATTTTGCAGTTTATTTAACTACTGATGCATTAATTCTTGGGTGATTTAAACTTCTAGTTCTTGTGTATTACACTTATTTTTAGTCGCCAATTAATATAAGTACGGTGTATTAAATAATACTATACAAATAAAAATGCAAAAGATTTACGCTGGTTACCCTTGTCTGCTCGCCCCAATTATAAAATAAATCACTTAGCTTGCATGGTGTTGTATACAATGCAGTAAAATTTTACACCCATAATGCATCTAGATTCTTGGGATTATAAGGATACTAGAATAATAAATTTAAAACGAAACTGGTTGCAAGCTGCCATATAAAATCGTCCTTTTTTCAATACTGTTTTGTGCTATTTCAAACAATTGAAAATTATTATTCGTCAGTAGCAATATTAAAAAACAAAGATAAGTTAATCTGAATAGTATTATTTTTGCTCCAGTGGTAAATTTATACATTTTTATATCTTCGACGGAATTTTCTTCCTAATAAATAAATTTTATTTTCCCTTATGTCACCTATTTACCCGATCTTATAAATCTGTCAAATAGGATTCTTGCATATAACCATTATGAAATTTACAAATGTATGAACTGTTACTTTTAAAGCCTAAATATTCACAATTATTTAATTTTTTGTTTATTCATAACTTCAAAACACGGGGTCGTGCCCTTAGCGACCGTGCCCTTAGCGGAAATCCATAAACCCGTGCCCTTAGCGGAAATGTTATCCCCCCTCGGTGGTGTGCTTTTAGCATACGTGCCTTTAGCGGAAATCTATAATAAATTTCAAAATAAATTAATATATAAATAAAAGAACTATTCAATTCGCATTTAGCACTGGCTGTATTTTGCTTCAGAAGTAACCTGTCGAAAAAACAGGTATGCGTACTGTAGATATCCGTTATTTGAGAGAACGGTGATCTGTAACCATATAAAGTTTAATGAATCACAGTACTCCATACGAAAACGTACATTACTGCCATTTTATGATTTTATTATGTTTTTGAAAATATAATTAAGCATTAGACTTTTTAAAACGAAAACAAAAACGAAAAATCAGGAGGTACACATTGATTATCAGCATTTTCCAACTGTACTTACTCATTGTTATCGTATAACATTCTATGTTCTCTGTCTATATTATCACACAATGGACAAACAGAAAGACAGACATATAGACTAATTGAATTCATAATCACTCTGAAACATTATTGGAAAGTGTTAAAATTGCTTAACACAAACAGAAATGTTGCTCTTAATTTCCTATTTGCACCCCTTAATGTACATTGTAACATTTTTGGGTTCTGTAAATCTGGAGGTTAAGTATATTATAGTTTATAGAAAACATTTTCTTAGCATAATAACAATAAATGTGAATTTCTTTATGATTTTTTGATGAAATTATTTAAATGTGATTTACAAAAATGTCTCCCATAAAGCGCAATACATTGGTATTTTTTGGATGTTCATGTACACAAACCAGTGGCATAGGTTGTGTTAGAGCCATTTTAAGTAGGGAATATTCCATAATGAATTTGAATAGCACATATTATTAAAAATAATAATAATAATTAATAAATAAATAAAATAAAAGTAAAAATTAGTAAGTTGTGGCCACCACAAGACTTTCTTCTATATTTTCCTATACAAATTCCCTAAGTGCAAATAAAAAAATTTTATCTTAGAGAAAACTAACACTAAATATCCAAAGAAAGACAGTTGTTTTATTGTCTATAAATGACATCTTAAAAAATGCATTTTTATAATAGTTATGTCACATATCAAATTTCGTAAAGTTATGTGCTATAGAAGTTGAGATACAGCTTTCACATTGTCGAGGAAATTTGCAGTATGGCAACGCCACCTATTGGCCGGTAAGCACCCAAATTGAAATAGCATAATATCTCACAATGGCCTTCACATACATCATGTTTTGTTTGGTTATAAGCAATAGAACCTGAGATATAGCCTCCCCTTCAACTGTGGAAACCGCTGTATAGCAGCGCCACCTGTGGAGCGGTTGACACGAAAAGTTGACAGATACTCATTTAGGTTAAGGTGCATCAACATATAAATTTATATGGAACTCTGTGCAGTAATTCCTGAGATATAGCTTTTCCTTAAATTGTAGAAATCGCTGTATAGCAGCACCACTTGTCGGTCCATAAGCATTCAAATTTAATCAGCATAATGTCTCATGATGACCTTCTCTCATACCAAGCTTTGATTGATTATACGCAATAGAACCTGATGTATAACTTCCACTTAAATTGTAGAAATCACTGTATAGCAGTGTCACCTGTTGAGCGGTTGGCATCAAAAGTTCATAGCGCTAATTTAGCTCAAGGTGCATCTACATGAAAATTTATATGCAATTCTGAGCAGTAGTCCCGGAGATACAGTTGCCACAAAATTTTTGTCACACACACAGACAGACATTTTCTAAAAATAGTCAAATCGTGTTCTAGACCTCTCGAAACGTGTAAATTCGTCGAAAACCGGAAGTCTAAAATTTTTACGAATCCAATACTTTCTTCTATTGAATAATATATATAGAAGAGAGTAAAAATAAAAAATTCTTAAAATATTTATGGGCGCTGGAGGCGGACAAACGGACAGTAGAATAGACAAATACACTAATTCAAATCATATTCACATTTTAAAAATTGGTCGAATAAACGCTTAATGTAAAAGAAAATGCAATTCAGAAAATTTCCAATAATAACCCTCAGGGTAACTGAATATTTTTGCGTGACTCTGTAATTCTAATGCTAATCATACAACATTCTTTAGAAAGCATTATTTTGTGCATTTGAATAACATATTTCTATCTTCCACATGCACACCTTCTTATTTCATTTCCGCTAAGGGCACGGCTTCTTCTATTTCTCCTTCTTTCCTTTCACCCATTCCGCTAAGGGCACGTTCCGCTAAGGGCACGGTCGCTAAGGGCACGACACCCAAAACACAACACCGATTAAAAGAATACTTTTGCTTATTTTAACTTACACTCACGCACATTACAAAATAAATAAATAAATAAATAAATAAATAAATAAATAAAAATAAATAAATAAATAAAATAAAATACAGATGTAATGTACTTTACACTGAAAAATCTTCTCCATCAAGTACATTTTTCTATTAATTTGTAATAATCATTAATACTTTTAAATTGTAATAAGTATTTTGTGTTACGAATGAATGAACGAATTTATAGAAAACAGTCTCAACAGATTTTGGCTGTAAAACTAATTTAATTTTCTACAATAGATATTTTCGACAATAATTTAACTTTACAGAATAAAACACCTTACAGAATTTTTTTTATCTTCAGATTTATCGTTATCAATCAGGAATCAGTTTTATCTTCAGATTTTATCTTTATCAATAAGATTATGTTATTTTTTAAATAAAGAGTTTTCGTCAACTGCTTCTGATAATTGGACAATTGTTGAAAGAAACAAAACAAACCGATATGCCTAAGCAAACCAAAAACATTTCGCAGTGTTCTAAAATATTTTGTAGCATAGCTTTATTAATTACCTCGAAAGATACGCACACCAACAAATATACATACAACGAATATACACACACCGACACTTTTGGTAATTACATAATTTAACATTTTAAAGATTAACATAGTTTTAATATATTAAATCTTTATTAGTAGCATTAAAAGAAAGCCTTACATTTTAAACGTTGTTTGAATAGTTATATAATAAATAATTAGCTGAAGAAAACGCAATAATAATAATAATAATAATAATAATAATAATAACATAATTTATTTAATTTTATCAAGAACTTTTCTTTTTAAACTGATTAGAGAGCTCCACCTGCGGGGTTCTACTTCATGATAGCAGTTTGCCTTTCACTGTTTAAGATTTTAAAAGTACATAACATAAGGCAGAAGCCGAACGATATTGTAAACATTCCCGTAGTTGAAATCAAATTGAAATACACAGTAGTCATCACTCTATTGTCTATTTAAATGAAGTAATATGTCAATAATCTGCCTTAAAATTCGACATATTATTAGCAATTTGCCACCATTTTTGACAGAAGCATATGCTAGTAAAGTGTTACATCATTTTTTAATGGAACAAGCATAGAAAAATAAAATAAAATAATTGTGCTCATTTAAATTACATTGCCACAAAAACTTACCAACAAAATTTAAATAAAAGAAATAAATGATTTTTTCTGCTATGTTATAAAAGAAAAATTCTGCTAAGGAAAAAAAAAAAATCGGAATGAGTCTTTGCAGTTGGGATTTAGTAAATGGTGTCATCTTAGCGATATGACACCGCGCCTCAAAGGATTTTAACGATCACTTTATCTATCTCTAAAGTTAATCCTTAAGCTTATACCATTCCTTCGAATAGACGAGAAATCCAAAAGCGAACAAAATCAACCTCCTGAAAATATTATCTATTTAGAAGCTTTATTACATTACATCGATATGGATTTAATCAATAATATATAGTCACATATCACCAATTTTATTCTTTTATAAATATATTAAGTGCAGCTGGATAATTACATTTAATTACTTCTCTTTATTTCTATTACATAAAATCGACATTTAGCCTTTAATTGGTTTTTAGATGATTTATTATTTATCTTTTCTTCAAAGCCTTTGTAGTGCCGGGTAATAAACGTGGATTTACCGGATTTGGATAGTCTAGCAAGAGGAGTCCCCCCCCCCCCCCCTCTTTAACTCAATAGTATTTTAAAGTTCTAATTGCACTTGTACTGCGTCCCAATTCCATACCATAAAAGTTATCCTCTCGAATACAAAAAAATATTTTTCTATCACTCAAACTACACGATTTTATGCAGATTAACTGCAATCAAATCGATTATCAGACCAAAAATGCCGCACTAAAAATCAATAACAATATTAGAAATATTTAAATATATATATATATATATATGTGTGTGTGTGTGTGTGTTTCAGTACACAATTTAACTTAAGACCCGAGTCCTACTTTTGCCTCAGAACCACTTTACGTATTTATAAACTCTTAGAATCTGTAATATACTATTTCATATTATTTATAAGTATGGCCATAGCTGCCAACCTTTGCGATTTTCTAACACCACTATTCCAACGCAACTAGTTTTGCATTAATAAGGAAAATTCTGCAATTAAATTAAAAGATGATAATTAATTTGAAAAAAGTGGTGTTAGAAAATCTGGAAATTTGAAAGCTAAGTAAGGTGGTCTGTGGCAAATGGGGACGATGTTTTTGTCGGGACTGTTTTGCCAGGGATATGGGGGCTGGCTTGTCTGAGATATTTTGTCTTGAGGCTAATTTGTCCAGTTTATTTTGTCTTCGGGTATTTCGTTCTCAGGCTATTTTGTTCTGGGGCTATTTTGTCGGAGTATTTTGTACCAAGACAAATTTGTCGGGGGTATTTTATCCTAGGGTTAATGTCTTGGTAACTATTTTTTCGTTGCTGTTTTGTCCTGAGGCTAATTTCTTGGGGCTATTTTGTACCAAGACTAATTTGCCGAGGGTATTTTATCCTAGGGTTAATTTCTTGGTAACTATTTTTTCGGTGCTGTTTTGTCCTGAGGCTATTTTCTCGGGGCTATTTTGTTCTCAGACTATTATGCCAGACTAATTTCTCGAGGTATTTTGTCTTAGGGCTAATTTGTCCTGTGGCTATTTTGCCTTAAGGCAAATTTGTCGGGTCTGTTTTGTTAAGGGTAATTTGAGGTGGAGCTATTTTGTCGAAGGTACTGTATTTACTGGCTAATTTGCCGGAGCTATTTAGTTCCGGGGCTCTTTTGTCGAAATTTAAAAAGTTGTGTTAGAAAATCTTAAGTATTGGCATCTAAGCAAAGTGGTGTGTTGTAAATGGTGCCGACGTTTTTTCCCTTTTCATAAAAAAAAACTTCGGAAGAAAACAAAATTGGATAATTTCAGTTGTTTACCCCAAGAAGCATGTACACAAAGAAGTTATGATCTAGCCTGTTTGAAAGTGCCGGATTATATTCTCCAGCTTAGTTTTGCAAATTAATACAGTGCATTTTATTCAAGAAAATTGTTTTCTTAAACTAGAGTTTTGAATGTATGTTCACAGAAGTTTATGGTCGAGTTCTGATTACTATTCTATGCATTAATAAAAACCTATATTTTTTTTAATATTGCGTATTTATTAAATGTTGAACCGAAAATCGAAATAAATAAATAAATAAAAATAAAAATAAATAAATAAATAAAAGTCCAATTTTGAAAGAAATTTCTTGAAGCTTTAATTAATTTTTTTTTCCTGTAGTAACGATACAAAATCAGAAAAAAGAAATCAGTTATTAGTATTGTAATTTATATATAAACTATTATCTCATCGTTAGGCTTATGTGTTATATTTGTGTAATTTCTCTTCTCCGTAAGTACTTTAACTTGTTTCTACTAATCATTGGTACTCAAATTAAATTATCACCGTGACAATAATTTTATTCGAAATAAATCTCATTTAAAATTTAATTATATGTTGTTATTTTCATCTATCTTTTGTGTTCTGAGTGTTACAAAGGTATTAAATTCTTCAAATTATATATATATATATATATATATATATATATATATATATATAATGTTTAAATAGCGTTATGCGAAAATGTTTAGGTTTATTAAACACACACAAACACAAACACCCCCCAATTTATACATACATATATATATACATACAAACATACATATATATATATATATATTTATTTGGATGTTTGAATGCATCTTTAGAGTGAGAGAAATTAAGGTTTACGAACATAATAGCAATATATATATATAACTAAATAAATAAAATAAAATAAGATAAATAAATAGTGGATTGCAATGCTACAGGACCGTTCGAAAAGGTACTTCTGAATAAACGTTTAAAAAAAAAAAAAAAAAAAAAAAAAAGAACAGCTTCTTTAAAATAGTATAAAAATACGTTTTTTTTTTTTTTTTTTTTTTTTTTTTTGTGTGTGTGTGTGAAATGAACCGTCAAAGAGGGTAAAGGTTGGATTGTTCGATTCTGTTAGCATGTTTTGTCTGAGATTTTGTAGAGAGACAGGAGGACAATTTTAATATGAAGAATAATCTGAGTGTTTCGATATCAAAGCGATAATATTCATACTGGTGCTTTAGGCCCAAAGAAAAATTAAACTGACAAACATAATGTCTTTATTAATTGGTAATTTTGTTAATGAAGGTGATAGAAATTCCAGACCAAAAGAAACGCATTCTTTGGATTATTTTGCAAGCGTTGGTATTTTTAGCGACGTTGAGGAGGCTCTCGTTCGTTTGGAGATGGGGATACAGACACACAAAATGAATAGGGGCAGCAGCAATTTTTTTTTTTTTATAGAATAGTATTCTATGCATTCTATTATTATTATTATTAAACAATAGTGAATTTAGTAAACTTAATTCTGAAAAAATTGCATACAACAATCACAGTTAAGAATCTATAGCATTGCATAAATACTTTAAATAACGGTTTGGAAAAAAAAAAAATCAGAAATAGCTTAAATGCCAAAGTTGTAAACTATACATTTATTCCAATAATTATTAGATTTTCGATAATGAATTTGAACTTGGCATGCTGTTTGTATGTTATCAAGGTCACAATAGCAAATTTACCAAAAAATATTTGTTTGGAAACGAAGTAAAAATTACCTAAACATCAAATATATAATCCAAAATTTACGCAGTTTTTTTAACAGTCGATTGTAGCAGAACTACCACATTTGATCTCAAAGGAGACTGCAGTTTGGACGCTATCTTACTTATTTAGAGATGTACACATATGCACTCATCTACAAACTTAAGAAAGAAAAAATCGACTTTGTAAATTGGTAATTGTGGAAAAAATATCATCATTTATTTTTATTATATAATATTTATTATATAATAATTTCGGTACAGATCCACTCGTGCGGAAAATAAAAAAGTTCATATTCTTATGGAATTATTTTCAGTTTTACAATGAATATTTAAAAAATTATGTTAAGTCGTTGTCTTAAATCTTACGGTTGTTAAAATTACCAATAACGTTATGCTCACACACAGGTATGCATTATTTATTGTTTTTAACTTTAAAGTATCATTTTTACTTCCATTACCCTACTACCGTAGGTAATGGAAGTATTGTATTCGGTCTGAAAATTCGATATCGGGTTTTCACCTGATTTACACGTTTTAAGGTCCCCCGAGTCCAAAAAAGTGGTTTTTGGCAATTGGTCAGTGTGTATGTATGTGTGTGTGTGTGTGTGTGTGTGTGTGCGTGTGTGTGTGTATGTATGTGGAGAATCTTCTGGCTATTATAGCTCAGAAACTAATAAAGATAGATCTACGAAACTTTAGAATTGAAATACGTCTGGTGTACAGATGAAATTTCCAAATTTTGGTGAAAATTGAAAAGCCGGAAGTGGGACATCGGAAACCGGAAGTGGGACCGTAAGTCCGTATCTCAAAAACGGCTCTAACGATTTTCTTCAAACTTGCGATATAAACACTCTATTAGATGTCCTTTCGAATGATATAGTTGGTTAGTTCAGGAAAATTGATAGGCGGCCTGTATAAATAGCTCAGGCCTCGCAAAAATTTCAGGCCTCGCAAAGGCGTTCCTTTAAAAACGGTTGTACGGATTTTTTTCAAACTGGCCATTTTAACTCACTTTTAAATATGCTTTTGTATGTAATTATTTTTTTCCTGTCAATAATTGAGTTTAACCGGAAGTAGGACACCGGAAACCGGAAGTGGGACCGTAAGTCCGTATCTCAAAAACGGCTCTAACGATTTTCTTCAAACTTGCTATATAAACACTCTATTAGATGTCCTTTCGAATGATATAGTTGGTTAGTTCAGGAAAATTGATAGGCGTCCTGTATAAATAGCTCAAATTCAGGCCTCGCAAATTCGTTCCTTTAAAAACGGTTGTACGGATTTTTTTCAAACTCGCCATTTTAACTCACTTTTAAATATGCTTTTGCATGTAATTATTTTCTTCCGGTGAATAATTGAGTTTTTGTAAAAGTTGGTATCTCAAAAACGGCTCTAACGATTTTCTCTTTAGGTCACTTTTATGTTTTCTGATCACATTATCTCTCAAAAATGCATATAATACATGTAATAGCGGGTAATATAAGTCGTGTGGTTGTTTCACACCAGATTTTTTAACTATTACTTTGTCAACAAAACGCACATTCTCATAAATGAATGCAGAATTTTGCATCCGAATGGTAGTAAAACATTTGCATACTTCAAATATTAGAACGTTCATGCTAGTTATCTTTAAATGCACTTTTTATTAAAGAAGAATGTTGGTTTTAAAATTAATTTTTATCACGTAAGGTCAATGACAAAGCAATTCTATTTTAATGAATTTTTTACACACTTAAAGTAAAATATTTCAATCATTAAATTATTTTGCAAACTATCGCAATGCAGCTAAATGCAAAAATATGCATACAAACAAAATATTAAGAACAGTTAATGCATATTAATTAAAAACGGATTATATTTAAATTAGTATGCAATTACATAAACAGCAATTAAGAAAAAAGACACAGACACAAATCTTCTGACGCTGAAAATATGTTATTGTAAACGAGTTTTTAATGCTAAGTCACTAGACATATTTAAAATATTGTATTCTTAAAGTCATCAATAAAACAAACATTATTTCAAAACAATCATGATGCAAGCATTGCGGAAAGAGGAATAAAGTAGCGGGTGTTGCTAAATTTAGTTTTTAAACTAGATAAATTTAAGGTGAGTACAAGGTCACAGGCAATTAAACTTTGACAGTTATGTGGTACTGCTAATTAAAATTCTGGTCAAACTTCATTGTAATCAAAATAATGAATGGAAATAAGATGGTTTCTTGCATGGGAAATACACAAATATAAGACTTAACAAATTCCAAAACGTACAACGTGGAATGTAAAACAAATTTATATACAATCGGAAAACAAGCTATGCATGTTTACTTTTCTTTTTTTCTTACCCACACATGGTAGAGAAAATATTCTTTTAGATCAAAATTTCCGAAATTGAGATTTTTGATGCGTTGAGTTTTCATGATTTTTAAATATTTTGAGGTTCCGTGAATTTAAAAATCAGATTTTTAGCGGTATGTCTAAGTGTGTGCGTCTGTGGATCCACTCTAGAACAAGTATTAGTTAGGAACCAAAATTCATTATTCTAAATTAGCATCATAGGGGGTACTAACTAAAATTTGTTGAGGTCGCAGAAATGGTTCGTGCACATGGACACACAAAGTAATAGGGGCGAATTTTTTGAGAGATACAGTTTAATATCTTTAGACTGCACAAAACATAATCAAATTAACAAATCATTATAATCATTATAATGATAATTAATAAATCAAAGTTTATTTTTATATTTATATTTCGTCATTTTTTAGTTGCTGTATAATTACTGCAATACGTAATTTCAGTGCAATGCATTATATGTAATATTGTTAACTGCGTAAGATAGAAATATCAGTTAACGTTGTTTAATTTTGATATATCTTTTCTTTTCTTATCGACATTCTGATTTGAAATTTCATGGGTGATTTGCATATATATATGTATGTATATATATATAACTATACATATATATAACTATTTTCAACCTGTGAATAATGACTTCATACATATGCAATGTATTTTCTCTAAATTTTTATTTGCTTCCTTTTATATTTATCTAATCCGAAATCTAATCTTTTCCCAATGCTAACTTTTTTATTCTTATTTATTTATTTATCTTTTAAATAATCCTAATGTAATGTAAATTCTTTAGGCTCTGGAAAGATAGGTTTTTTCTTTTTCACTCTCCTTTATTTTGTAAATGCAGGTGGTATTAATTCGGCTTCCTTTCATCCCACATCGAAATATAACTGCAGTGTCCTCTCCTCTAACACCTGATTTCCATTCAAGAGCTGGGTAAAATATTTGCTTAGCTGGTCGTTTTTGAGGAACTTTGAACGTGGCGAAATAATACCAATTGTCAAAGAATCAATGGTGTCCTCTCCAAGAAGACAAAAAAAAAAAAAAAAAAAAAAAAAAAAAAAAATCTGGAGTGACTCCATTCGACTTTCCGAACATTGAGTAATTAACAGTTTTGTAGATAAAGTAAAGAAAGAGGAGTTGTTAAACAAACAAAAGAGAGAAAACCATAATAGAGTGTTTGAGTATTTTTTTTCCAAATATTACACGATGTTTTATTTAACGCTTTTGAACTTTGAGCCCATAGATGATAATGATAAAGAATTTTTCGTTGTGTCCCTGTAAAAAACCTATAAATGCTAGTTTCACCAAAATGCTTATAGTTAATGCAACAGTGATTTATAATATTCATATAAATTTTCAGCTTAATTGAATAAGGCGTTTAGATGCTATCCCACTTTTACAAATTTGGTCCCATAGGCCATAATGATAAAGAATTTTTCCCTGTGTCCCTGTAAAAAACATATAAATGCTAGATTCTCCAAAATCTATACAGATTGAGTATCTGTGACCTCTAATATGTGTATAAATTTTTTGCTCAATTGAGTAAGGCTTTTAGATGCTATTGCACTTTCAAGATTTTGATCTCATAGGCCATAATGATAAAGAATTTTTCTTTGTGTCCCTGTAAAAAAACTATGAGTGCTAGATTCACGAAAATCAATAGGGTTCGTTCTATGGTGACTTACAATATACGTACCAACTTTCAGATTATTCGAACAAAGCGTTTAGACGCTAGCGTGTTCACTCACAGACATACACACATACACACACACATACACACACACATACATACATCATCGCAAAAATAGCGAAAACGGATTCAGGGGACCTCGAAACGTATAGAAACATCAAAATCTCAAATTCAGATTTTTGACATGATTACAATACTTTCCTCACTATAGTGTTCGGAAAGTAAAAAAAAAATACACGGGATTGTTTATAACGAAAATTATAACCACGCTCTTCGTAGATACTTTGAACTTGGCGCATGTAACATGTAAACGCTAAGTATATTCATTTTCTTGTAAGGTTCTAGATCATTTACAATCACCATGTAGGAACATGAGCATTAGGGACTTTTGCCCCGTACCGTTGCCCCACTTCATACTGACATCGTTGAAATTTATCAAATTTTCGTTCGTTTGTTGTCACGGTCTTTGGCTAACATTCCTTCTTAGTAAACAATCTTGCCTATGCTTAAAGAAATAAATAAGTCTCTGATTTTGTATCGGACCTGGACCTTTTAATTTGAATATTAAGTTAAGTTTGAATAATGTTCTAATTTTTTCAGTTGTCGGCAAAATTTAACAATAATTCTCCATTCAAGAGCCAAAATAATAACCATCATACACTTTCCAAATTTTGCCTCACACGTTTTCTAATTTAGTTCAAAGTATAATTTTTTTTCAAGGTTATCATCGGGTTGCCGCTGACTAATTCTTTCTCCTTTTATAAATTACTATTATTCCCGCAAGAGCCATATAGTGACAAACCATTGCAAAAAAAATATTGAACTAGGGTTCTTACTTTGTGACCATATGATTTTTCGAATTCTTAAAATACACAAAATTTTGAAAACATGAATGAAATCCAAAACTAAATTTCAGATATATTAATTATTAATATTAATATTAATATTATTATTGATTGACTTCCTACTTTGTTAAGTGACGTGCAGGTGATATGCAACATCATTTCTATTTGACCTTACAAAAAAAAAAAAAAAAAAAAAAAAAAAAAACTGAAACATTTTGGATTATTGTGAACTAGACTATTGTAAACCTTCAAGCCTTGTTAATATGTTTTGGAGGTTTTTATGTTACAAAAATTAGAGCTTACATGCAAAGCTTTTAATTAAAAATAAAAGGTATTGTAAATATGGAATAATTATGAAAAGAAATATGGAATATCCGTTTTCTTGAGAAATAATAGGGAATAGGGTAATATTTTTACAGAAAATTTCGAATAACTGCAATATAGACATCTCATTTTGAAATTATTATTGAAAATAAACAGTATTGGAAAATTACATTCAAGTTTTACAAAATCACAAATAATATGGAATAGCTGGTATTCCATACTGACCAAATCGCCATCTTAGAGAATAATCTAAGCTCAGCCACCTGTTGGTAGAAATAAGTTCATGGGAATCAGACTGCTAACTAACTCAACTCCTGTACATAAAATAACACGAAATTTTCACTTGATTTTACTGCTTCGTAAATAGAATTCAGAATTCGTAATACTTACCTCCAAAAATATCTGAACCTTAATAAATCGAACGAGTTTAATGACACAGGAACGGCATTTCTCAAAGACATAAGATGAACTAACTTTTATATCTGAGGCCTGAAAACGTTTGACTTCGTTCCGCTAGGTTCCACTCCCGTACAGTCGGTAACAAAAGTGTCCGAACACTTGCGAAAATTCCTATGTAAAAAAAAGTAAACTTCATACGGTTTTGTTAAATAAATGCTTGTCGTATCTTGTTCTTATTCAGTCTAAGACCAGGATTCGACAAGGATTTATTTAACAAAACCGTATGAAGTGTAATTTTTTTACATAGGAATTTTTGATAGTGTTCGGACCCTTTTGTTACCGACTGTACAGGTGAGATATGCCGGTATTCCATTTCACTCGATTACATATTCATCACCGTTCCTTTAATCATTGATTCTTAAGATATTAAGTCAGCTGCTTCTTTGATTAACTGAAAGAGGTACTGTGAAGCATCCATAATCCGAAATTATATAATCCGGCAACACCCATAAACCGGCACTAATGACTTTTTCAGTTTTTTTTTTTTTAAACCTTCGTCCGTAAATCGTAGTAGTACTCAACTTCTTATTCGCAGCATGCTAGCCAACTTTTATGGACCGTCAGTAAAGTTTACGGATTTTCATTTAATTTTATAGATTTACGGACTAGCGTGATTTTTTTTACAGATTAATCAGGATGATGTCAAAAATTCCGAAAAAGAAGAACGAAATTTTTTTCTCTCTATGGCAAATCCAAAAGTTATTAATGAAAGAAATCGTTCCTATTCCTGATACCGAAAGTCAAAATAAACACGACCACCCGAAATTTCGGTCAACAGTTTTTAGAAGAAGTTGAAAAATATGATTTTATCAGCGATAACCAACTAATGAACGTGCATACGTTAATCAGTCGACAACAAACTGAAAAACAAAAAAGAATGAAACAAATAAAATTGACTGACATATTTAATAAATTGCAGCAATGTCAAATTCCTGATCTTATTTGTTATTTTGCCAGTTTTAATATTGATTTCTTTTATTATTATTATTTATACAAAAATGAACGATCTGTATTACTGTTTTATAATTGTTATTTAAAAATTTTTAATTTATTTCAAACGTTATTTTAATTATTTTCGTTTTTGATAAGGGTTTGCATACACTTTTAAAACTAATTTTTTACAATATTTCTTTAGATGCTGTGGCTGATATGATTTCGATATACATTTTAGGAACATCTATAATCCAGAAAAATCTGTAATCCGGCAACGTCTATTTCCCACCAATGCCGGATTATCGATACTTTACTGTATTAAAAATTAGTGGCGAATATTTCATTTTAAGGTTCTCAAAATTTTACTATATTTTATTAAAATTTTGAGAGTCTATTTTGTCACTACTGTAACCTGCTACTTATTTCAATCCGATCGGTTCAAGAGTAGAATTACAAACTAGTATTTTTTTTACAAATTATTTCTGTTTTTCTGTATCGTTTTAGGCTTTCTTGCTCTGAAGTATAATATAATTGAAAATTATTTTATTTATTTATTCACGGTTTAAATATAAGTTTTAAGTACTGATTGCTAAATTAATGCTTTATTAGGCATTAAATATGCAGGATTCATTTTTTTAAGAATTCTGAGTAAAGTATCTTATGTGGTGGCGTAATGATAAATATCGCTAAAATAACACATTATTGTTAAAATCACAGCCTCGATTAACTTTTATTTGTATTATTATTTTATTTATTCATTTTTTTTTCTTTTACACTATATTCTAAATAAAATTACACTTTTAAAAAAATAAAGAACACACTTTTATTGAAATGTGAATAAAAAAGTACAAAATATCTATCTCTATATAGTATTAAAATGCAGGGTACGAAAAAATTGTGTGAGTGACACTAGAGGTCTGCACGGGCCGGGTTCGGGCCGAAACTTTCAATCTGTTCTCGGACCGGGCCGGGCTCGGGCTTAAATTTTTTTTGTAAGCTCGGGCCGGGCCGGGCCTGAATGGAATTTTTTCCGTGCCGTGTCGGCCCGAACGGAATTTTTTCCGTGCCGTGTCGGCCCGAACCTTTTTCTGGTTTCATCGTTAATCAACGAAAAAGGAAAATGATAAAATATTTCTTCAGTCATTTGTTTCACATAATTTTACAGGCTGGTGTATCACATAAAATTTTATTTTGTTAAAAAATGTCTATAACTTCAATTTAATTGCTTATCAGTCTGTCTGTTCGCGGTCTGATTTTCTACAAATATTTTTAGCATGTCTCGAAATTAATATATTTTATTTCAAGTAATATTAAATGGTTTTCTATTCAAAATAGTATGCATGTCACTACTAGTTTGCGCACATGTTCAAACAAAAGAAATTAGATGCGTTACTGTGTATAAGGCTTTGTGCCTTATGGTCTGTAGAGTTTAGATGGTATGAAGGCTATAAAAATCCTGCCGCTGTAACTTTTTCTCTAAACTCCTTTTTCTTTTCTCCAGTGCACTGAATGAAAGTAGCATCATTTTTAGCATGTACAAAAGCCTCTTTTCTATAGAATATGGTTGGATTACCATTAAAATTTTTGCGGATCACATGAAAGATTGGTATACATTACGGTACATAAGAGGAAATGGTTGAACGTGCATTTTTAGTAGTAATAGCCATTTTAAATACCATCCTATATTGTTTGATGAGTGCTAATATTTTCGATTTGACTTTCTGTCTGCCTTTGTGCCTTCTGTACGTCTGTAATAATGAACTTTTGTTTACATATAATTATCTTGTAAAAATTCAGCAGTTTTGTTAAAGAAGATTCTATTGCTTCGCTATATAAAACATCTGCAAAACACATACTAAAAATCTTTTTCATAGAAAGGCATGCATTTTTTTTTTTTTTTTCATATTTTTGAATCGGGCCGGGTCGGGTCGGGCCTGTTTTTATCGTTTTTTGTCCGGGCCGGGGCCGGGCCTCAAAATTCCGGCCCGTGCAGTCCTTTAAGTGACACACCATAATATTTACATCTTTAATTAAAAAAAAAAAAAGATTAATTGTTGCCACTCAACGTTATACAAATACGGCCAAATCCTGTTCTACATACGATAGAGTTTTATATAAATAGACTTTTTTGTTTGCCCCTAGAACCTGCCCCTGATGGGATAGGAGCCTGGAAACACTTGTCATCGACTTTGAAGTCGTATGCAAAATTTTTGTTCAATCGAACGAACACAAATGGTCGAAAATTGAATTGCAAAATTCCGTTACATACGTTAATAGTGTCAGGTTAATAAAAGCTTGTTAAAAAAGGCGATCAGACTGATTTTCGGATGCGGATTAATAGTAATAATAACAAAGACCATAGTTGTATAATATTAATACAGGTAATTCCTACAGTACTAGCGTTAATAAGTAATACATTAAAGCACTCACTGAGGATGACAGCACCCACGAACAGACTGATGGTGACGCTGACGAACGTAGACAATTTCTGAAAAATAAACAATCATTAATTATTGAAAAATACATACAACATTTTTTTAAACAACAATATTTCATTTATTTTCAAAACTAAAGAGTTAATTTGCTATTTCCTTGTGTTAAATTAGTTAAAATGTTCTATAACCCTTTCATAAATCTTAAATTCATAATTAGAATCGGGCCGCGGTAGCCCAGTCGGTAGAGCGCGGGCCTCGGAATTGGAAAATTGCGGGTTCGGTACTGGAGCCGGCCAAAGACCGTCGTGTACACTAATGGTGGCTGGTGCACGTAAAATCTGTCGTGGCCGCAATGTCCTCCATGTTCCCATCAAAAATTATACCTCTGGGAGTCACCGAAGCGGGAGAGCCATCCCTTCCGTGGAGGATCAAAATTGTGATGGCATGTCTCCGGACCACCTCTAGGGGTGTGTCTCAGACCGTCGCCAATTGCCCATCTGCGCAGCACTAGTGCGACGTAAAATCCAACCATCCAACCATCATAATTAGAATTAATATTTGAATTAGGATTGCAAAAAATTTTTTAAAAAGGTTACGTCTATCATGCGGTACAAGTAAAAATATTGTTTAAATTGTGAAAGTTTTTTTTTTCTTTTTTCACATTCATATGAAACTGCTTAAAAGTATTCTCATTATTGCTTTCAAAGGATGACATAACGCCTCGTAATTAATGCGCTGATACATACATAATTAATGCCTAATTACTACTCTACAATGACATTATAAGGTCATACATAATTAATGCTCTGGGCTTTCTTTTGTTTCTTAATATTGCATTGAATATTATTCACATATGCGGGAAACTAATTGTTACAAGAAACTTTTTTAATCAGCATTTTGCCATTTCGGAACGATCTAATGTTTTTGTTTCGAATTTTTTATTTATTTTTATTTTTTTTTTTTTCATCCTGATACGTACGTATTATATGATATCTTCGGCAGATAGGACGTTTTCGCCATATGTTTTGTAAATGTAAACATATATGATATACTACATTTACTACTCATACAGTGTTGTTGAAAATATTTTGGAAATTTTGTTATGTCTTTGTTTTACGGATTTACATTTGAAAACTTATTTTACTTTCTTTTATGATCATACAATTGTCAATCTATGAGCATAAATTTTTTAGAGCAATCTTATGTTAGTTAAATATTGACACAAGACTATGCTAATTATATATTAGGGTGTTCAATAAAAGTCGTAACTGCAGAGGGCTGACAAAATAATGTGAACATTTTCGCTTTTTTACATTTTGTGAAACATCTTGAAAAGTTCTTTAGGAATCCTCTTGAAACTTTGGTAGTGTTAAGTACATGCTACACCTCATATGTTTCAGTAGCAGTTGTGTCATAAAAAGGAAAAAGGGAGCAGTATAAATTTAAACAAAAATCAAAATGTTTTGGATCACCCCGTAAAAGGTAATGCTTTAAATGTGTTTTGGTAGCAGCATGTGATTATGGAGACTTCTCTCATTATCTGTATATAATTTAATGAAGCTACCAAATATATTCATGGAGATATAAAGGTTTCTTTAAAAAATTGAAAAAAACAATTTCCACTTTCTTAATTATAACACGTAGGGTATTAGACCCAGTGCAAAGCCATTTTCGGGAAACATGGCGTACTACATTAGACACAGCATACAGCAATCAGAATGAAAAAAATGTTAACTATCTTACGAAATACGAGAACTTTTACTAAATAATTTTTAACTACGCATGCGCAAGCTTTATAAAAATTTCACTAACATAATTTAATAGCCAGTGGTATTGAGCAACTTATATAAAACCCCCAAACAAATATCATGTAAATTCAAAGCATTACGGGAGATAGAATGAACAGAATTTAAGTTCTCTCAAAATAAAAGCTAAACTATAAGGGGTTTTACCCACATTTTTATCTCGATTCAACGAATGCCCAATGGTAATACGGTGTTTTCGCTGATTGTAAAAAAATATTGATAAAACCCCCTAACATTTTTTTTTTTTTTTCGAGAAGAACTTGTTCATTCTATTTCTCCTAACGTTTTGAATTTGCATGATATTAGTTTGGGGTTTCCATATAAGTTGCTCAATATCTTTGGCTATTAAATTATGCAAATGAAATTTCTATAATGCTTGCGCATGCGCATTTAAAAATTATTTTGTAAAAGTGCATTTTGTAAAAGATATTTAAAATTTTTCCATTCTGATTGCTGTATGCTGTGTTTAATATATTGTGCCATATTTCCTAGAAATAGCTTTGCACTGGGTCTACTACCCTACGTGTTACAATTAAAAAAAGTGGAAATTGTTTTTGCAATCTTTTAAAGAAACCGTTATATTTCCATGAATAGGTATGATAACCTCATAAAATTTTATATAGATAATGAAAAAAGTCCTCATATTCACATGCTAGCGTCAAAACGCATTTAAAGCATTACTTTTAACAGGGTGATCCAAAACATTTTGATTTTTGTTTAATTTTTTACTGGTCCACTTTTCCTTTTCATGACACAACTTTTCATGAAAAATATGAGGTATGACATGTTCTTTACACTACCAAAGTTTTAAGATGATTCATAAAGAACTTTTCAAGATATTTGACAAAACGTACAAAAAGCGAAAATGTTCACATTATTTTGTCAGCCATCTGTATGCTGTGGCTTTTCACGATTCATGAAATAGTTATACCTAGGCGTATACGATATACAATAAACTAAAATTTAATGTGTGAGCTGCTCATTATAAAAAATGATGTTTATTCAGTTTATATAAAGTAACTATAGGATGTATTTCTAGAGAGCATCTGTAGTTTGGAATTACAATAAATTTTAAATAAAAAATAACTATTAAAAGAAGACTACGCTGAATCAAGTAGAGTATATCACTGGAAACCTACTATTAAACTGTTTTCAAGATGGGTCAGATATGTTTCATTCCAAACATTTTGCACAGATCAATTTTACATGCAAAATATTTGGAATGAAAAAAACGATGCTGGCTGAATTTTAGTTTAACTTTTGCTTTCTAGCCTTTAATTTTTATAAATAATATTTTTCTAAATAATAAAAATTATATAGAACAATATTTAACGAAATCAATTGAAATTATATAAGTTCAAATATATTTTAAATATATGCACCAATAAAAAAAAAATTACATAATACATTCTTTTATCATATACTATTTCTATAGAAATATTGCAGTTTAAAACATACTTAAGTATAAGAGGTACTATATTTGAGCATTTCTAAAACGTTATAAACAATAGTTCAAAATAATTTTATTTGACAAAGTGTGCATGGGAGGGGATAGCTAAGGCTTTCTTAATTTTCTATTTAAGCATTGTATATGCATTTAATAAAACAATGAATAGTGTTATTAAATTTTTAAATTTATCAAAAATTATTCAAAGAACTGTCGTGCACACCCTTCTCTGAAAATTACAAGACTAATTTTGAGTAGTTCTGTATATAATCTGTAAATTATATCCGTTTAAAACAATGTACTTAAGCTTAACACAGCAATAAATAAAAATATAAAATAAATAAATAAATAAAAACAAATAAATAAAAAATAGAATAAAATAAATAAATACATGACACACCTTAAAGTGCACCATTTCAAAATACAGCACTGATATATTGGAACTCTTTTGTGTGGCTCTGTAAATGATGGAAAAATATTTTTCATAACATATTCCAATAGGCTTTTGTGTCTAAAAGGATTTACGTCATTTACATTTTGTTTAGTGCAGCCTATAGATGTTCAATTGTACCTACCAGAAATTTCTGTCTTAGGAGTATGCTTGACAATTTGAATCTTTTGTAAGTCCCTGTACATAAGCCTTTTGTCCGATTTCAATAAAACGTTTCAAGTAACATACCTGTATGATACATATTTAGAATACCCAGTTTAGGCATTCTACTAACATTTGTTCTTAAGAGCGAACACACACTGAGAAAAAAAATACACCGCCTTACTCTAGAATGAATAAATGGCCATTTCCTAAATCCCTTAACTAGAAATATAGATTCCCGAGCTATGCGCGTAAGGCACGCCAAGAAACTGAATAGACGAAATGATCGAGAATTTCTAGTGTACACATTTCTAGATGGGGAAACAATATTCTGAATACTCTAAATATTCTGAATCATTTGTATTGTGAGAAATTCTCGCTTGGTTTTCTAGAATTGAATAATAAACTAAGATTATAGTTGCTGAAACCCGCCTCTTGTAGTCTCATTTATTTGCAGAGATTTTTAAATAACTTTGCCCTCGAGAATATAGGCAAACGCTTTAGAATTCTAATAGGGGCTTCTAGAACTCGGTTTCCAAGGGCACTAGAATTTATAAGGATGACATGGAAATATTTTTATAGAGCCACAACTTAGATTCTAGATGTCAGTTACAGAGTTTTTTCACAGTGCAATACCGGTCTTCGCCGATAGCCAAACCTATGTCATTCTATACAAAAAAATTTTATGAGAAATATTCATTGCCTAATATATCTTTTAAAATCCGTTTTTACTTTCTCTTACCCTTACGGTAGAGAAAGTGTTGTTTTAGGGTCAAATTTTCGAAAATGAGTTTTTGGTATATTTACATGTTCTGAGGTCTCCTAAATACAAAAATCATGTTTTTAGCGAATGGTCTGTGTGTGTGTGTGTGTGTGTCTGTCTGTCTCTGTGTGTGTTATCAGCATATCTCAAGAACAAATAGTAGCAGAAATTCCAAATTCGGTATTCTAAATGTGTATCATATAGGGAAGCTACATTAAGCTTTTCGTTGAGATGAAGCAAATGGTTCGCGTACAGGGACATTCAAAAGTATTTAAATACATTACGTCTATGGGGGAAATTGCAGGTAAGTAGAGTCATTTATAGACTGCTCTAAATCAAATGAAACGAATATATATTTTTTGTAATAGAGATAGTCAACTGGGAAATTTTTTTTGTGTAGGTCGGGGTCTCGCCTCCCCCCCCCTGGGGGGAAGGTGCCCCCTCGAGGGGAGTAAATTTTTATGATGGCTATCTTTCAAAAGAGCTCGCCAATACCTTTAAAGCGAATGGTTGAACCACAGATCTGCGATAATTTAAAATAAAGTTATCGATTTTTTTTTTTTTTTTTTTTTTTTATGTAATATTGAGAACAAATTCAACTTTTTTTGGGATATTTAGTGTTATACTACTCTTAGAATAACTTAAAAACGAATAAATTTTAGAGATCCAAGTGTTGTATTTTGAAGTTAATATAAGTTTGTTGCTGGAAAAGTTTGATCAAGATTGATAAGTTTCAATGAATGTTGCTTGTGAAAATTGTCTGTATAATTTTAAGTAAACTTTTAATTTTAATAACCGAATTAAATTCTATATAAATGTAGTTGCATTAATGAAACGGAGGGTTGAGGGTTGCGGTAGCCCCCCTCACACAGAACTAATTATCATTTAAAACTCTTCCGAAGCCTAATTTGAATTGTTTAACATAGGTTTACCTAACAGTACTCGTTATCTTACCTCTTAATCTCCAACCTGTATTTATATTATTAAATTTATGGGTAAGAGAAAGTCATAGGAGTAACATAGGAGATTATTACATTGAGAAAATACACAACTATTGAATATATACTCGTTTTCCAAAACTTTATTTTTAAATTTTAAAGATTTTATTTTTGAGTTTAAAAACGCATTAAATTAACTATGTGTATTTTCAGCTGTAAAATGAAATGAATGCGTGAATGGAATTAAAAAAAAAAAAAAAGAAAAGAAAAGAAAAGAAAAAAAATAGGTAATGAGTAATTCTGGAACCACAAGTTTCCCCATTGAGTGACATGGGCTTTAGCTGTCGCCTAAGACAGGTATTGTACGCTCTTAAGTTATTTTAATCACATACATGCAGATAAACATGCACAGAGACCAACCACTAAAAGAAAGAAAAAGAAAATTAAATGTGGTTCGAATAGATAACAACGCTTTTCAACAGTACCTGTGAGGTTTGCGCTGATGCAAACTCCATCTTAATTAACTACTTAAATAACTAAATGGATAAGCAAAGAGAGCACAAGACTTGAATTAAACATTAAATAAGAGTTTTATTTGAACAGATTAATGGGAGGGTTGTCTGGCAATCAAACTAGCTCAGTCAGCGTATTTAATTACTTTATCAAAATATATGTATCAGAATTTAAATTAGATAATTCTAAATATCTCACTCCAGCAACAGTCGAAGGTGTAGCGACGGATGCACTCTTTAACTCCGCTACCGTGACTCCACTGTGGATCACAGGATTCCCTGCTGCTGAACCAACTTTACTTTTATGAATGCTAGTAGATACGCGTACCAACACTCATCACAACTTATTCTTCACACAACTAAATCTCCACTACTTCCACCTCAATACTCGCCAAAAAAAGATTCTTCGCAATCTATAACACAATCCACTATAATATACACCACCATCCATACTCATCTACTGAAACCATCTACATCTTATACTTCTTCCTACTAACCTCCTTTCTCTTCATTTCAATCAATACTTTTAAAATTACTTCTAATTCATCTACCTCTTACTGCCTAATTCCTTCGTTGCAGCACCCAGCCGACACAAAACTAACCCGACCACAACTTTCGCCGAGTCACTGGCGTCGAAGTGATTTAACCGTCCCAACTTTGTACTTTGCTGGATCCATGTTAAACTTCAAACAACTGTGGAGACGTTCTGTAGTCTCAATCTCACATAACTAGCCGTTGTATTGTTTAGCTTTAACTTTGTATCTTAAACCTATGACAACATTTAAAAATATGTTTTGTACCTCTGCAAAATATAGTTCTCTATGGACAATTTTCAATCAGAAAAAATCTACTGTATGCTAGAATAACATATATCGATTTCAAGGAATTCTAAAAATATGTACGGAAATGTGCGCTTACAGATACACGAATCGATGTCATAAAAACTTTTTCACTTTATTAGAAATTGTTTAAAATGCTTGAAACAATTGAAAATGCACTTAGAACCATTTACACTGCTATTCCATAACACATTTGAATAATTTTGTGTGGTCTTCAAAACCTATCATAAACTAATCATAACCTATTCCACAGAAAATACACTTTTGTGTGCCAGAATACTATATGTTAATTTCGTTAAATTTTATAAAATATAATAATATAAAAATAGGCTTCAAAGAAATACTCTAAGGGGTTGTAATGCATAAGAAGACTTTTGTAAATCCCTGTAAATAAATAACAATAAAAAAAATGGCGGTGCTATTTATGAATTTTCAATAGGAAATATAGAACACTGAACCAGATTAATCTATATCAGTTTCAATGCACTATATATTTACTGTGTATTTACTGAAATGCGAGTGCAGAAGAGTCAGTTGTACCAAATTCCTAAATACTTTTCAATTTTCTTATAATATATAATTTCCTTAATTAGTAAAAGCCTAAGTTTTCCGAAACTAACGCTGAAAATGATTCCATTGCTAAAACAATGTATTGAAATATATATATATATATACAGTAGGTAACAAAAGTGTCCGACTACTAGTAAAAATTCCTATGTACAAAAAAGTACACTTCATTCGGTTTTGTTAAATAAATCCTTATCGAATCATGTTCTTGCACTGACTAAGAACAGTGTTCGGACACTTTTGTTACCGACTGTATATATATATGTGTGTGTGTGTGCATAAAGTAATTTTATCCATGGTTTCCATGAATGCATTTCAACTGAATAAAACAACGGAAAAGGACGATTTAACGGAAAAACCTATATCGCTATCGCAACAGTGTATTAAGACAAAGAAAATAAAATTTTATTCATGGTTTCCTACGGTTTTGGAAGATTCATTTATTGATTCAACTAATAAATTAAACATACAAATTTTTTGGTCCATTTACAGATATTTCTCTATATACTAATAAAAAGTAACTGTCGCTGGCGTCAATTTTTTTTGTCTGCGACAGCAACTTCTCGCGGAGGGCAGGGTTCTCCGCGTCATGAGATATACCAGTGTACTCCTACTGCTTCAAGGAAGGCATGTCAGCTGCTTAGAAACTTCTATCATCCTAGTTATCGAAGTTATTAACTAAAAACTTCGGGTTTATAAAGGTTCTCTATTTGCCACCGTACAAAAAGTTTCTATTATTACATTTTCTTTCTCTGTCTCTGACGTCACTTTCCTCAGGAAAATTAAAATGTGATCAATGGTGTAAATAAGAAAAATTTAAAAATTGTCATTTTTGAGATGCTCGAGAGAAGAAAATAATTATTTAGAATAGTGAAACATTCGAAAATAACCGATATTCTTAAAATATTAAGTAAAAATTTAATAAAGATGAAATGATAATTATATTATATTTTTATTTTAGTTTATATTATTAGTTTATACTATTATTTTATATTATTAGTTAAGTTTATACTATTAGTTTAGCTTTTATTTTAACGTTAGGCAAAAAAGATTTAGTAATGAATATCATGATTCGGTTAAACAACTATTGGTATAGAGTTAGATTTTAAGCCTAGAAATTTTTTAAATGGAATTTACGAGACAAAAATTTGTATTAGTTTATATTTAAAGATTTAGATGTTTTTTTTTTTTAAACTCAAAACATGTTTAAAAGGATAGATCTTTACTATGACCAATTTAGCGATTTTTAAAATTTAGAAATGAAGGAGCTCGTACGTTTTTCGCCAAGGTACGCAACCACAACAGCCATTTTAACTCTAGCCATGTCTTAAATAAAGAGATAAATTATAAAATGGTGCAATAATAACGTTAATAATAATAAAATCCGCAACCTATTTTTGTTTTTTAAGCATTGATATAAGTCTTTGCAGAAAACAGAATTTAAGTTAATACGACAGGACTTTTTTCTTTCTTTCTTTCTTTCTTTTTTTTTTTTTCTTTTTTTTTTTTGTCTATTTTTCCATATAAAGGCATGCAGTAACTGCATTGCTAAAATATTTTAGTTGCAGCTAATATAGGACCCCACTGGCAGATTTTAAAATTTTCATTTATTTTGAAGATGACTTAAATTATCAATCGCAATCATGCATGTCAAGATTTTCGTGAGAAACGCCGAAGCTACTTCAGTGCCAAATTTCGAATTTCGTCAAGAGGTTAAACTGTACCATTGCTTTAGCACGATTTTTTTTTTTTTTTTTTTTTTTCGATTTTAATTCAAATATTTTTTAACTTAATGCAAGAGGGGAAAAGAACATTTTTTATTTGATCTAAATGTACAAAATTTCTCCAGGTAAAATATTATCCATTTTTCGTTCTTTTTATTATTAGAAAGAAATTGGTGAAAGTAGTTTTTCCTGTACCTTTGATGTCTCTATAAATTAAATTAAATTAAATTATCCAGTATCATTATATTTAATTCTCCACGCGAATTTTTTTTTTTTTTTTCGAAATTCAATATTACATAATATATATATGTAAAAAAAAATAAAAAAAATCAAGGTGTAATCAGTACATAATTAGAAGATCTAGCCAACAAATATTCAGAAGTCATCATCAACACAAGTTCAGGGGATATCACCAACAACTATTAAGATGTCATGATCACTATATATCAAGTAGATAAAGCCAACCAGTATTCAGGAGCCATCCTCAATACTTATTAAGAAAATATTATCAAGAAATATCCAAAAGCCATTAAATTTATGAATGGTGATGATCTGTCTCGAATACTTCAAACCGGCAATGCGTTTTTACAATACAATCAAGGATGAATTTTTCACTTATCAGTAGGTTTCGAAAAATGTGATTTTTTTTTTTTTCGATTTAACTTAGTATTTTATATAATTTAAGAAATTAAATGGTAAAATCAGATTTTGGCGGGCATCTTGGCAACTTCAAAGTGTAATACAATAAATGGCGACAATGCAAAATCGCTATCTGAAAGAAATTATCCTGTCGTGCTGCTGCTACTACTACTAATGAAATGTTTAAAATAGTACTCACATAAGATATTTATTTTCAACGTATCTGACTAAATCCTATTCTAGAAAAAATGCACTTTAAAAAGTTGGAACTTTACTGTTGTAAGAACCATTTTAAATCTAGCTGTACATTTGAAATAAATACATAGTATTACATATTGTCCTAAATTAACTAAAAAAATTCAATAGTAAAAAAGACATTAGAAAAAAATAAGTTCACAATTTCTTTAATCAAGCAATTATAAACGATATATTATAAACGATATAATATTAAATATTGTGTATTTCAATGTGATACCAAATATGGTAGATTTCTATAATATTGCTAGACTTTTCTATTGTGTTATGTATCGTTAATATTCCAATTCAATGGAAGGCAAAGTTGCGAATAGTCGGGTAGAATCCCACAGGGGTTAATGAGCGAAGTGAGTCGGGGGAGGCAAAGCCTTCCTCGGTGGTTGGTGAGCCGGGCGAGTAGGGGGCAGAGCCCCCTAGTATTTTTAAAATGTAGTTCAATATGGTATATAATTGTTCTTGTCATAGCAGAAAAAAACAACACTGATGAGCCAGAATTTATTCCTTCATAAAATAAAGATATAATAACATAAAGCAATTTCTATTTTTAAAAGAAATTATTTTCATTGTTATGCGGAATTTTAGTACCTCAGTGAAAAAAGGAAATAATATATATATATATATATATATATATATAATTATAATAATAATATGTGAAATTGAACTACGTGGCGAGATATTACTAATATAAAGAAATAAATAAACGCGGGATTACAAACTTTAAATTAAAGGATTATGGTGTCATTTTTAATTTCTCGAAAAAGTCTGGAATTCAAAAATTAAAAAATCATAACGTAAAAAATTAAGCCATTTCTTTTAAATATCGTGTAAACCAATGTTTAGTATAATTTGAACTAACAAGGAGAAATAAATTTGTAAAAATCTCGACTAAGAATTTAAATCTCGAATAATAATAATAATAATAAATTTGCAATACTAATTGTCTCTCGTGTTATTGAATCCATCTTTTGTTTCATCACTAAATATTTGAAAATTTTCACTACATGCTTTTTTTTTTTTTTTTTTTTAATTATCAATTAAAAATAATAAGCAGAAACTATATTAAATTTAGAAAACTGTGTTTATCTTTAACTCTTGTTAAATAGAATAAAAATTATGCGGACTTGGTACCTTTGACTGTACCACTGAAGTAGTTTTCATATAAAAGCTTATATTTCAATTTAATATTTATAAATGGATATTTATATATAGTCAGGCTACAATTTTTATAGTTTTTGACACATTTTTGACAGTTCTGAAATCTTTAAATTGCATTTTCTCTGTTTACATTTTTTCATAAATCCATCATCTACAAAATGCTAAAACTTCTACAAATGTTTAAAAAAGACATTATATATATATATATATAATGTTTATTCAAAATTATCTAGTAAAAGAATTAAGGATGGATTTTTAAATTTATTAATTAGTTTTTGAGAAAAATATTAAAAGTGCATGTCCATATATAAAAAGTTGGAAAAAAAAACACGATTTTTGCTATATTTTAATTTAATATTCTTTCTTTTAATGATATGGCAAAACCCATCCCCTTAAGTAGGTTATGTTAAACATAGTATATATATATGTATATATATATATACTTATATTAATTTTCATCTTAAATATTTGTAGCAGTTTTAGCTTTTTGAAAATCTTGCATTCATGAAAAAAATGCAAACTGAGAAAACGCAATTTAAAGGTTTAAAATCTGTAAAAAAAAAAATTTATAAAAAATAATAAGAACTTTTGTTTGAACATATATTTTGTAGAACAAATGTAATACAGTTTAGTTTATAAAAATTAAATGGAAATATACATTTTTGTATGAAACATACTTCGGCGGTACCGTCAAGTCCCCTTAATATATTTTAATTAAATTTAAAATTAAAGATTTATATTTTTCAGTTTACATTATTGTACAAAATTAATCAGATATATTATAGGGTAAAAGTATATATGTGTTAATGCACCTTTCTGAAATATTTTAAGAATTTTGTTTTTGATATTTTATTAGCGTTAAAAAAAAAAAAAAAGTTTTAAAAAAGTAATATTTATTTAAAAAAAAAAGAAATACATACATGGATACGTTAATATACGGTAAAAGAGTAAAAAATAATTTGGTTTAAGAAATGATTTCGATTAAAAAATGACTTTTATTTCTTGAATAGGTTAATATGTCCTATTTGCTATGCTTCATAAAATGCATGGTTCATATTTTAAAATTGTGTAATTCATTATAGAATAGCTCATAGAAATAATTTTATAGCTGCCCATTTTTATTTGTTGTCTTTCTACTGAAAGGTGGCTTGAAAAAAGACTTGTTTTCTAATTGGTATTCAAGTATCAGCGATCGATTTTAAAATTACACGTAACGATAATGGCAAAAAAAATTTTGTTACTTACACACTTTGAATAAACACCATAAAATGCAATAAACTCGCAACAATTGTTTCGGGTCGAAAAAACACACGACCCTTCATCAGGCGAATAAAGTAAGCACGAGTGCTGCAGTCAAAGCGGCAACGTGCCGCTGCACTCGTGCAGCACTGCAGTCTGCAGCACTCGTGCTTACTTTATTCGCCTGATGAAGGGTCGTGTGTTTTTTCGACCCGAAACAATTGTTGCGAGTTTATTGCATTTTATGGTGTTTATTCAAAGTGTGTAAGTAATAATTTTTACAACGCCAGTTTGTTGGTGCTTTTTTAATAAAAAAAAATTTTGGCCTCTGTCCCATACCTCTTTCTTCCATGCGTTGATAGTATCCTAAAGGGAAAGTTGGTTTTACAGGAAAGAGAGAGCTGAATGGATGTATGGCAGAAAGTGGTTGTGATAGGAAATGGGGAATGAAAGATGACATTGGATGGGAAAGAGTCATTCAAAGGAATGTCTTTTTACGATGCAAATATATATGTTTTGTTTCTTTATACATCTTTTTTTTTAGTAATATATTTCGTCTTGCCCCAGTTGGTTGTTTAAAAATATTAGCCATTCGAATTTTTTAAAATAAAAATAAAGATAAATAACAATTCAAAACAGGATTACATCGTTTTCTTTTCAAATTATAGTATATAAAGCAACATTTAATTTTCTACTTTTCTATTTTTATTTAAATCAGTAAAATAAATCAATTATTTATTGAGGTTGTCTGAGTGAGTAATGCCGACCGGTTTGTCGGCCTGGATAGCTCAATTGGTAGAGCCTTGACCTTGTAAGTCAAAGTTCCGGGGTTCGACTCCCGGTCCAGGCATTATTTTCACTCAGTCGGAAAAATATAATTTCAATAAATATGATTTTCTTCCAATTAGTTGATTGTGTGATTTTTATTAAAATTGTTTTCTATTAAAATCCGTTATTATTTCATAAATTAAATATTTGCTGCCATTATTTACAACAAATAAATAAATAAATAATAATAAATAATAATAATATTAATAATAAAAGATCTCTTTGAACAATATTCTTTCCAAAACATTTTACTATTTTTTCTTAGAATATTAAGTAGATTCATGCTTTATTTTGACCGAATTCAGTATCTCGAAAGCGGCTCTGCCGACTTTTTTTCAAACTTTCTTCATAAACCCCCTTTTAGATGTCCTTTCGCACGTATTACGTGGTTACTGCAGGACAATTGACAGTTATCCTGATTAGGTTAGTCAGCTCTAAATCTCGGAAACTGGTTCTCCAAAAACGGCTCTATCGATTGTTTAAAGTCGTTATGTAAACTTTGCTTTATGTGTCCTTACATTACAACGCATATAATAATTTGATCTCATTATAAAATTGTTAGGTTTCTGATTTGTTAGTCAATTTAATGTCTATCTCCAAAAATTGTATATAATATGTGTAATAGTGGACAATAAAATTTGTGTTTGTTGTTACACTACCCTTATTATTATTATTATTATTATTATTCGTCGCGAATATAGTACAGTGAAGCATCATTATCCCTCTTATTTTAACAGAATTCATTTTGAGATTTTCTTTTCGTGTTTAAATTATTTAGAGTTAGATTAAAATGCTATCATAAATAAAATGGTGAAACAGCAGAAGATTTTGTGACCTTCATACTTGGGAATTTAGAGTCTTTTTTATGAAGTATGTTTTTACAATTAACTTATAAGCAGACAGTTTTAATAGATTATGCGTTTTTAAACACTTCTCACTCTCTCTCACGCTGAAATATAAAATATTATAAACATATAAAGCAAGCATTTTTGTGTATTATATTAAATAGGAATGAAATGAAAGTTCACTAAATCGACATATGTACGTAAAATATCTATAAATGCGAAAAGTATAAAAGGGGCTTTAGTGGATTATAATTAAGAAGGGATATAAAGCCTGATATTACTAATACATGTTATGTAATTCCCAAAACTAAGCTGTAGCACCTCATTATTATTGTTCGTAACTTTTTTTTTTCTGTTGTCTGACTTCCCAAATTTTCCCAAACGTATAGTGGGTATTTAGATAATTTCAGTTTCGCTTGAATATCATCACGATCATACACAAATTAAAAAGATAACCTTTCTTAGGTGGCAATAGAATAAAATCAAGTCCGTGCAACAGGGGAAAGACGACTGAAGTTCAAGGACGTTTCGGCAATAGTGAAAATAACTTGGGAAAGCCCCAGTAATTCTATATCTGTGCATGCATGCTCCTTAAATATCAAAGTTCAAGAGTCACGAGAATGGGTAAAAAGTTTATCTCATTGGTACTGTCATTTGGCACACTGATAACTACAGCAACCTTATATACAGATGCTGTAACTGCATCTCAGTTGGCACTTGGAAATCTAATATAGTTTTCGTAAAGTGAGACATAATCGTTCAAAAATTACCTAAGAACAGTGTAGGAAGTCTATTAAATATGAATTTGTATTCTACTAATAATATTTTAGTCTGAATAATTTTTTATCAACGAAAATAATTACACTTTTTATGAAAATGCATGAAATTTCAATTGAAACTGATTGTTTAAAAGTCTCCCGATACGTAATAGCGAAAGCCACTGCAGTAAAGGAAAATTACGCTACACCGCATTTAAAACAATGGAGCATAAGGACACTTATTTGAAAGATAGAATTTGAATATTTGCTATTTCGAAAATTAATTTTACTTTAAATTATAAATTATTTTATTTTATTTTTATTTATTTTTAATTTTTTTTAGCCTAGAAGTTGAAATTGTGACATGAAACTTTTAAAAGTTATAAAAATGTATATGAACGTTAAAGGTTCTTCTTAGTGTTTGCAGGTTTTAAAAACTCAGCGAAAAATCTTAAACTGTATGATTTGTATACAGATTTTATTTTTGGAAAGTTATATATTAAAGGGGCCTGGGGTAGAGTCCTGCATCGGGTCGGGTAACCCGATTTTACCCGAACCCGACCCGACCCGCGGGTCGGGTTCGGGTCGGGTCGACTAAATTTTTTTTCTTGCGGGTCGGGTTCGGGTCGGGTTGACTGATTTATTTTTCGTGCGGGTCGGGTTCGGGTCGGGTTGACTGATCTTTTTTTTACTGCGGGTCGGGTTCGGGTTCGGGTCGGGTTCAGTTTTCAGCCAGTCGGGTCGACTTGAGGACATCTTTCAAAAAAATTTTTATCTTATAAAATAGAAATGTATTTGCTATATATACCCATAAAGAATACATTCTTACCCAAATTATTATAGCAAAATAAACATCCGTATCACACTGAAACAATTAACAAAATACATCAAATACATCATTATTATCTTTTAGAATAGAAACTGTGAAAAGCAGGCTCCCTCTTGGAGAATAATCAGATGTGTGATTCATCTATTTTTATTACTCACATCCTTTTGAAATAGACTGTGAACCTAAAGCTAAACTAATAATTAATATTTTTTCTCTTGCAGATGTTTCTAAAAGTTATTGAAATGTAATGTAGTATTTAGATTTAGATGAGAACGGATGTTTATTAGGAGTCTGGAAAACTGTATTATTTTTATATTTTTTTTGTGTGTGTGATGAGCATTAAAGAATAAACTACAAGCGCGAAACTTGAAACTCTATTTTGAGCACTTGAAATACACATCACACTTACAATCGGCAGTAAAATTTTTGAAGCACTAGCAATATGTGCACGTAATACTGTTTTATTAAGTAAATATTTGTTGAGTCATGATCTTAGTCTTTATGCTGTTAATAAAAAAAGTAAATTGATGATAAAAATTAGCGATTAAAAAAAAAAAAAAAAGAAAGAAAGAAAAATGTGGATGTGTGCTTTAATAATTGTGCCGCCGACTGTAAACAGTTAAAAATTATTATAAATCTATCTCTTATATTTTAAAATTTTTAACTTAGTACTAGTAATTATATTTTCAATTCCTTTTAAAACGATTTACCAATTTATTTTATAACTTAAAAATATTTGCATGATTTTTAGTTGAATTATTCATTTTCATTTATATTCGGGTTTCGGGTCGGGTTCGGGTATAAAGAAATCGGGTTCGGGTCGGATGCGGGTCGTCAAAATTTTCTGTCGCGGGTTCGGGTCGGGTTTCGGGCTGATTAAAAAAAAAAATTCGGGTTCGGGTCGGGTTTCGGGTTGATTGAAATTTTTTTTTTGGGTTCGGGTCGGGTTTCGGGTTGATTTAAAATCCAATTGTCGGGTTCGGGTCGGGTAAAACCCGACCCGCGCAGGACTCTAGCCTGGGGTCAGGTCTCCGTAAAACCGAACATTTAGCAAAACTATCGGAGATTGAATACTGGATGCTACTTTGTTTTTAGTAATCGTTGTTGCGAAATTAGCAAAACTTTACTTGGTTATAACCCAACATTCAATAAATTTTATTCCAGTCAGTTTTCCCTTTACTAATTTTAAAATTACATTTTAGAAAAAACAAATAACAAAATATTCTTATTTATTAGGAAATATTTAATTTGCGCCGGTCAGATAGGACGCTTAATTCATTCTGGAGCACGAATGCTGCTAGATCTTTTTTCATTGCACAAAAAATCTTTTTTTGAAATATTTTCGCCTCACCTGTAATAACTTGTAGATTAAACTAATATGTTCTGCCCACCACAAAACTTTCTTCTATATATATATATATATGTATTTTTTAAATACAAATATACGCAGCACAAATGATTTATTGAATCTTTTATTTATTAATATATATATATATATATATATATATATATAGGAAATATGTTTATATACATATATATATACATACATATATATATATATATATATATATATATATATATATATATATATATATACATATTTCATAATCATTGGTTAAAAATAACCCTAGGTTTGTACATTTACACGACTTTTGTTCTATATTGCTATATTAAAAAGTAGGAAGAAAACAGGATGGCAGGGTCACATGTTGGACTTTTTTCATCTAAAGTTAATAGGCACTAATTTATGTAAAGATGTGATATCATATAAATTGAAATATAATTCTTTTGCATTAGTTCTCGAGTTTGAGCTGTCACAAAATTTTTGCTAAACATCTGAACAGACAAACGTTTTCTAGAAAAAGGGAAATAGTATTCTAAACCCCTCAAAATGTGTAAATTCATCAAAAATAGGAAGTTGAAAATTTTTACGAAACTAGTATTTTTTTTCTGCTGAATATAGAAGAAAGTAATCCGTATCACTGTTAAAGGAAAAAAAAATCTAATCAGGCTTATTTTTCTGAGCGTTTCAAGCTTTTTATTTTATTTTCCTTCTTTATTTTCCTTCTTTCTTGTTTCTTCTTTTTTCTTAAGTAAAATTACTCATAAAACTCAATTTAAATTTTGTTTCACAATTTTGTGTAACATTCTTTTAATATAACTTTATTTCATATTTTTCTTGCAATGTGACTTAATTTAAAATATGTTTGTCTGCAGCCCATTTAAACTTTTTACGGGAAAGGAAAAAAAAAATCATCACCAGTATTTAGAAGACATCTAAGGAAGGTTCACATTGAAAAGTAAATGCTTGTATTCGTAGTTATGCATCGTAAAATTAAATTAAATTTACTTTTCTTGTACTAATTTTGTTAAATTATGTTCTTCAGTATTCCGAATAAAAATTTAAATAACGAAATGTTAAGATACACTGTGGTATTAGATTTTACAGGGTTCTGAATGGAAATCTTGCATAATGAGCTAATGTTGTAAAAGATTTGTCCTAAATACACTATTCTTAGAAAAGATTATCTGAAAAAAAAAAAATTAAAATTATTCAAAAGACAGGCTGATGTAACTAGAATTTTTTTTATTTGATCGCAAAGTGAATAATTTATTTTTACTTTTTACAAAAATAAATATATTAAAAATAAAAATAAAAATAAAATATAACAAAGCGGAAATATTGTTTATTATTATCATTTTTATTATTATGCTTGTGATAACTTTAAAAGTACTTTATTAAAAAAAACCTACAACCGGATCTCACATAGTACAGTTACTTTTGCAAATCTTTCAGAGTTTTCCAGGTCCGAAAAATGAAATGAATACATTATTTTCATTTAAATTAATCGAAGATATTCTTACAAGGGCACGATAATAACAACTTTTCCACACTTTAATACATACGTGTTATCTCTGAATTGTTCGAGGAATCGGTAAAATATTTCTTTCCTGCTTCTTTTTATAAATGCCCTTTTGACTAAAAATTTTCTGTAAATCGACTTATGTTACCTAATAGTTGCCATGTTTCAATTTATCGATAGTTGTCTAGCTGTTTAAGGAAAATCAAATTTTAATTTTTCTTGAATATTCTATCGAAATGTAGTATTTGAAAAAAAGTAAATTGAATAATTTTCATAAACTATTTATTTGTAAATGGAAACGAAAATTATAGATTAATACTTCTGTTGGACAAAGGCTGTGATTTTATTTTTTAAATGGTTTTGCTATAATTAAATTTCTAAAAGAAAAAAAATTCGTTACTTGTAAAAATAAATTATTCACAGTCTAAGTAGATAAAAAAAATTAATGTAAAAAAAGTTAATAGACTTTAGTTATAAGATACCGTGTGCATTTCAGACTTCAGCTGAAACTATCATTCATTTACTTATTTTATTATTTTCTTTAGGACAATATTTCTATTCACCTTTGTCAGATAGTTCTCCGATTTCCACAAAATACATAATAGGCATTTGAATAATTTCAGTTATCCTTGAATGTTCGTCACGATCACCCATAGACTAAAAAAGATAACCTTTTCTGCAGCCCACGGAAAATCCCTGTCGGCAAGCATTCTATATTTATTAAGTGGTAGGAAGTTTCTTTTGTCTTGGAAACAAATGAGAAATGATTGAAGTTCAAGGACATCGGAGAAACAAAGAAATATGAACGCGGGAAATGCCCAGTGATTCGATACCAAAATGCTCCTTAAATATCACAGTTCAACAATCAAGAGAATAGGGGGTTATCGATTACCTGCAAAATGTATCACTGACATTAAATATATATTTGCTAAAATTGCTAGAAAAATTCCCAGAGTAAGAGTAAATAAATATTTCTAATCTAAGTAAAGTTTACCTTCATTGTCATATTTGAATGTAAGCAGTTTTCTTTTTTTCGCGTTCTGGGTTACTATTCCATGTAAAAACAAAAACAAATTAATAGGTTTATGTAGAAATGTGAGATAAATGTTTGGTATTGAAATGTGTAACGATCAAGTTGGACCAAACAATTTTTTAAACAAAGAGATAATTGAAGAAGTATTTAACTAGTTAAGAATCTTCTTTTTCACACGTTTTATGAAACCAGAAAATATTCACCGCAGCTTCATTTAGATTGTTCACTGTCTAAACATTTTGTTAGTTTAAAGATGTTCAAACAAATTTTCTTCTTCTTTTCTAAAGTGAGTGTGAGTGCAGATTGCGGTTGAAGTTGAATGAGTTTAAAGTCGAACTAGAGCTACGCAATGGTCAAATGGCTCTCTCTCTCTCTCTCTCTCTCTCTCTCTCTATATATATATATATATATATATATATATATATATATATATAGTCGAATCTCGGTAACGTGAATCTCAAGGGGGATAATTTTTTTTTCATGTTATCAGTAACTCAGAAACTAGTTTTCCTTTTGATGGGGATTGTGGAAACTGTTCATGTTAAAAGTAATTCACATTAAGCGTGTTCACGTAAACGAGGTTCGACTGTATATATATATAATATAAATATATATATATTTAAGTTGGTGCGTAAGAAAAGGAAAATTATTTTTTAATTGGTCTAAATATTCAAAAAGCGTAATGAATAAAATAAAGTTAAATGAATAAATGATTATTTGCCTTAAAATATGAAATTGCGTACCTTAGAAACAGTTACTATATTTATATCTTAAAAAAGTTTTTGGGTGTTTTTATCTCAATTTTATTTAATATTTTTTTTAACTTGTTACAAAAGGGAAAACCATCTTAAGCTATTCAAAATAAAATGCAACAAATGTCTGGTCCTGCCTCTGGTCAATGGTCCTGCCGTACTAATGAGAATCGATAAATTATTTTTGTTTTTGAATATTGTCAAAAAAAGAAGACGAAGAAAGATTTATTTTCTATCATGAAATTTCTTTTTAAGCTGATTCTAACTTCAATTGATATATTGTGTTTGTTTATGGATAATTGTACAATACTTCAAATTCGTTATTAGAAAAATAAGTTAAAATGGTTCTAAGTATAAAATTTAAATTCAAAATATTTTATTTAGTCACAGTCAAATATTCAAATGCTATAACAAGTTTAGTTTTTACCAAAATTAATGTCGCAGATAAATAAATAAATGAAAAGACTAACAATGACAAATTAGAGTATCATGACTGGACCATTAAGACAGATATTTTATCCATCATCTGCAGCTAAATGTCGAAATTAAAAAATCACGTATGACCTACTTATTAAGATTTGAATTCTCCATCCCACCCATGAATGCAACCATGACATTCCAACCAGAGGACTGAGTTTTCTGAAAATACCACGAACTATATATATATATATATATATATATATAAAGAAGAAGAATCAAAACAATTGGCTAATTATCACATTATGCATTAACATGTTACTTAATATAGAAAAAAAAAAAAAAAAAAAAAAAGAACAAATAGGTAATCTTCTTTTTCAAAATCATTTTTATTGGAATGACGAAAAAGAAAATTAATTGAATAAACGTTTAGATAACTCTTTCTGAAAACAATTAATTGAAGGTCCGTTAAAGAATACTTTTGTACGTGTAAGAAAATTTAGTAATTTATCCAGTAGCTCCAGTAGGCTTTTTTCTTAGCAAGGTTATATAAGAAGCTCTAAGGCCGACTAGATTGAAAGAAGCTATAATTATGTTGGTAAACAAAAATTGGATAAATCGTTTCCTGTTCAGGGCGTTTCTCCAGTATTGGGAAAGGGACATCCGAAGCGGCCATTACGGTCATGTCATTGACGGCATTTGCACGATTTACCTCCAAAACGTAACTAGCAAGTAGAATGTAAAACGATCGGCAATACATTGCTTGAATAAGAAGGCGGAAGGAAAGATTGTAATCAAGATAATGTAATTACGATACCTTGGTCGTTTTTCAAGATCCACAGTGAAGGTTTTTGTTTTCCGCATAATTTTATAACTAAACGTCATCCAGACGCGATTTGTAGAAATCAGAATAAAGAAAATGATAAATAAAGAGGATAAGTACAGAAAGGTTTAGAATAGTGTAAATGATTACAGAAGAGTCTAGAAAGTATACGTACTGTTATTAGTATTAGGGCAAGGGCCAGGTTTTACGTGTACATACAAAAAATAAAAGTTCTCCAAAATTTTATGTCGGAAAAACAAAAAAAATCATCTGATGATAGTTCTAAAAAGTCCGCAAAATCCTATAATGGCTCGGTTGAATTTTATGAAATTTGAAAACTTTTGAATTTATATCGGCAGTTTACTTCTTTTTCTTCTTTTAATTAAATACGATTCCATTTAAAAATTGCTATGCATAAGAGGACACAATAAATCTTAGAATAATAATTTCTTTGGTATATTCAATTATAGGATATCCAAAATGAATGGATGGATCGGCAGTTGTTCATTAAAAACGTTTGTTGCAAGCCTATAATTCTTGATACAATTCATTCATTCTGTGTCGCCTTTTCATAGCTGAAACATAAAAATACTTCTCATGGTTATAGTCACATATATTACATATGTTATACCTGATACATACTTTATACCTGATATACAGGCGATTGCTTTTATAAATGCAGTAACTTATTCTGATACATAAAAAGCAGTACTAATATTTACTACAAAACATATTATTTTAAAAATATTTTCCAAAGAGCTATAGTAAAGTAATAGTAACATTGTACGTAAGATAAAAAGAAGAGATTAAATTTCACCTGTTTAATTAACTAATGAATTACTTTTTGCGAATTCTAAAAATAATACAGCGAGTTTTTTTCAAATCAGATATACTCGAAAACCGTGTTCTCTTTTGCGTTTAAACTCGAACCAAATATCATCGTGTATTGGTTAAGGAAAAAGTGCATCAGCGTATCGATAGAAACCTATTTTTATATCCAAAAACAGTTCTGGGAAAATCTTGAATTGAATACTTCAACTACTACTTTTCAAATGATTGACATAAGTGAATGCAAACTACCGTCAGCCGGTGTATAATCAAGATTTAAATTTAAAAACTTCTTCACACACCATAAAATTAATGAAAGTACTACCGGTTTAGTCTATACGCTAATAAGACAGATATTTAAAGGAAATATTACCTCAAATAACATCTCTACAGAAATATTCACAGATTGTATTCGAGCGCGGAGGAATGCGGTTCTCTTCCTTTGTTATACTGGGAAATAATTTTCTCTTTTTTTCTATCAAAAGTTTGCATGCACAAAACTGAGCCGGTACTTTAAACACTATACTTTCATAAAGACGAAATGAATTAGAGCATTTTTCTGAGCGTTGATTTACACTGTTAGTTATTTTGAAAATTCGCACAATAATTTTAATATGTTAAAAGCAAAATTAAGTACTTATTTCAAAATGTAAGAGAAATTAATATTATTTATTTCCAATTTTCCCGTGTATATGATACTACAGATCAAACTATTTACTATTTTAAACTGATAAAGAAAAATATGTAATTTTTAAATATTCAATAAGGTTTCTACTTTTTAAATAAGAATAGAAGCAAGATAAAAAAAAAAAAATAGCTTTATGTAAAGCTATTATTGTTTCATTTCTTCCATCCAATCAAATATGAATATTCAATTTTTAAAAAGCTCCTCAGTTAGTCAGATTAAAATAATCCAATATTTGTTTTCAAATATTCTAGTTGAAGTAATCTAATAATTTAAATTAAAAAAAATCAACTGTATTAATTATTAAAATTATATTTAACATTTAAATATATAGAATATTTGAAGAATATTTTAATTTTACTTAATTATCCTAGAAAATCTTAAAGAGTTTTAATGAATTTTCAGGAAATGTACATTCACAGTTTTGTTTCAGGAGAAAAAAGTATGTTAAGGGACGTTTTTCCAAAGGAAGTTTATTGAGAAAACATTCTTTTTTTCTTTAAGAACAATTAGAAAGTTTTCAAATTGTTGTGTTCTACTTTTTCGATAGCCCAGCAGCTCAAGTCGTTGTCGTGAATCAGTTGGTTATTATATACTTCCTGAAACCAATTAAAAGTACAGCTCTACATACTTTACAAATGTTAATATCTACATACACAATTTTCAATGTACTTTTCAAAATGGTATAATTGCATCCGACTAGTCAGGAATTTGTGGCAATTTCTGACAGTATGAAATTTTAAATTTCTCTCTTTCTCTAAATGCTAAAATTTTAAATTTTTATCACTTTCTCGACATTTATGTTAGGATTTAATTGATTTGATAATTAGTTTTAATATAATTTTCCTACAATAATGTTAAGAATGAGTGAGGGAGAATTTCTTTTTCCGAACGCGTTTTTCTACGAAATTTTCAAACGCTAAAATCTGTATCTCGAAATAGCAACTGTAGATACAGTTTGATAGAAGATGTATACACTAATAATTTTTATTTGCCTGCAATATTTTTCTACGATTAGTGTGTAAATATTTCGTAAAGGTTCCTAAATTTCCCCCTCTTTTTCGTTTACTTTCTAAGAGTAAATTGCTTAAAGAAAGACATGCACTTTCACCAATAATGATATTTATAGGAATGGAAGACAGTCTCTACGTCTTGGTCACCAATTTACACATAGCTTATTAGCCTATTTAAGCATTTTTTAATAAGTATGTATAATCTAGATTTAACCCTTTCATTCCCAAATTTTTCCATCCATAAAACAATAAATCTTATATTTAGTCATAAATTTATTTCAAAACTAATATATATAAATATTTTTTTTAATAGAAATAATAACAGAGTACGAATTAATATAGCTAACAAAGCAACTGAGAGGTGTTTATTTATGTTTAATATAACCACTGATGCCATTTAAAATCACAACTTTTTAATAAATAAAAATATGAAAATTTTGGAAGAAATACCTATTGCAATTAATTAAAATACAAATTATAAACATTAAAAAATAAAATAAAAAATATTTAAAACATTTAATTTACTTAAATTGCCAAAAACAGGAAACTGATTCCGATATTATTATCAGAATAGAGTAAAATATACTTTCATTTATGATCAAGGATAATGAAATCATTTAAAATATACATTTTTCGGTGGGAAAATGTATACAGATTTTAATATTGTTCATTTTGAATCAGCGTGAGTGGTAAAAAAGAAAATCTGAAATGTTATGATTCCAATTGGCATCACGGGGAATGAAAGGGTTAATAAAACGTTAAAATTGAAATAATAATAATAATTAATTGAAATATATTTTTTTATACAAATTTATTTAATTTTTATGTGCTTTTTCTCTACAAGAATGTTCAGACAGCAAAAAATCTAAGAAATTTATTTTATGACAGAAAAATAAATTTACTGTCAGAATAGTCATACTTAAATTTTCTCACGTTTCTCAAATTAACTCTCACAGAAATATGCGATTCTGTAGCTAAATTTTAAAATAAAAATGTTATATACACTGCCTTGCCATAAATGACAAGGAACTTTCGATTTTTAGACATTTTGTCAAATAATAAATAAATAAATAAATAAATGAAAATGACGAATTAACTCCAGACTTTGGGCGTGTAAAAAAAAATATATTCCAGTGAATGTTTTGTCGCGAAGATAAAAAGGGACCAGTAACAAATTAATGAGAGCAGAATATTTGGGGATCATTCTGTTAAAAATAAATAAATAAATAAATCTTAAAGTACGTTTTAGCTGTAATATATAATTATGAGGTTTCTTTTCATTATCTGTATTCATTTGTTTGCAAATAGCACGCATATCTTTGAAGAATATATAAATATTTTTTGAACAATTTCAAAATATTTTGTCATTTTTTAAATTTTATATCATTATTGTTTATTTATTACGGCACGCAGAGAAGTCGAACTAATGGAATACCATTTTTAAGAAACTTGACGTGCTACATTCAACACGAGATACTGCAAACAGAATATAAAAATATTAAATGATTAATTATGTGCATTTTTTCTGAATAATTTTTAACTGCGCATGCGCAATTATTAAGACTAATTTATTTTGCATAATTTACTAGCCAGGAATTGAAGTTCATTCATTCTTTCAACGATATATTTTTTTAATTTACTTGATACTTGCTAGGGATTTTCCGTATAAATTGTTCAATATGTTTCATTTATAAATTATGAAAAAGAAATTTTGTTAATACTTGGGCCATTAAAATTATTTACTGAAATGTTCATATTTCACTTTAAAATTTTTGTATTTTGAATTCTACATGTAGTGTCTAATGTCTCGTAAAAATGGCATTGCATCGGGTTGATCACTATGCATATTAAAATCATAAAAAATGCAATTAAAAAAAATTAAAGGAACCTTTATACCTCCAAGAATATACTTTGTATTCAGATACAAATACACATTTTTAAAAAATCACATACAACAATTACAACGTGTTTCAAGCATTACTGTTTACTACACATGTGCTGGAGCTCCGTATCCATATCCGCTGATATGCGCGAGAAAAAAGATCGCATTCGGAACCGTATACACACACACATATATATATATATATGTATACGAATCTGTTTGTTTCTTCAACCGATTTAATACGGACCTTTTGCAGGAATTTTAGAAAAATTATTCGAAAAAAAAAAACACTGTTATAAATCGTTATAAACTATTGTTAATGTATAAATAAAATAAATAGTAAGATATGGAAGAATAGCTAATAATATTTATATGCATGTATACTGCATTAACTGTAAAAGAAGGCAATTATGTCGTAATAAATAAAGAAAGAAAACTGTTATGCTACTGTCCCCAGAAAACTTTTTCTTGTATAGTTGCAATAAAATAAATGGTCGAGAAACAACTCAAAATCTGAAAAGGAATGCATAACATAACAGAGTCATTTATCAGCTGATATGCACTCAAATTGATTTACTGTAGCTTTTCGTATTATATATCAAGTTTGATGTGCTTATTCACTAATGAAGCTAAGATATTACCCTCCTGCATGTAGGAAAAATTGCAGCATAAAAGAGCCATCTATAGACCGATATGCACACTAAATCGGCATAGTTTTTGAGAATAACCATCTTACGTATAAAGTTTTGTTCACATGCACACTCAATCGGCATAGTTTTTGAGAATAACCATCTTACGTATAAAGTTTTGTTCACATGCACACTCAGAAGCTAATATAGTCTTTTTTCGTAAAAGGGAGACTATAGCATTACAACAGTGTCTCATATATTAAGTTTCGTGTGTTTATTCACTAATGAAGCTAAGATATTACCTTGCCGTATGTAGGAAATATTGCAACGACTTGACCATTATCTAAAAATGGTTCAGTGCATTAAAATGTTCTGAACACGTTTACTTTCGTGCAAACCCATCTAAAAATTTCACAAATCCAATATTTTTATCATTTGTATTTAAAAAACATTCTGCTTTTTCTTTAATTTGTTACTTTTTTTTTTTAATGTTCACTACAAAACATTAGAAGTATGTGAGACAAAGTACGTTTTATTCGAAATTTAAGGGTTTCTAAGTAATTTACTTAATATTTTAAAAACGTTTAAAATTGGAAGTTTTCAGTTATTTATGGCAAAATAGGTTACTTCATAAATTTTATTATTTAGACATGGAATTTTGTAAAAATTACAAATCAAATTATTATTATTATTATTATTATTTTGTAATAAACGGCATTTTAGAATTATATATCTAATCGGAACTCTTTATTTTTTCCTTTTTATGTATTTATTTTTAAAATATTAATATTTATTTTCTATTAACATAGAACTAAATTTACTATTTCAATATTTTCATGAAATATATATGCTTATAGTGTAAATGACATTGAAAGCTTTTTTATGGGCCGGTTTTGAGAAATTTCAACATTTAGAAAAGAGAGACAGAAAAAAAAAATCAAAAATTGTATACCATAAAAGCTAATAAATACTTTACAACAAAGCTAAAAATAAATAAATAAATAAATTTCTTTAGTATTTGTATATATTTTGTCGTGAAGGTTATTTAGATAACACATTACATTGCAATTTTAACTTTCTCGAATATCTATTTGTAATTTCCTCTTATCCTTCAATCTTGTATATTTTTAACGTGATTAATTATATACAAATGAGGATAAATTCAAGTATTGAAAAGAAATTTAAAATATCATACTCTTTTCAAAGGTTTTAGATATGCATTGTGTAATGCATATTATGTATATTTTTTCTTTTTCGATCATTCGGCCTTCTGAAAATAATTACCTGCCATTTTCGCCAATGGGTATTTGTAAGCGTTACCTAGGAATTCGGTCCTTGAACGAATAAGTCGAAAAAAGGAAAAAAGAAAAAGAAAACAACTAAAGAAACGAGAGAAGCAAGAAGAAAAGTAATGTCCGTTTACAAATCATTGTCAATAGGAGCGACGACGCTGAAAAACTCGTTTCGAGAGCGTTTTTAATAGCGAAAAAGAAAACAAAAAAATTCCGGCATTTAATTAAGATTTTGGGTTTAACCACCAGGGGCACCTTTGAACTTGTTTCACTCCAGCTTTTCAAGATTGTGGTAAATCCCAACTCTTGGAATGCATTTCAATGAACAAACTTAAAACAAAAGTGTGATTAATAAATAAATAAATCTTCTTTAAAGTGTAACAATAATTTTTAGGCAGCTTTTTTTTTTTTTTAAATATATAACTTAAAAGTAATATCACGTATATTTAAAACTTTGTGTAAAAAACATTCAAAGATAGAATTATAATTTATTAATTCTAATTCTAATAATAATAATAATAATTATTATTATTATTATTATTATTATTTTATTTATTATTATTATTATTTTTTTTTTTTTACAGGAAAATAACAATTATAATAATCCATACATAAACACACTTAATATTGGTACTTTGCATTTTTTTAAAATTATTTATCAATATTTACGTTACTTTCAGATAATGATCCGGTTCTTTAATCCCATTTTTTCCCCCCATTGAGGTTTAGTGTTAAGTAAAATTATGATTAAAATTATCTTTCCCTAAATGATTTTTCAGTTACTGTTTCTTTAATTGTACAATTTTTTTTCTCCTTTTCTTTTCTTTCTTGATTTGCCACTGAAATTATAAGTACATTTATTATATTTTATTAATCAATTATTATTATCACTTGTTATACATTATATATATTTTTTATTTTTAAGAGTTATAATAATTATTTTTCCATTCTCCAAATCAAATTCATGGACATAAAATTACCAAAGAGTGATAAACATTGGGAGAAGAGGTGACGTCCCGAGAAAACGTGGGTGATGGGGCAAAATGGGAGTTATATTCGGATTCAGGAGGTCATTTTACATATGAATCAGCAGGAAAGGTACCAGAGCTCGATTTCTTTCTTTTTTTTTTTTTTTTTGTAGCGTAGTGTTATTTTTGTAGAAATATTAATTTTTAATTCCGAATTTCTATTTACAAGTCCTATAAATTTAGACATAAAAAATAACGAAAATAAAAATACAAAAATATTAAAGTTGTCTTAAATTTGTTTTTTATATATTTCCACATTTTAATTATAATTCTTTTGAAATTTTTTAATTGGATGTACTAATAAACAAAACTTTTTTCATCCAAGAGAGAAATGTAAATTAAAACTGATATGGATGTTTAAGTTTTAGTGCTATGAAATTCATAACATTTTCTTCAGAGATCTCCTGAAAATATTTCATAGTACATTCAGAACTAGTTTTAAAGGAAATATCTTTTACGATAAAATCAGCCGTCCAACTATTTTCAAGAGTCTCCGAATAATTTCGCAAAACTAAATATTAATCCCGATTAAATTTTTAATTCAGTCGCAGAGAATAATAATATCTGCACGGAAAGTTTTTAAAGTTAACATGATATTAAACAGTATATACACAGTTCGCTTTAAGGGTTCCTCAGTGGTGTAAAAAAAGAAAAGAAACAGCTTGGATGCACAAGAGTGCGAATTTTGAAATTTTAAAGGAAGAAAGAATTTTTTGCCAGCTTGTTGAAAAGATAAACATTTAAAGTATATATTTTGATCTATGATGCTTTTTAAGGACATTAGGAATGGTTATAGATCTCGTCAGAAGTTCTCCAACTCCTCCTGTTTATCGGAAACACGTCTTAATTTCAGAGAACTCTATCAAACGTGTTCATTCAATTTGAAGGAAATTGCATTGGAAGATATACGACCCTCAATGAGGCCAAATTTTTTATTTTCAAATGCGATTCCTTAAAAAAAAGAAAATCTTATTTTTATGCTTTTATTTGATTTTATGCTTCATTTTCCATTAATATAAAAATTTCAATTAAAATTTACTTAAATATACTTAAGTATATACTTCATTTCACATAAAGAGTATTTCACATAAAATTAAAAATTGTATTTAAAGATTTAATAACTTAAAAACATGCAAAATACATTTATGTACTATTTAAAATGGAAAATTAATTTAAAAAATAAAATACAAATATATTACAGTTGAATCTCGTTAACGTGAATGTCAAGGGGGATAAAAAGAAATGTTCATGTTATCAGTCGTTTATGCTCTCAGTAACTAATCTTCATATATAACTAAACTAATCTTCGTTCTGACGGAACAGGTCTCCACAGGTTTTGTGGAAACAGCTCATGTTAAAAAAAATTCGCGTTAACAGTGTTCAGGCTAACAAGGTTCGACTGTATTATAAATGTCATCAGCGTTTTTTTTTTTTTTTTTTTTTTTTTTTTTTTTTAATTATTCTAGGGCTGTGTCGATTAATCGATTAATCGGTTCGGTTAATCGATCAATGCTTAGTACCGATCAATTTTTTTAATCGAGTTAATCGGATCGATTAATTCGATTAAAATTTTTCAAAATCCGATTAAAATTTTCAAACTACGAATTAAATTAAAAATGCTGTTCTGCAAATATTCTTTCGCATATTTTGCTAACAAACATTCTAAGAAACATCCATCAAATAATGAAAAAGCAAAAAATAAAAAATGAAATAAATAAATAAATAAAAATAAATAAAACCTCTCAAAAGAAGTTGTTGCACTTTTGTTGATAAAGAAAAGGGAGAGGACAGTTATTAAACAAAATGCCGCTCCATGTGCATGCTGGAGCAACACCACCTGTCTGTAGCCTTCTACAGAAAGTATTGGCTAGGGTAATAGTATTCTCAGAAACAAGAAGCTTTCAAAAAATAGAAATGCTTAAAAAAAAAAAAAAAAAAAAAAAAAAGAAAGAAAAGAAGGAATTGAGATTTCCACTATCTTTGTGATGGGGGACATATCAACAGAGTTTCAGAATATCTTCAAGCGTTTAATGTCTGTTCAGAATTGCTGATAGTAACTATTGAAGTAGAAACAGAAAATAACATTCTGTTTCCTAGTTCAAAGTGACAAAGAAGAACCAAAATATAAGAATTTGAGATTTTTAAGATAATGATATGGAATTTTGAGAATTCATTTAAAAATAGTGACTAGCGAGATGGACAAGGTATACAAGTATAAAACTAAAATATGTGTAATTTCATTTAATGTTTCTTTCAAAATTAATTGAAAAATTAATTTACATAAAAAAAAATGAATAAGTGAAAATATTTATATAAAATTAACACTTAAAATCACCAATTATTGCTCTGAAAATTGATTTAAATTTCAGCTATAAAACAGATATAATTAATTTGAAAAAAAAAAAAAAAAAAAAAAATCTCAATCAAACTTATGAATAATACACAATATGAGAGTTTTATTCATCATTGAAATAAAATTATAAAGAGAAAAATGAAAACCAATTAAAAATCCGATTAATCGACCGATTAATCGATTAATGAACTACGATTAACCCAGTTAAAACTCTTAATCGATTCCCACCCCTAAATTATTCCTAGAACACACACACATATATATATTATTTGCAGCATCAATTGGAACAATTATTAATCTTTGAATGTATTTTCTACTTTATGTGCGCGAAATGTATGACGGGACAAAATTTAAGAAAAATTACACAAGTTTTCACTCACCTCTTTTCTGATACCTGGGAACACGATGAGAAAAGCGATGAAAATGGTGGCAAAACTGACGTAGATAATAATGTTCCGGACGTCTTCAGTGACCGGCGTCCGGTTCGGCAAGGAGTAAAGGGTCGGCCCACCCTCGCTGCGAAATGCGTCGAACCAACCCCTCAGCATACTGAAAAATAACAAAAAAATTAAATTCAACTTAGATTCGAAGTGTAAATATCTTCTTTAAACCTTATTGGTTAAGCAACCAGTAAAAATTTTATTCTGAAGAATTACATAAAATTAGATATTTTATGATTGTTTTTATTAGATAATGATTGATATTTTATGATTGTTTTGATTAGATAATATTATAGATTGTTTTTATTAGATAATACACTTGTTTTTATTAGATAATAAAAACAAGTGTAAATATAAAGAAGTAAATAAATAGAACCCCTATAGTTTTGTAAGGATGAACTAAGTCTTGTACTGTAAATTAGGTGATACACATCAAAAATACATTCATACAAAACCTCTTTTTCTTATTTTTAATTTCTTCAATAAAAAATGACAGCAACAAGAAAAATAATGAATCAGTTACATTTTGATAATTCAAATTTTAGACGTTGATTTTATTTTTAGCTAATCAATAGAAACTTTCAAAATACGGTTTTTGGTTGCATTCAATATGAAAGTTTTCCATTCATTTCAAGTGGTAAAAACACTTTGAAAGCTTTTAAATTTTGTTTTACTGCATTTGAGATTGGTTAACATTCTTTACTAAAAGTGAAATTAAAATGTCAATAAGAGACTTGGCAATTTAAAAATTGTTTAGAGATTAAATTTTAAATCTTGAGAATTTTGATACATATTTTTGAAAAGTAGATTAATTTTTTTTTTTTTTTTTTTTTCGTAATCAAATTTTAAATATCTTTCTTGCTTGATGCACCTGAAAAGCTTTTATCTAGAATAATTTTCTCTAGTATTAATATATAAGTATATATTATTTTGTTTATTTACTTTATTTAATAAGAATTTTGTATAACATGTTCATTATCCAATCATTATTTGAATTTTGTATTACTTTGACATTCGGTTTCGGTTGTAGTTGTCCTTGTGGGAGTTAAGGCCGGTTTTCTGCTCCAAGGTGCTAAGCCTGGGTGTAATGCCTAATCTGTAGGGGGGTCTTTGGTGGCCTATTTAAGAGTCTTAGACCGTAAATCACGGAAAAATCTGAACAGCTATGCCGATGAGTGCAACTTGATATTGGTCCTGGCACAAAATATTCCAACAATTTTTAGAGCAGAGTTTTGACCAAGAAATAGCGTGTAAACTGATATTTAATAATTCGTCACAAAGTTACTTTTTTTATTTTATTTATTTATTTTTTATTTTTTTAAGAGAAGAAAGTTAAATGGTTTTATAAAGAAAAACTAAATGAGAGATTATGTTATAGATGTATCACACGTAAGTAAAAAGACACATTGCTCAAAAAAAAAAATATATATATATAATAATAATAATAATATTTTATAATTTTCATTCTCTTTCCATCATTTTATTTGAATATCTTTTGGAAAAATATATGAAGAACATGCTTATTATAATATTATTTATTGGCATTCATAATATCCTTTCTAAGTTAGTCTATACGGATTGTGCGACGGTGACTTATAACATGCGTATAACTTTTCAATTAATTTGAATAAAACGTTTAGAACCTATCACACTTTGAGCCCATAGGCCATAATGATAAAGAATTTTTCCTTGTAAATAACTATACATTCTATATTCACCAAAATCTATACGGTTTTTGCGACAGTAACTCACAACACGCATACAAGTTTTCAGCTCAATCAAATGAGGAATTTAGGCTCTATCGTACGTTAAAGATTTTGAGCCCATAGGCGTTAATGATAAAATATTTTCTTTGTGTCACTATAAAATAGTTAAGTGCTAGATTCACCAAAATCAATAGGGTTCATGCAATAATGACTCATAACATATTTACCAACTTTCAGATCATTTAAGCAAAGCCTTTAGACGTTATCGTATTCACTCACACACATACACGCACGTACACAGACACACATGTATACATCACCATAATAGTTGCAAAAATGAAGTGAGGGGACCTCAAAACTTATAGATGTACCAAAATCTTGAAATCGATTTTTTGTCATGATTACAATACTTTTCTGACATATGTATGTTCGGAAAGTAATAAAAGATAAAGAGTTAATATCACACAAAAAAAAAATGTTTTGTGACTGACTTCTAACAAATAAATTGGCTTTAGTAAAAATAGTTCCGTGTCATTCTTATGAATCCCAGTTCTCTTGACTACACTGTAAAAAAATAGTTTCTTAAAAATGAGCCAAATTGTCTCAAAATAGCTCCGAAACAATATTTACTTAAATTTGAAAACCCATGTACTCATTTTTGAATATTCTGAGATGCTCAAAAATGGGAACCAATAGGAATCCCAATATCCCCATGTTTGACAGGTCAATATATTCAAATATGAGTACATAGGTTTTCAAATTTAAGTATTCATTGTTTCGGAGCTATTTTGCGATAATTTAGCTCATTTTTAAGAAACCATTTTTAACAGTGTAGGGAATTCTAGAGGCCCTTATTAGAATTCTAGAGCGTTTTCCAATATTGTCGGGATCAAAATCATTCAAAAAACATTTGCAAATAAATGCGAATACTTAAAGTGCGACTTTAGACTTATCAATAAAAAATTTTAATAACAAGTATAAGAAAGCACTGTAAATACTTATTTTTCCTATAGTATTTTATTTATTAATAACTTCATTTACATTAGGAATTCTCTGAAATTGTTCGTTAAAAAGAAAAGAAAGGAAATACAATATTTTTTTTTATTAACCGCGAACGTGACTAATAAGACATTCTCGCTTCGAAGACCATATAACCAATTTAGAATTGAGAATTCATCCAGGAAGTTTTCAAGAGAACAGCACACGACAGGAAGCGATCAGCTAGAGAATCCACCAGGCATTTCTGTGCAATTGTTTGAAAACAAATGGTTAAATAAAAATAAGAAAAAAGAAAAAAAATAAACACTCTGAAATAGCAATAGATTATATGTCGTGTATTTACAGTGGAATTTTGCAGAAAAGAAACGGCTGTAGCGTAGAATAAACTTACACTTTCATGTAACACAATGGCAAATGGAGACTAAATAGTTAATTATTTACTAAATTAATATTAAACGTTTTGATCTTATACAGACACATAAAGATGTTCATTTAAAAAATAATCAATTAATCTAGGTGTATAAATTATCATTATATATCTCCCTAATTCTTTACTGAATGAATTTAATATAGTTCTATAACTCTAGAATTTTCTTTTATTTCTACTGTATTTTATTTGTATTACCTAATTCTTTATTTATATTTTTGCTGTTAATTATAATTTTTGGTTTTTGAAAAGTTCAGACTTATTTATTTATTTATTTATTTATTCATTATTATTATTATTATTTTAACGTAAAAAAAAAAAAAAAAAAAAAAAAAGGAAATTTTGAAACAGTTTAAATACATATTGCATATGCTGTAGTTATCGACACCCTTAAAGAACGTGAAATAAAGTATAAATAAAGTACCAATGGAAAACTTGGACGACTTTGAGAGTATCTAAAGGCAAAATTTAAGTCTTGATAATGTTATGAATATTTAAAGAAGTTTTTGTTTTTAAATACTTGTCTCTCTTCATAAACCAGCTATTTTATTTATTTATTTTTACAATACGCGAACATACTAAAATATTCTATCATATCTAAATTTGATATTCGATTACAACAGCAAAATTATATTGCTAACATACATTTTTCTTTTCTCTTTTTTTTTTTTTTTTCTTTTTGTACGATTAATGGATTATATTTGACGTTTTTAAAAATAATTTTTATTTGAAACAGTTTTAAAGTTGTTTTTTTCAACTGTATTAAAGTTATTTTTAAGTTTATGTAGTGTTTTCGATATTTTGTCAAAATAATTATTTCTATACTTTTTTTAAGCAATTCAAAGACACGAAAATAAAGTCAAATAGTTATAATACAAAACTTCTTTAAAATTCTTACCTATTAAATTTTTTCGCAGTTTTGAGGCAAGTTAAAAAAGTAATCAGAGAATTCAGTAAAGTAAGTAAGAATTCTCGATTTACATAAAATTAAGATAACTAGAAAAGTTAATGAGCGAAATTGTTATTGAAAACTACGTAGCATAAACAGACACATATGTATGATTTTCGGTTAAGAAAAAATTGATTTTATATCACAGATAAATTCAAGTAAGGATTCAAATTCAAATAATAATTAAATAGTATTATTTAGTTTTGTTCAAACGTTTGTCGTATAATTTTGTTCAATCATTTTGTTGTTGCAATGAATTGTCATTTGTGCTAAACTTTGAAATGTTACAAATCTTTGAAACTTTAATCGGAAGAACTGAGTTATGATTAGATAATCACAATATTCATATCGGGATTAACTAACTTGTGTTACTTATTTCTTAATTTATTACGGAATAATATGGAGCAGAAACATGGACAATCAAGTCTGCAAGCGAAAAAAAGTCTGCTATCTACAGAAATGGACTTCTGGCGACGATCGGCCTGAACTTGAAGACTTGAAAAAAAAAAAAAAAAAGACCAATATTGAATTAAGAGCAATGATTGGTATAAGACGAATATCATAACAAATATAGACAAGAACAGGCTGCAATGGTACGAACATGTACAACGGATGAATACGAATGGAATACCACAGCTTGTACTAAACTGGAAACCTGAAGGAAAAAACAGGAGGGGAAAACCGCGGAAAAGGTGGAAAGACAAGCTTACGAGGGACATGACAGAGAATGGAATGGATGAGTAAGATTCTCAGGACAGAGAAAGATGGAGACCAAAAACTAAAGGCTGATTTTGGTTGAAAGGAAACCTTTACGGAATAATCTTAATTCAATGACAGAAAATCAGAGTTATGACTTAAAAGCAGTCACCTAATATTTTTACTTATTTTCCAGATCGAACTTACTAAGTATACTTCTTGGTAAATTTTTGAAAAAAAAAAAAAAGAAGGTCTGATAACAATGTTTTATTTTGAAAATCCATAGGTTCGAAATTGAATAAGGGTATGTATTCCGCATAAGGGAATCTACTGCACCGGGTGCTAAGTGTGTGGGAAAATCGGCCGATGAACGATTTAAGGTCACTTTTCTAATGTACTCTGTGGGCTACCTTGCTTTAGTTTTCAGAATGGAGGTCGCCTTTTATAAGGGTAGGCGTGAGGCATAATGACCCACGCACCTGTGACGACGCTGACACTTCCTTAATTGCTAAGTAACTGTTTGACTCATTACAGCAATGCACAAGTCAACAAAATTGTATTTTTTTAACCGCTAAAATAAAGACTCTTTTCCAAAGTATTGAACCAAGTTCAACTAATTGTTTAATTTACACTTGTTGATTTTGCCTAGAAATATTTATAAAAACTATAATGAACCAACATAAGGATAGAAATATTTAATCAATATTTATATAACCTGCGAAAAGGTAAAAGTGTTTCCACTTTAATTGAACTCTATGTTAAAAATGGTCATCTTATTGCACATGTTTCCGGTGTGATTAAATTTTTTAAACAATATTTGCTCATCAATATCGAATATTAGCTCAAAAAGTATGTCATGAATTTCCAAAGTGTAACGCATTGAAATTTTTGCAAATAATTAATTTGCATCCATAATTATTATATCTCTAAATTTAGAATTGCCTCTTTTGACGTTTAATACTTATAGGCAAACTTCTGAGCAATAATTCGTCGCCAATTGCCCATAGTGTAGCCCTAATGCGACGTAAAACCCATTCAATCTCAACTTTTGAGTAATATGTATGTTTATACTGAGTGGCCAAATTATTAGGACCACCTCACAATTTCAGACGTTTTGTGAACTATCTCAAAATGTACTGGACGAATCATCTCGAAACTTCAGGTAAGTACTGAATATGTTACACCTCATGTATCCCAGTGGAAGTTTTGACCAGAAAGCAAAATGGGGACCAGTAAAAAGATTAAAAATTATGAAAATGTTTGGGATAAGCCTTTTAAAAACTAATGCTTGAATTGCGGTCTGGCTGTAATATGTGATTAAGAGGTATAAATTATCTGTATAAATTTTTGTAAGGCATATATTCAAGTAAAAATAATGCTTTCTTTAAAAAATTTCACAAAAAAATTTCTATTGTTTTAATTATATCATTCAAGGTATTAAAAGTTATTTTTAGGAACCTTGACATTACACTACAGTCGGCGGCAAAATTATTGAAGCATACATCCATATTATACTTTTTTTTTTTTTTTTTTTTTTTTTTAAGTTTGATCGCTAATTTTTATCATCATAAACAGCATAAATATTACTAGCATGACTCCACAAACACTTACTTAATAAAACAGTTTTAAATACCATTTTTTAAATACGAATTATTGTTAGCGTTTCAATAATTTTGCTGCCGACAGTCCTATATTAGATATAACACACTGCAATCAGAATGCAAAAATATTA
>OZ005654.1:14571201-14788701 GCA_963930645.1 Salticus scenicus | reverse complement strand
TTAATATATATATATATATATATATATATATATATATATATATATATATATATATATTCTGAATATGTTTAGTAAGCCAAAGGAAATTTTATATATAACAGATTATACTAATGAATTTTTTAATATAAAAAATTTCGCAATTTAAAATCTGATCTATATTAATATAGCTCGCAACAAAAGATCTCGAAAGTGAATGAAAATAAATAAATGATGCAATAGTACAGAAAATGAATTATACAATAATTATTCCATGTGTATTATTTATATCAATTCAAATTCTTATATTCTTAATTTCCCTTAAAATAACGATATAAAAAAAATATTAATTTAAATAAGCACTTTTCATATACTATTAAAATTCATTATATATATATATACTAGCAGACCCGGCCACGCGTTGCTGTGACTAAGTTATACGTTGAATTATACGGCTGTAAACTATTTAGTACAGTCAAATTATTATTTACGAACAAAGACGAAAACGTTGTAGCCGATGTAAAAACCCACAGGGTTGAGATTTGAAACTTAGGTCAAAATTTGGAAGCGATTGATAAAAATTTTCGTAGTGTTGATATTAAGCACAAATTAATTTTATTGTAGGGTCCTATAAATTTTAATAGAGAAGTGATATATATTATTTCTAATGCTACTTTGGATAAAATTGCTAAAATGACTAATATATAAATTAAATTCTATTAAAATTCTATTAAAATAAAAATATAAAAGAAACAGACGATTTTAAAATCAATTTTTATGGAGGAGTGAAGTATAATATATGTTATAATGGATAATTTTACTATAAAATGACCTCATCATTTTAAATATTTTAAAGAGGGCAACAGCTGTAGTTATAAAAAGGAAAACAATAAGGCTAAACCAGAAAAATAAGTAAATTTGATAAATATTTTAAAACTTTAAAATTGGAAATCTTATGAAATATTGGACATTTAAAGTAAATACATGTATCATTTTAAATAGAAAAAGATTTAGGAAAAGTTTAGTGTATTTTAACGAAGTGATGAGAAGTTTTTGAGTATGTTAAAATTTTAATAGTAAATTCAAGTTAATAAAGATGGGAAACATTGAGGATTAAGATAAGAATAATTATAAGATTAAAAAAAAAAAAAAAAAAAAAAAAAAAACTTTTTATATACCATGCTTTTAAATTTTAATATACTAATAATATACTAATTAAAAGGAAAATGATAAATATTCTATCATAGTTTGAAGTCAAATTTGTTTTCAAATGTCTAAATAAAATATCCGATGTAAGATACTAATATTTTGCAGCGGAATAGATTTCATTTCTGTCATCCTTGGCGAAAAAAAAAGAATATCGCCAAATTATCTGGCGAAAATATTTAATTCCTTTCAAAAATCATGGTTATTTTAACAACTTATATTAAAAGAGTAATGAATAATATGAAACAATATTTCGTACAATACATATTACATGTCATACATACGTACAATGAATAATACATATTACATTTCGTACAATGCATACATCTGGCATGTATATTTTCGTGTTACGCTTTTGATCGCCAAATAATAATAGTAATAATAAAAAAAAGCCAAGGGCGACAGAGTTTTGAAATTTAAAATTAAAATTTTGTCAATTTGACAGCAAAATAATTCAATCTAACACCCGCGATAACTAATATATATCTATACCCAAATATAAGGATTAAAATCGGGAAATAAATTTCCTCGATTTTTAATAATTTTTTACAAAAACTTCAATGCGCGATTAACATAAGAAATCTTTTTCTTGGCTGTACAGACGGTCAGTGAGTCACACTTCGCTTGCGTATAGAACTCATAGATGTAGTATAGCATATATAGAATAGAGTGATCATTGGGGAGAAAAAAGTTATTCCTTTTCATTTGGGAAAAGGCGACGTTTTTACCAAAATATGGCCGTCTTTCCCCGAGTGAATACACACGGGAATACATACTAATATTTTAGCAAATAAAATTTATGAATATTTTATTTGCTAAAGGGGAATGGTGGACTCCAGATACAGTTTCAAATTCATATTTCTTTCTTTCTTTTCTTTCTTTTCTTTTTTTTTTTTTTTCAATACCACTTAATGGCTGTTTCTAAAGCTTTTATTTTTTTTTTTTTTCGGCATCAAAAATCTTTGTACGATAACATGGGGATGAGAGATCTATATATATTACTATATCTATGATAGAACTACATTAGCACTTTATCAATGTGTATAAAATCTTTAAATTGATTATGACGTCAATTTTCGTGAGATGCATAATTTAACTTTTTATAATTTTTTAATGTTCACGTTTGATTAAATGTATTTATTTTTATGTCGAAAGAAAATGAACTCGTATTTTTTTTTTTTTTTTTTTTTTTTTTTTTGGCAACAATTAAATTAATGGAACTCACAGATATTTTGGAGCAACTTTAATAAAGGTCTATAATTAACAAATAATTGCAATAAAACAATATTGTGATAATAAATTAAGATAAAAACTATCCTATCTCTCAAGTTGGACCAAACTGCACACAGTGTGCAAAATTTCATTAAAATCGGTTCCTTAGTTTAGGAGTTTACCCCGGACAAACATCGTGACACGTAATTTATATAGATACAGATATATATACTAGCAGGCTTTGCCCGCTTCGCTGGACATTAAACTTAAATGAGTTGTCAAAATCCCATATCTTTATTAATAACAAAAGTTCTCGCTGTGATTGGTAGAGGTTTTCTCGCTCGCAAAGTGAGGAGTCTAGGTCTCCACTGTCTTCGGCACAACTTACCCACTTCTTACTTCCCCTTCCTCAGCGAGTGAGTTCGAAGTTTTGCAAAATCACACTAATGTACATAATGCGTACACTTAATCAATATACAGTCTGGGTCCCCACTGCCTTAGGCACAACTTACCCACTTGTTACTTCCCCTTCCTCAGTGGGTGAGTTCGAAGTTTTGCAAAATCCCACTAACGTACATAATGCGTACACTTAATCAATATCCGCACACCAAAATTCGTCATTCTAAGATAATTCAAAGCGAATTCAAACGGAAAAATATGTTTTTACACATGTTTATTGGGAACGACTTCAGTATAAACCCACAACGATATTTGGCGATTTTTTTTTGTTGGCGATTATGGCTAAATCGTAAATCTAAAAATCATATATGATAAATGATAAAATCATAATCTAAATGATAAATCCGAAATAAACAAAATATTAGGCTGCTATATTATATCGCAAACAGTCCAGAACGACATCGTTATCCTTCAAAACAACGCCAAAGAAAAATCGCCAAATTCAGCTGTGGGGTTATACAGAAGTTATACCGTTTATTGCCCTCCGACTCCGAGAAGGGGGGGGGGAGATTTCGAATTTCGTGAAATCCAGTTACAATAAGTGCCGGATGCAAACAAACAATTTACGCACCAAATTTCGTGACCACAGAAGTCTTTAATAGAAAATATAAATAAATAAGTACAAAATGCACAGCTTTAGTATGGGAACCCTGTGGTGACTTTAAATATTTTAAGCCATTTTTGCGATGAACTGAATTGGCTATCTCAATTGTGCAATCAAAGATCTTGGCGAGAAACGTCCGAGCTACTTCGGTTCCGAATTTCAAATTTTGCCAAAGGGATCCAATACTAAAGCTGTTCCATATCGAATCTAGGTTGAAAACGGAAAAAGGGTAAAATAAATTAGAAATATCAGACCTATATTTATAAATTTGGTACCAAATGAAAGAGGCGATTTTTCTGAATCCAGGGGTGCAAACAGTTTTTCGATGCGACAATTAGATATTAAAAAAATAACTAAAGTATGAAATTTAAGTGGCAACGGAAAAACGGAAAAAGGGGAAAATAAATTAGAAGTATCAGACCTATCGTTACAAATTCAGTACCAAATTAAAGAGATGATTTTTCTGAATCCTGGTGTGTAAACAGTTTTTCGATACGACAATTAGATGTTTTAAAATTAACTAAAGTATGAAACTCAGATGGCAAAACTTCATTTAAATCTTTTCATAATTTGTAGTGCGATTCACGCGAATGAAAAAAGTCTTTATCTTAAAAATTTATTTTTGCATTTTATTTTTCCATTCAAAGCGTTTTAGTGAAAAAATATTTATGGCGCATGCGCAGGCGTTTTTTACCCACAATTTAAACACTAATCAGAATTTTGAAAATTTCTATAGATATAATTTTAAGTTGGGTGAAGACCTAAGTTTCTGCCAAGCGCCGTTGAATTCCGTCCAGCCGTTCTCGAGTGATGCCCGGACAAACGTGTTTTAGTCTTTTACCCCCCAGGGGGGAACGGGGGAGAATTTCTGAAAAAATGATGGATATAATTTTAAGTTGGGTGAATACCTAAATCCCTGCCAAGCGCCGTTGAATTCCGTTCTGCCGTTCTCGAGTGATGCCCGGACAAACGTGTTTTAGTCTTTTACCCCCTAGGGGGAGAACGGAGGGGAATTTCTGAAAAGTTGATAGATATAATTTTAAGTTGGGTGAAGACCTAAATTCCTGCCAAGCATCGTTGAAATCCGTCCAGCCGTTCTCAAGTGATGCCCGGACAAAAAAAGCGACATTCGGACACGATGACACACACACAGGCAAAATTTTCTGAAGTTATTTTCGGCTTTCATGGGGTGTAAAACGTGAAGATATCGCAAAAATTTTCGATTCCGACAAATTTACAGACAAAACTCTGATTTTATTAATATAGATATATATATATATACATATATACAAATATTTTTTTTTCTTTTCTTTTTTTTTAAATAAGTAATTTATAAACATTTAAAAAAGTGTTCGTGCATCATTCGTACAGTAAATAAAATAATAATACTGATTAAATGTTAACTGAAATAGTTTTTGAATATCAAGTAATACCAACTATAACTGTGCTACAGGCGGAAAATGTTTCCTCTCCCCCCCACCCCCTTCTCCTTTAGGAAGTGTCACGGGGCCTTGAGTATTTCGAAGATGACGCCTCAAAACGTGCAAATATAACAAAATATCGATTTTGAAAATTTTACCCTAAAATAATAGTTTCTCTACCCTATATATGGGTAAGAAAAAGAAAGAAAAAAAAAAAAAATGTTTATCGGTCTAATTTTTGATTTTCAGAGACCATTCAGAAATGTGGTGGACAATATTTCTCATAAACTGACGCGCCAATTTTATTAAAATTTTGCACATTTCTTCAAAACAAAATTAACTACTGCTTGAATGAATATATATAAATATATATATATTAATTACAGATAATTTTACATGGCTATTCGTGGAATAAATTGCGATAGAAATGGGAATAAAATGTGATAGAAATGCGATAGATACTGTTTTAGCATATAATTCTGCCAAAAATTCAATTTTCAATTTTTTTTTTTTTTTTTTTTTTTAATCCTTTAGTTCCTTACTTTTAATTCTTTTTTTTTTTTTTTTTTTTTTTTTTTTTTAATAATTATCTAGCCAGCAGTATTTCTTGTCAATTCCCAGCTTTTTTTTTTACTGCAGAAAATCTGAAGATGTTTTGAACAAAATTCATAAAATCTGCAGAATAACTCCAGTTTAAAGGCGAAAATTTTGTACTTTGGAAGCAAGTAATTCTTTCCCCCCTTAAAACCTGCTATTCTGTGCAGTTATCCCCCCCCCCCCCCAAAAAAAAAAAAAAAAAAAAAAAAACTTGAAATGTTTTATCAAGTATTGTACTTCATTCTGTTTTCATTAAAGTACTGTCCTAATAAACTAAATACTAGGTGGAACCGTTAGCTAACTCGCCCGGCGTTGCCCGGGCCCATGATGATAACCTTAAATTTGTATGATTTTATATCTTTAACTCGATTTTGTTCGAATTTCTATTTTTTAATGAAAGCATCGCAAAAAAAGTAATCAGCTGTAACAAAACAATTACCTCGAACCGAACGAAACTCTGTCTTGTGCCCCTGGTGCCTGCGGCAGCGCATACGCTGGACGCTAATAACCTAAAGAAATTCCCAAAAATTAACCTGGAACCGAAGAACCCGCCCGGTGTTGCCCGCGCCCATGATAATAACCTTAAATAAATCTTAAATTTGTATAATTTTATATCTTTAACTCGATTTTGGTTGAATTACTATTTTTAAATGAAAGCATTACGAAAAAAATAATGAACTGTAACAAAAAAATTACCTCGAACCGAAAGAAACTCTGGCTCGTGACCCGGTGCCTGCGGCAAAACATACGCCAGCCGCTAATAACATGAAAAAATTCCCAAAAATTAACCTGAAACCGAACGAACCCGCCCGGTGTTGCCCGGGCCCATGATACTTTAAATGAACCTTAAATTTGTATGATTTTATATCTTTAACTCGATTTTGTTTGAATTTCTATTTTTAAATGAAAGCATCACAATAATAATAATAATAATTAGCTGTAACAAAAAAAAAAAAAAAAAAAAAAAAAAAAAAAAAAAAAAAATTACCCTGAACCGAAAGAAACTTTGCCTTGTGACCCCGGTGCTTGTAGCAGCGCATACAGGCCGCTAATAACAGGAAAAAATTCCCAAAAATTAACCTGGAACCGAACGAACCCGACCGGCGTTGCCCGGGCCCATGATAATAACCTTAAACTTCTATGATTTTATATCTTTCACTCTATTTTGTTTGAATTTTTATTTTTAAATGAAAGCATCGTGAAAAAAAATAAACATATGCAACAAAAAATTATCTCAAAACGAACGGAACTCTGGCTTGTGACCCAGGTGCCTGTGGCAGCGTATATGCGGGCCGCTAATAACATGAAAAAATTCTCAAAATTAACCTTGAACCGAACGAACATCTGACTCGTGTTTCCGCTGCCTGTGGCTGTGATACCGTATAGTAGGTATGCTACACGCGCGCTGCAAAATCCACTTTCCGCCACCAGGGGGCGTAGTATGTTGTATACGAACATCCCCAATCTCCCTGAATTTCCAAGACCTTTAAAATACTGTGTCACATGGTGGTGTCAACTGCAAAATCCTGTAGTTGCATTTTCCACCGCCGGGGATCACAGTGTATTCTATGCGAACATCACGAACGATCAGAAAATACCAAGACCTTCAAAATAAGGTGTAACATGATAGGATCTACCAGAGGTGGGCAATATACTTCAAAAAAGTATATTATATACAATATACAATTACTCACCATTTTTTGCCCAAAATATACAATATACAAATACTTTTGAAAATTTTTAAAATATACAATATACAATATACTTTTGTTCAAAAAGTATATTGGATATACTTTCAGAATATACTTTTTAAATAAATATCACTACCAATAGTAACAGCATTTGTAATTGTATAAAAGCATGTCTGTTCATTTATTTAATTTCTGGCTATCATATGAAAGAATTGATTTTCTTATGCAAAGCAATATTTAATGAAAAAAAATATATATATTTATGAATTATAAATAGTTAGAAGATGAACTTGAAAAACAAAATTTTTCGTAGCACAAAATTTTCATCGTTATGATGAAATCACTCTTTGTAAAATTGCAGTACAATGCAATATAGCACTATATTATGCTGTCATTCTCATTCTATCCTAGATTAGTTAACAGTTAGAGAAAAAAATAACTTGCTTATGTTCAATGACATTATTTAATGACATTTTTACACATTTTTTATGTTTTGATGTTCAACTATCAAAACTTATAAGCAATGAAATAAATTGACTGTATTTAATAAGTTTTAAAATCATGAGCTATTTATTATTCATAAAAATTCTAATTTATATTTTTGGTTGAAATTATTTTCTATTTTATCATGAAGTTGTGTTTAGATTTTTGAATGAAGTTTATCCATATTAAACATACACTAAATAACATATCCCGAAAAATAGGGTACTTTTCCAATTCGCAAATCGCAAAATAATAAATATCAAATAATGAATTTAAAAAATGACTTTCAAACGACATTTTTAGAAATATCAATTGATTTTGAACAACATTCATTTAGTCTATATCTCAGGGAAGAGGGGGGAGGGGGGGGGGGCAGGAGCAGATCGAAAGAAAATAATTGTTTTTACAAAAACTCTTACAGATTTTAATGAAACTTTGTACAATCGCGTACAGTTTGTGAAAAAAATGACAGTAAGTGTCAGGCAAACTTAGGGGGGGGGGTTAAAAGAGGGGGGCAGAGATAAATAAAATTATCTTTCATATCACCGTTTTATCGACTTTAATGTTATATTCTATAACTATTACTTACTTTTTATGAAGATCACAGTGAGTGTATTATATACCCGGGGGGCAAGGGGTGCAGATAGAAATAAAATGTATTCTTCTTTAAATTACTCTATTATTGATTAAAATTTTTTTTGTACAATCACGTATAATTTATTAAAAATTTACAGTAAGTGTCAGACATACTTAGGGGGGGGGGAAATAAAGTGATTCTTTACATCACCATTTTAGCGACTTTAATGATATATTCTATAACTACCACTTAATTTTCATGAAGATTACAATGAGTGTATTATATACCTGGGTGGGGGGCAAGGGGGACCTATGGAAATAAAATATATTCTTCTTTAAACTACACTATTATCGATTTAAACAAAAACTTTGTATAATAGAGTACAATTTGTGAAAAAAATTACAGTAAGGTCAGACATACTTGGGGGGGGGGGGACAGAGAAAAATAAAATATATTTTTACAACACCATTTTACCGATTTTAATGACATATTCTATAACTATCACTTACTTTTTATGAAGATCAAAAAGAGGGTATTATACGATTGAAGGGGGACGCAGAAAGAAGTAAAATATATTGTTCTTTAACCTACCTCATTGTCGATTTAAAAAAACTGTGTCAACGCAATTTTCTGCTTGTGAAAATTTACAGTGAGTGTACACAAATCTGGACGATTTGCTAATGGGGGGGGGGGGGGGGCAGAGTGAAGAAAATGTTTGTTTTTATATCACCATGCTACCTACTTATATGAAACTCTGTACCACTATCACTTTCATTTTATTAAAATTATAGTGAAACTTAACTAAAGTTGATAGGGGGGACAGATAGAAAATAAGATAATCTTTTTAAACAACACTTATTATCGTTTGTTTTATTGTTTTATTTACATTTTGTGTAAGTACCAATTACTATTAATGAAACATTATACTGAGGTATGCAAAAATTCAATCTATGATTTAAATCTGTAAAAAAATTATTCAAAAATGAATTTTCTTCTTTTAATCTGTCTCTTTTGTCATTCCCCCTATGTAGATATATATAAAAAAAAAAAACATTTACACTTTCATTGGTGTTTAGCATCAGTTTTACAAGGAGAAATTAAAAAAAGTGCCCTTTTTTCCGGTGCCCTTTATTCCGCAATCCAAAAATTCGATACATTGTTAATATCAGACATTAATTAAAAGTTAATATAAAACATTGGTAAAAGATTCTGAAACAGAATTCTAAAACAGAATTTTTTTCTTTGATCGTCTGTCCCCCTCCCCTCGTAGAAACAAATAAATTTTGCTATCGTCCATGTTTAACAAGTATTTTACAAGTAACAATTAAGAAAAGTGCCTTTTTTTTCAGATTGCGGAAAAAGGGCACTTTTCTTAATTTCTCTTTGTAAAAATCATGCTAAGCATCAATGAGAGCGTAAGTTTTTTATTTGCAGGGATGGAACACGGGCGCAGAATTCAAACCGGAATCTGTTTAAGAAATTTTACTACCTAGAATATCGTTGATTTAAGAAGTAGAAACTTTTCTTACATTGATAGTGGTATGAATACTGCGCCCGTGTTCCATCCCTGTATTTGTACGTGAAGGGGGGTGGGGGATGGACAAAATAGACAGATTAAAAGAAAAAATTTCATTTTTGAGCAATTTTTTTACAGATTTAAATCATACATTGAATTTTTGAGTACTTCCCTGTAATTTTTCATTAATACTAACTGATATTTGCACAAAAGGTAAATAAAACAATAAAACAAGTGGTAATAAGTGTTTTTTAAAAAAGATTATTTTATTTTTCATTTGTTCCCACTACCCCTCCCCCCTTATCAACAATAGGTAACTTTCACTATAATTTTAATAAAATGAAAGTGATAGTCGTACAAAGTGTAATATAAATGAGTAGCATGGTGATATAAAAATAAATATTTTCTTTACTCTGCCCCCCCCCCCGTAGCAATCTTGTAATTTTTCATAAGCAGAAAGTTGTATCTATACAAAGTTTTTATTTTTAATCGATTATACGGTAGTTTAAAGAATAATATATTTTACTTTTATCTGTGCCCCCCCCCCCCCCAGATGTGTAATACACTCATTGTGATCTTCATAAAAAGTAAGTGATAGTTATAGAATATATCATTAAATCGATAAAATGGTGATATAAAAAAACATTTTACTTTCCTCTGCCCCCCTCTTTAACCCCCCTCCCCTTGAAGTATGTCTGACACTTAGCGTGATTTTTTCACAAATTGTATGTTATTATACAAAGTTTTTGTTTAAATCTATAATAGGGTAGTTTAAAGGAGAATATATTTTATTTTCATCTAACCCTCTTGCCCCCCCCCCCTTCCAAAGTATATAATACACTCATTGTAGTCTTCATAAAAATTAAGTGTTAGTTATAGAATATATTATTAAATTCGCTAAAATAGTGATATAAAAATTCCTTTTATTTTCCTCTGCCTCCCCCCCCCCTCTTAATCTTCCCCCTCCAAGTTTGTTTGAAACTTATTGTAATTTTTTCATAATGTATACGTGATTATACAAAATCTTTTTAATCGATAATAGGATAGTTTAAAAAGAAGAATATATTTCATTTTCATCTGCTTACCCTTGCCCCCCCCCCCCTGCCCCAGGTATAAATTACGCTCGCTGTTATCTTCATAAAAATTAAGTTATAGTTATAAAATGAAAAATTAATTCGGTAAAATGGTGATATAAAAAATTATTTTGTTTTCCTCTGCTCCTCCCCCTCTTTAACTTCTCCCCCACCCCCAAAGTATGTCTGACGCTTACTGTAATTTTTTCACAAATTATACGTGATTATACGGTTTTTTGAATCGATAAAAGGGTAGTTTAAAGAAGAATAAAATCTATTTCCATATCCCCCCCTTGCCCTCCCCCCCCCCAGTATATAATGCACTCGTTGTGATCTTCATAAAAAGTAAGTGATAATTATAGAATATATCATTAAATCTGTAAAACGGTGATATAAAAGATAATTTTATTTTCCTCTGCCCCCCTTCTTTAACCCCCCCCCCTCCAAGTTTGCCTGACACTGTCATTGTTTTCACAAATTATACGTGATTATACAAAGTTTCATTAAAATCGGTAAGAGTTTTTGCAAAAACAATTGTTTTCTTTCGATCATCTCCTGCCCCTCCTTCCCCTCCCCCTATCTTCCCCGAGGTATATACTAAATGAATGTTGTACCAAATCAATTGAAATTTCTAAAAATGTAGTTTGAAAGTCATTTTTTAAATTCATTATTTGATATTTATTATTTTGCGATTTTCGAATTGGAAAAGTACCTTTTTTTCCGGGATCCCTAAATAACACAGCATTTTTTTTTTTTTTTTTTTTCGAATGTATATTTATATCATTGATTATATATATCAAATGAAAATGAAGAAAGTTTATAATACTATTATTTGCAATTATGTTCATAATTAGAATAAATTAATACCTAATAAAAGAAATTAATAATTTTTTCTTCAAAAAATATACACCAACACAAATAAAAACTATGCAATATTCGAAAAAATTATTAGTGCGTATCTTTTAACTTTAAAGGAATCTTAAGTCAGTTTTTAGAAATCAAGAAAATATTTAGCGGTTGTGAATTTTTCGAATGGGAAAATGGAATTTAAAAACTACATTAGGCTATGAGTAATTCTAATGACAAATTTCCCCATAGAATAACAAAGAGTTTGGCTATCGAATAAAGTTAGAAAAGGCTTAAATGTAATATATTATAAGGTAAAAAGTATATTCATTTCTTACGAGTGTGCGTACATGAAAATCTTGCTAATTTATTGCCAGATTTTGCTATTAAAAAATTAAACAAAACATAATAATGAATAGAAATTTCCCATAACATCACAACATAGATTTTATCATGAAAGACTTATTATCAACCAAGTTTACACAAAAGGCTTTAAATATTGGTTATATTTCCGCTTCTATCCCCAAACCAAAAATTCCTATTGCTTTAAGGATGTCTTTCGCTGATATCCAATTGAAAAGTTTAAAGATAAAGAAAGTTTACTAATCATTTCCGTTTTTCAGAAATAAATGTGTGAAATTCAAAAAACTACTGGGGCATAATTTTTTTTTTTTTTCTTTGTTGCTCTACAGTCATTTTTTGTACACTAGGGCAATTAGAACCCTGTGGAGCAAGGAAATGGGGAAAAAAACATCTGTTTTCTATTTTACACTTTCTTTTATATGCACAGAGTGTCCACTATCTACAAACTACCTAAACAGAGATGTTATCACTATTGAGGTCAGCTTTTTCTTTTCTAAAATACGACCCCAGGACTTCTGGAATCTGAATGACCGGTCATGTCATTAGTAGGGACAATAAATCATCAGTCTTCCAAAGGAAGGGACATTCAAATTCAGTTCCCACAGAAAAATCTAAGTAAGATTTTTTTTTTTTTTCCCGGATGGGAATTTGAGACAAAGTATATTGTATATTAAATCTTCTATAATATACAATATACTGCCTAAAATGTATATTAGATACAATATACAAATACTTTTTAAAATATCGTAAAATATACAATATACAATATACAAATATATATTGAATATACTATATTATATACAAGTATATAATATACTGCCCACCTCTGCATTAGACACAGCACACTGCAATCAGAATGCAAAAATATTAAATATGTAATTAAATATGAGCATTTTTATTAATTAATTTTTAACTATGCATTCGCAAGCGTTAACGAAATTTCATTTGCATAAATTTAAGCCCAAAGTATTGAGCTATTTATATGAAAACCCCCAAATAATTATGATGTAAATTCAAAAGGTTGTACGTAATAGAATGAACTGAATTTTAGTTTATCTCAAAAATAAGGAAAACGATAAAGGGGTTTTATCAATATTCATTTACAATCAACGAACATTACATTACTATTGACTGAATCAAAATAAAAATGTGAGTAAACCCCCCTATAGTTTAACTTTTGTTTTGAGAGAACTGAAATTCTGTTCACGCTATCGCGTATAACCTTTTTGAATTTACACAATATATATATATATATATATATATATATATATATATATATATATATATATATATATATATTAGGTTTTTTATATAGGTAGCTCAATAATTTTGACTGATAAATTATTATTCAAATGAGATTTCTTTAAAGCTTGCGCTTGCGTAGTTAAAAACTATTTAGTAAATATACTCATATTTCATATTTACGAAATATGAGTATTTTTGCATTCTGCTCTGGGTTTAATACACTGAATATTATAATTTAAAAAGTAGCAATTTTTTTTTTTTTTTTTTAATATTTTAAGAATGCGCTATATCTACAAGAATACATAGGGCGGCCTCTTAAAATTTTATACAGGTAATACGAAGAAGACTTTTAATGACCCGAACGTATTCAAGTATTAAGCTTTACAAGATGATCCCCGAACACTTTATTATTATTATTATGGTCCTCTTTTTGTTTTCTGTGCAAAACTGTAAAATAAAAATATTCAAGAGTGTACTAAACATATTATATTTTTCAAAAATTATAACATGTTCAGTACACTCCTGAACTTTCAGTAAAACAATTTTCTGAAACGTCTTGAAATATTTGACAAAGTATCGGAAAGCGTCAAGTGGACATAATAATTTGGTCACTCAGAAAAGTGCATTATTACAGTTTGTTAAATTCTTTTTGCCTTTTGCTTGAAAAACTAAACGTATTCGGCAAAATATTTTTTTACCGTTATAAATTAATATTATACAACAAAAAACACAACTCTACTATTCAATATCTTAAAATCATTAAAGATATTTAGATCGGAGAAAAACTATACTATTTTGAAAAGTACTGTTTAATTAAAATTGTTTTAAACGCGTGTATGCAGCTAATAAACAACTTTTCTTCTCCTGAAGCTCATAGACAGAATTAAGTTAATTAAAGCATAATAATCCTATTAAAACGATTAAAAAGTGAAACTTTAGAAGAATAACTTTGAAACTTACCGAAAATTGTTTTAAACACGTATGCATTTGTGTAGTTACAAAACAATTTTTCTTCCACTGAAACTTATAGATATTTATAGCAGATTAAATTAACTAAAGCGTTATATATTCATATTAAAACTATTGAAATGTAAAAGAATTAGAAGAAAAACTTTTACCTGAGCATTTTTACCTGGATTTAATTTAATATCCTATAAGAAATGCGTTAAAAAATAACAAGCATATATTTCTGGCCCAAAGTTTGATTTTGAAGCTTATTACATTATTCTCTCAATATTTACATCTTTCTCTCTCTCTCTCGCTCTTTTTTTTTTTTTTTTTTTTTTTCCCCAATACCAGAAACTAGTGTAAACATAACAAAAATCAAAGGTGATAATTTAAAACTGAACATCAAACTACAATCCATAAGTAAATGATAAGCTGTAATAATTTTTAACTTGACTTGCTTTAGTTTATGTAAATCCATGTGCATTGGTCAGATTTTGTTAGTTAAAAAGGAAAAAGAGAAATATTAAAATGTACAATTGAATTTAGTTGATAAATACATTCGCAGTAAGATGTATTAACTAAACAAAGCACTACTAAAAGATTTTTGAATTTTAATCTTGCGTGAGATGCAGTTTGAAAGAGAAGATTTTTATCTTCAGATATCAGAAGAATCTCGGAAGCTTCATAGATGGCGAAATGGAAGTTTCACTGCCACGCTTTTCCATTTCCAATTGTTTTCGTTAAGACCGTATTCACAATGCTTACCAGCTTACATAAAAGAGAGAGAAAAATAGAAGAAGAAAGTGAACTGTTTATTATTTTTATTTTTGAACATATAAGATTAAATAAATTTTCCATTACATAATTGAATTAAAATCAAATTAAATTAAAATTTTAAACTTAAAAATAAATAAATAAATAAATAAAATAAAAAATCATATTATTATTTTTAAATGCAAAGAGACTTAAAAAATATTAATGTTTTATTTAAGCAATGTACAATGAAAAATAAAATATTCAATTTCGTTCCCGAGACTCTTTTCAGTTTTAATTTATTAAGTATTTATGAAGAAAAAGGGCTTTATATATGTTTCATTTTATGAGCCTGTTTAAATGTTCCTACAATCTTATATCCACATCCTGCCTTAATATCAAAGTACGTACAAAACAAACAAGAACACAATGTCATGTTCGGATCGTAATATAATATCTTAGGGGTGATTCATATAAGTTTTAAGTTTTATCCAAAATAATAATTTTATTTAATAGTTAATTTTCATTTATGAACCGTATCAAAATAATAATGATAATAATAATTGCTATACAGAAAGAAATAAAATAAAAGAACTAAATAAAAGGAAATAATAATAATAAAAAAAAAAATCTTATATTTTAAAATCAAGTTTGAATAGGTTATGTATAATTTCGTTGTTATATGCATGAATCCATCAACGTATGTTAGGGAAATTTTTTCATTAAAAAAGTTAATCGTAAATCAAGCATGCGTTTGATCTTCCAAATAAACTAAGTTTCGAAGAAGAGCTATAGCTAATTTAAGAATATATTCTTTTAGAATAATGTGGTTAGAATTAGACATTCATTTTGAGTATAAAAAACATGATTTATTGAACTTTTACAATAACAATAATAATCTCCATATTTAAAACTGAAAAATTAGAAAATAAATATAAAGAGACAAAACTCGTTTCTAAAAATTCGAAAAAAAAAAAAAAAAAAAAAAATATGTTTACTGCTTTATTTTTCTTTTAAGATAACTGAAAATTGCAGTTCTATAAAATTTGTCGATTAACGCCATAATAAATTTAATTTTTATTTTAAATAACGGACTAACTATAAATTTGATAACAGACATTTATATGCTGCAGTATTTGCAAAAAAAAAAAAACTTAAATAATTAAAAGACGGAAAAAAAGAAACTTGATATTTAACAATACAACAATAATGCTACAACAATTACAGTGTTAATAATTATCAATATACGACAAATTCATTTTGATTTTAATTTAAACGACATTTCACTAAAAATAAATAATTTTTTTAATTAAAAATAACATGAAATAAATAATTTATTAATTGGAAGGATTTATGTATTTATAAATAAACAGTTCATAATTTGCTACATTTAAAGCATTTAAAGCATAAAATTATCAAGTTTTGTTACAAGTTAACTATATTACATCTAAATTAAGTAAAATATTTTAACTATGTTAAAATGTATTCAAATAATAATTTACTTAAAATTAGTGTTCAATCTTCTAGAAAAATTCAACGAGAATCTGAAAATTTTTTCTAAGTTTGCATTGCAACGCGGGAAAAATTATCCAATTAGATTTCCTAAGCTATGAAAATATTATTACATTTACACAAAATTATATAATTACTATATATTATTTTTTTATTTATTTACTTAAAAAAAGCCTATAGCAGGACTAGAGTAAGGATGCTAGCATACACAAATAATTTCGGTACAATGGAACGGGTCCTCACCTGGTTATCTAAGAGAAGTAGAACTGGTGAGAAAGAAGTTGGAGAGGAGAAGAAGATCCGATGAAGATGATGTTGATGATGATGCATCCACTTAAGTATGTATGGAGAAAATGGCTATTTCGGAAACACTCTTCTGACACAGTTCCCCCATGTCGACCTTCACACAGATTGTGTGAGTGGACAGAACCGATTCCTTTTTTTCAATCCCTTGTTCAATTATTAACTTCTTAAGTCTGCTGCTACCTTTCTTCTCTCCCTCTCCAACCATTCGAAAGACCGGGCCAGACCCGCGCCTTCTATTCGGGTCAAGGGCCTGACGTCACGAACCACAACATTCACTTCGAGTTTGTTGTGTTTTCACTTTTTTTCTTTTTTTAATCTGTTCTATTGTGTGACCGCACGGGCGAAGGTCATCGGCAGATGATGACGAAACGAGCGGACGGATTTAGAAAAAACCTATAAGGAGTTTGACAATGAAGGAAAGCACGTGGTCGGCTTTTAGGATGAATCTTGATGTCCATATTTCCGAAACATACGCGTGGGGAGGCACGCGACAATTTCTTTCTCTCGTCGAGACGGACGTTGCAAAAGTGACGCGTGATGATTCACATCAGATAAACTTTTCATTTTGGATGGGTCACTGGGTTTTCCTGGAGATGCCCCGGAAAACATGGAATGAGATGATCGTTGTTTGGACAAATGGAGAATACGTGTAAATGTTTCGGTCAGTGAAGAACAAAAACTTTCCTTGGTGATTTCCAATTTCAGCAGTTTTTCCTCTATTTCTTCCAATTTCATCATCAAAGAGTTTAAAAAAAGGAATATGCATTTATTGAGAAATTTCTAATAATTACAAATACGTTTCATTTTTGTTAATATGCGAATATACGCTATTTCAAATGATGGCAATACTTTTGACACAATTAGTTAGCACAAATTCTATCATTGTTATGTTGGTCAGCTAACATAAATGTGTTTCGGGATATTGGATATGACAACAGATAAGCCGTTCCATTATTATGTTAGTCCTATTCCATAGTTGGTGTACAACAAAACTTTCAATGCTTAACCCTTAAATGCACGAATATTTTGTTTTAATAAATAATTTTTGAAATCAACCGGGAAATGGGTGTAATTAATGGGAAAAATACAAATATATATATATATATAATATATATAATCCTTTTGATAGTAGAAGCAACGAATGAGAACGAAGAATAGTTAGTCAAACAATTAACCAAATAGACATACACACTCCAAACAAAGCAACAAGATTTCCCCAAATTGATTCAATTATCAAAATCAACAATAGCACTGACGCCAATCCACTGTACAACAATACCTGTTGAAAATTGAAATAGGACCGTGTAATTAGACTCTGGTGAAAAAAAGGTCGACTCTAGGACAATATTTCAAGGTGAAAAAAGAGAACCCTGTAATGAACAACAATGACCCATTAATGACCCGCAGTAGAAGCCAAGCAACAGACACAAGATCACCAAAACCACAAAGACCAATAAGAATGAACAAATTCTCTATGTAGGAGAAACTCAGAAAAGTTTTTTAAAAAAATCATCAGAGGATGAAATATACATATTTGAAGAAACCAAATTTAATTTTTAACAGCCCGCAAAACAAACGATTCAACAAACCAACTCAACCAAATCCCAACAGAAAAACTCAACTAAATCGAAATCCATGAAAAAAAAAACAATCCAAGAAAGGAAGGAAGAAGGCAAGCGGCAAAACTTGTGACTTGCCTGTGGGGTTAAACTAGTTTTACCCCGGCAACACTCCACCAGCCTGCCAAGGCCAGATTAGGAGACACATGGATGAAAAAAAAAGCAGAATTCCATAGCAAATAAAAAACAACGAAACCATGAAATTTATTGATTGATTACGAACCCATAATGAAAAAGAACCCCGAAATGAATCAAATGAAACTATATATATTGGATTTACTTTATTATTAGTGAACTTGCGTAAAACCGATTTTGCACATTGTTGTACTTTTACTTCACAAAAAAGCTATATTTTCCTTGCATATATTTATCAGTATATGCAAAAATATAAATAATTTTTGTTACTCTTATCCGAAAACAATTTTGTCTATATGTCTTTATTACTTTTTATATAAATAATCGTAATTCGTAACACCCACCAAAATGCAATCGTACACGGATAGCGTGCCAACAATGAAAATTGTCACAGATAAAGAAATAAACTGTCAAAGATTCCAGTTGTGTTCGGAAACAATAAAGTAATTTTGGTGAAAAAAAAAAAAAAAAAACACTATGCAAAGGTTGCCATATAAAGAGATATGAGGTTTTAAACATACACTATCTAATAATAAGTATTTGGACACTTTCAAATTTAGACGTTTTGTCAAATATCTAGAAAAATTCTTTAGGAAGCATCTTGAAACTTTGGTCGTGTAAAGAACATGTTATGCCTTCTATATTTCAGCAAAAGTTGTATCCAGAAGAGGAAAAAAGGACGTTTAAACAAAAAACAAAATGTTCTGAGTCACCCTGTAAAAAGTAATGCTTTAAATGCATTTTCGCTTTAGCATGTGATTATGAGGATTTTTCTCATTGTCTGTATAAATTTGCATGAGGTTACCACATGTATTCAGAGATATATAACGGTTTTTTTTTTTTTCTGTACTTATTAAAATTCAGCATATTGTATTTATCTTTTACAAATAGGCTTTCCACATCAGAGTACCCTATTCTGTACAGACATGATTCAGAAATTAATCTGAAAAAAAAAAACTACAAATCTTCAGGTTTTTTTTTTCCAAATGGAAGTTTAAGGAGTGAACCAAATAACTGAAGGATTCATTTTTTAAAGGTAATCCTAAAATTATTAACCAAAACTAATTATTTTTAGTGGGTTAAACATTTCACATGAAGTAGTCATTAATATCTTGAATGAACATTTTTATTAGGACTGTAAAAGTCAGTCCCAGCAAAAAGAATGAGGAAATAGAAATAGCATATATAAATAGATTTTATTAGAGGTATGGTTTTCTTTCAAAATTAAATAAATAAATAATACAAATATAAAATAACTTGGCCTCGATCTAAATTCTTAATAGAAAGCAATTTCAAAATTCTAGAATATCTCAAAGAAAAAAAACAAATATGGAATAATTTCTTCTTTAAAATGTAACAAATATCTATACATGGAAACCAATTTTAGGAATTTGCGGAATTCGTCTCCGAGAGAGATAGAAAGGGCAAAATATAATTCTATATAACTCTTCCTCTCTATACACCATCTAGCAATGTTGGACACTTTCGAATTGAGACGTTTTGTCAAATATCAAGAAAAGTTCTTTAGGAATCATCTTGAAACTTAGGCAGTGTAAAAATGTGTTACACCTCATATATTTCGGCAAAAGTTGTAGCCAGAAGAGGAAAAGAGGACCAGTAAAAAATTAAAGAAAAATCAAAATGTTTTGGATCACCCTGTAAAAAATAATGCTTGACATGCGTTTTGTCTTTAGCATGTGATTGTGAGAATTTTTTTCGTTATCTGTATAATTTTTTATGAGGCATCCATGTATATTCATGGAGATATAGCGCTTATTAAAAAAATTGCAAAAAAAAATTTCCACTTTTTAAATTATAACACGTAGGGTATTTAGACCCAGTGCGAAGCCATTTTTAGGAATTTCGGCATACTACATTAGTCATAGCATACGGCAATCAGAATGCAAAAATAATAAATATCTTACGAAATATAGGCATTTTTACTAAATCATTTTTAACTACACATGCGTTAGCTAAAAAAAAAAAAAAAAAAAAAATGCAAAATTTAATTTTCAAATGTATTGAGCAATTTATATGGAAACCTCAAACAAATATCATGTAAATTCAAAAAGCTATGAGAGATAGAAGGAACAGAATTTCAGTTCTCTCAAAATTAATGCTGAACTATAAGGGGGTTTTACTCCCATTTTTATTTTGATTCAGTCAATGCTCAATGATAACAAAGTGTTCGGTGATTGTAAATAAATATTGATAAAGTCCCCTATCATCTTCCTTTTATTTTGAAAGGAACTGAAATTCTGTTCATTCTATAACTGTTTGAATTGACACGATATTTGTTTGGGGTTTTCATATAAGTTGCTCAATACTTTTGGCTATTAAATTATGGAAATGAATTTTTTTTTATAGCTAGCGCATACGTAGTTAAAAATTATTTAATAAAAGTGTTCATATTTCTTAAGATACTTAACATTTTTGTATACTGATTGCAGCATGCTGTGTCTAATGTAGTACACCAAGTTTCCTAAAAATCGCTTTCCACTGGATCTAATACCATACTTTTTATAATTAAAAAAGTGTAATTTTTTTTTTATAACTTTTTAGTAAAGCCATTATACATCCATGAATATATGTGGTAAAACATAAACATTTATACAGATAATGAGAAAGTTCCTAATAATTACACGCTACAGCCAAAACGCATTTAAAGCATTACTTTTTACAGTGTGATCCAAGACACTTTGATTTATTATTATTATTATTATTATTTTACTGGCTTTCTTTTCTTCTTCAGGACATAACTTTTGCTGAAATATATGAGGTACAGTCGGTAACAAAAGTGTCCGAACACTAGCGAGAATTCCTATGTAAGAAAAGTACACTTAATCCTGTTTTGTTAAATAAATCCTTATCGAATCATATTCTTGGACTGACTAAGAAGAGGATTCGACAAGGATTTATTTAACAAAACCGTATGAAGTGTACTTTTTTTACATAGTAATTTTTGCTAGTGTTCGGACACTTTTGTTACCGACTGTGTAACATGTTCTTTGCGCTACCAAAGTTTCAAGATGATTCCTAAAGAACTTTTTTTGATATTTGACAAAATGTCTAAATTCAAAAGCGGTCAAATACTTATTGGTAGATAGTGTATACATCATTGTATAGAAGAAACGTTTAAATATGTTTAACGCGTATTATATGTACATTCTAAATTACCTTATGGATCGTGGCGGTACACTGAAATATTTTGTTACATGAATAATTGTGTTATATTTTTAATTGTAATTAAGAATCTTAATTTTATGATTTCTCAAAAGCTAAAAGTAAAAGCCTTAAAATTATACAATTTTTGTGTAATTTCAATGAAAAAAAAACTTCTAATCAATTGTAACAAAAGTTCACTTTTCGTACGTCAACTGGCCGAAATGTCATCGCTCAAGAAGACATCGGCTTTCAGTTACCAGAAGCAGGTTCGAATCCAGCTTCCGGCACGTATGCTCATAGTGGTTCGGAATATACTTTAAGTCGTAGGTCTTGCTCTAAAGAGTTTTAATGTTCAAAAAATGACCGTAGAGCGAAAATTTAAACCCTAAAAAACAAACTCGCTTTTCTGCATATATTTTGATATTTTAACAGATACGAGGCGCCTAAAAATCTGAACTTTTTACATGAGTCGTGTTGAAATTTTAAGTTTCTCGTTTCTGGCAGAAGAGCTTTAAATTTATTCTGTCAAGATGCAAATTATACTGTCACTGCTTATTTTTTCTTTTTTTCTCTATCATCATTTGTACAATTGTTTAATGCTATTGCTTGTGAAATGAATTCGTAAAAATTTCTGAAATTGCTTAAAAACATTTAAATGGCAATGATAAAAAAAGTAACCTGATGTGGTACTCACGCTCTTACCCAACATTAACGCAGACATAATATTAAATTTTAAGGTAGAAGATGGGATGTACTGTATTTTCATATTTCTAGTGTACAATGAAAAACGATTCAAAACAGATTTTGAAACAGTTTTAATATTTATACATTTCATTCAGAAGGGGACTTCCGTCCGTTTCAATACTGCAGATGCATTCATAAAGTAGTTAAGGCTGCTATTAAATCATACAATTTATTTGAAATTATTTAAACAATTGCCAATCACGCCACTTTTTATAGTCATATTTGATTAATTTTGAACAACATTTATACTATCTATATATTATTTGAATATATAACTATATCTATATATCTATTATAAAAGTATAATTTGAAATGCACTTCAAGTCATTTCTAAACATAGCATTATTATATTAGAAATATTCTTTTGTATAGCCCTGTAGACAAGGATATATACTCTTCATACCGTATTGTACATGAAACGGGCTGTGGTATACATGTTATTAGAATTTTGTCCGTTGACACAATGTATTTAAATATTCTGTATGACCCCGTTTCTGAACACACACCATTTGTACGGCGAAAAGTTTCAATCAGCATTCCAATAGGATACTGATTTAGAACAACTAGTTTTGGTCTCCTACTAATATTTGTTCTCGAGTTACGATGATAATAGATTTTCTTTCGCACAAAGACACACACAGCAAACGCTAAAAACCCGATATTGGGATTCAGAGCATCTAAAAATGTGTAAGCATAATAAAAACTTGATTTTGAAAAAGTTTCGCCAAAACAATACTTTTTCGACTATTTGTAGATAAGAGAAAGTAAAAAAATCTGGAGTGACTCCACTCGACTTTCCGAACATTGAGTAATTAACAGTTTTGTAGATAAAGAAAAGAAAGACGAGTTGTTAAACAAACAAAAGAGATAAAACCATAATAAAGTGTTTGAGTGTTTTTCTCCATATATTACAAGATGTTTTATTGAACGCTACTGAACTTTGAGCCCATAGATCATAATGATAAAGTATTTTCGTAGTGTCCCTGTAAAAAACCTATAAATGCTAGATTCACCAAAATGCTTATAGTTAGTGCAGCAGTGATTTATAATATTCATATAAATTTTCAGCTCAATTAAATAAGGTGTTGAGATGCTATCGCATTTTTAACTAGTATGTTGTGGCCACCACATGACATTCTTCTATATTTTCCTATACAAATTCACTCAGTAAAAATAATTTATTAATAGTATTATTATTTAAAAAAATTATCTTCCATGATAATGCAGATGATTTCCATATTAGAGAAGTAGTATAACACTAAATATCCAAAAAGAGTCAATTTTATTGTCAATATTACATTAAAAAAAATCGATAACTTTATTTTAAATTATCGCAGATCTATTGTTGAACCATTCGTTTTAAAGATACTGGCGAGCTCTTTTGAAAGATACCCATCATGAAAATTTACTCCTCTCGAGGGGGGGGGGGGAGGCGAGGCTCCTACACATACCAAAAAAATTTCCCAGTTGACTATCTCTATTATAAATAATTCTGTAAATTTCATAATGATTATTAAAAAATAATTCTCTTTATGCACATTTATACAATATTTTGTACTATACCACCATGTTAAAAATTTAGAAAAAGCGGGATGGCAACGCAACCTGTAAGACGATTTTTCCCAAAAGTTGATAGGCACTAATTTATGTCAAGGTGCAACTACATACCAATTTGTATGAAATTCTGTGAATTTGTTCCTGAGATACAGATGCCACAAATGTTTGTCACACACACACAGAGACTGACAGACAAACAGACAGACATTTTCTAAATATGGTCAAATCGTGTTCTACAGCTCTCAAAACGTGTAAATCCATCAAAAACCCGAGGTCGAAATTTTTACGACTCCAATACTTTCTTCTATTGAATATAGAAGAAAGTAAAAATTTGTGTATAAATTTTTTGCTCAATTGAAGAAGGCGTTTAAATGCTATCGCACTTTTAAGATTTTGGTCCCATAGACCATAATGATAAAGAGTTTTTCTTTGTGTCCCTGTAAAAAAAACTATAAGTACTAGATTCACCAAAATCTATAGGGTTTGTACTATGGTGACTTACAATATACGCACCAACTTTCAGCTTATTCGAACAAAGCGTTTAGACGCTAGCGTGTTCACTCACAGACATACACACACACATACACACATACATACATACATACACACACACATACACACATCATCGTAAAAATAGTCGAAACGGACTCAGGGGACCTCGAAATGTATAGAAACATCAAAATATCGAATTCGGATTTTTGACATGATTACAATACTTTCTTCACTGTAGTGTTCGGAAAGTAAAAAGAGCTTATGAGTTAAATCTATCATAGTAATGAATACATTAATATCAAATTTAAAATAAAAGTGTTGCATACTGCTTTTGTGACGGTTTCAGATTTTCATTTAAAAGAAAAATAATCTGGTGTGTCACTCACACGACTTTCTCTTACCCTGAAATTTAAAAACTATAAATATAGGTTGCAGATTAAAAGGTAAGATAACGAGTACTGTTATGTAAACCTGTGTTAAACAATTCATATTAGGCTTCTGAAGAGTTTTATATGATAATTAGTTCTAAATGAGGGGGGCTACCGCCCCCCTCAACCCCCTGTTTCATTAACGCCCCTACATTTATATGGAATTTAATTCGGTTATTAAAAAATAATTCTGTTTTTAAAATATAATTTATTAAAATTATTATTTAAAAAAATTATCTTTTATGATACTGCAGACGATTTCCATCTTAGAGAAGTAGTATAACACCAAATATCCAAAAAAAGTCCATTGTTATTCTCAATATTAAAAAAAAATATATACGATTTTTTTCGTTAAAAGTAAAAAAAAAAATCGATAACTTTATTTTAAATTATCGCAGATCGATGGTTCAACCATTCGTTTTAAAGGTATTAGCGAGCTCTTTTGAACGATACCCTTCATGAAAATTTACTCCCATCGAGGGGGGACTTACCCCCCAGAGGGGGAGGCGAAGCTCCTACATACACAAAAAAAAATTTTCCCAGTTAACTATCTCTATTGTAAAAAATATATATTCGTTTCATTTGGTTTAGTGCAGTCTATAGACTTTAAACTCTACTTACCTGTAATTTCCCCCATAGACGTAATGTATTAGAATTCTCTTGATTGTCCCTGTACACGAACCATTTGCTTGATCTTAACGAAAAGCTTACTGTAGCATCCCTATATGATACACATTTAGAATACCAAGTTTGAACTTTCTGCCATAATTTGTTTTTGAGATATGCTGATAACAGAGAGACACACACACAGACATAAAGACACACAGACATACACGCAGACCATTTGCTAAAAACATGATTTTCGTATTCAGGGGACCTCAAAACGTGTAAATATAACAAAATCTCGCTTTCGAAAATTTGACCCAAAAATAATACTTTCTCTACCTTATGGGTAAGAGAAAGTAATAATTGTACGTGTCTTTTTTAGCGGTACAATGCAGGAAAAAAAAAAGAGTTTGTCGTTTATGAGTTGTCGTATAATTCATTCTCGGAATTTTTCTTTCTTAAATTTGGTTGTAAGGTTTTTAGAAGGAAAGCAATGGTTTAAAGGAAGAATTTACATAAATGCTTAAAAATTCAATGCGGATACCGTAATTTTATTGTATGGTTCAACTAAGCATGTAGAAATAGAAATATGAAAAACAAAAGCCACTGAAAAATAAACATTTTTGTAAGCCGACCTATACAAAATAATTTTCAAAAGAAAAGTCATTCAATCATAAAATAATTTGTACTTTTACTTTCATTCCTTTTTAAATTTTTCTGTGTGTATGAGAAAAAAAGTGCTGGATTTAGGAAATTTTTTTGATTTTCGCATTTAAATTATGTAAGTTACATTTAAGTCACGGGTACATTAATCTATCGTTTAGATGATGTTTGTCCATCTGCATGTTTCACAAATTTTTTTTACACGCTATAATTAAATAATAATAATAATAATAATACTGAATAATTCCGTGGAATCCTATATGTTGCATGATTTAAATTAGTACATTTTACTTTTGGGTGCAAGCCTTTTATACTTTTCATCATTTTCATGTTGTTTACATTTCGGCATATGCAAAACATACCTGCGCCCTATATAATATGTAAAATGGTATTCTTTTAAAAAATAACATGATTTAGTTTTTGAGTATATCAGCTTCTATATGACCAGGTAATTACATACCCCATTTACCTAAACATATTACGTAAGATAACGAAAAACTACGTCGATTTACATAGGGTAATTTTTCAGTAGCAGATGCTGGTATGCTATGTGTTTCGCAGTCAACAATATAGACAACATATCTATTGAACAGAAAATGCATCAGACCCACATCTAACAACCCCAGCATTAAAAGACACTCAACAGCATTGTTTAAAGTATTGAAATGATGCTAAAAATTGTGACAACCTCAATGCCCTCATTTGCAACATATTTGAAACAGAAAATATTCGTGAATTTATGCATTCAATTAAGTTGATTTTAAAATCTGAATCAGTATTTACAAATTCAACTCTCCTTTTTGGTCATTGTTAAAAATTTAAAAGAGAAAAATAAATTGAAAATGTTGAAAACTTTCAAAAAAGAATTTTCTTCTGTTCATAGCGACAGTTATTTTTATTTATTTATTTATTTATTTTTTTTTTTTTAATAAGCAAATTTTTAAAAATATCAGTTCTTATATACGGAAATTGGAAACCTGTTTTCGTTTTTAAGGTAGATTAACGAGTGTAAGAGATGGGTTAACGGAAAATAAATTTTGTATGAATACTTAATTCACCATGGAATATAGTAACAGACAAATGTAAATATTTAGATCCATCTTTGGAAAACGATGTAGAAAAATTGTGTTACACTTTATAAATGGATAAATTATTAAGTTAAACCGACTGTAGACTGGTTGGTATCACGGTGTATTTTTTGTCGGTAACGAAACTTCTGTTTTTACAGTAAAAATATTCATACATTATTTTTGGAACAGAATTTAAAAAGTATTTAAATTTAGAAAAGCCAAAAAGAGAAAATAATTTTAAACCTATATAGATATAAAACAAATATATTTCTTAATACAAGAAATGTCCACGACTTTTCATAGCGAAATAAATAATATTCAGTATATAAATTTAAATATTGTGTAATTTAATATCAAAAGAATATATTATAATAATTTTTAAATATTGGTTTGAATTTCGCATGTTCATTCATTTTCTTCCCGTGAAATTTCACTAATTATTAGAATAATTATTTTTAGAAAGTTTTTTTTTTCTCTCTTTTACGGGAATTCTATATAGTAGTTTTGAAAATATGCTTTTCTTTCTACCAAAATGTAACATGTTCTTTACAAAGAATAAATAGGGTAATTTACAACATTCATTCTACACCAAGAAACAATAAATAAATAAATAAATAAATCCACACTTGGGAAAAATTTAACTTTTCTTTTAAAAAAAACGACCAACGTAATAATTAAAATATAGGGATGAAACGGATAGTGATTTTGCTGGATATTACATATCCGTATCCAGCAGGCAATAGAGTTCCATATATTCGATATCTGGGAAAAATCACTTATGTGTTGTATCCCTACATTGAAATGTTAAAATTGGTAGTTTTTAAAAGGAAAAGTGAAAAGTATCCAAAATGCACCTTCATTATTATTATTATTATTATTATTATTATTATTATTATTATTATTATTTGTCACTTAGTGTATTTCGTAACTAACTTTTACAAGTTTATCTGTTTCAAATCTAAAGGGTAACGGTGTGATATACGCCAAAACTTCTCTAAAGAAAGAAAGAAAAAGTAAAAGAAAAAAAAAAAAAGATGCATAGAAACGAATTATTATTCAAATTGATCGATTCAAAACACTTTACATATTTTTCTAAAAAAAATTTAGAAACACAATTAAAACAACACAAAACAAATATATGCGAGTGATTGTAAAATGATAAAAAATTTTATGAACTGAAAATTTAAAATTCCTACATTTTTTAAAATTTTCTTATGAAAGGTCTGAAAAGTCAATTTTTTATTGTATAATATACTAGTATAGCTATATGTTATTATATTGTATATGCAGAGGTCGTAGTCTCTTGTATTTCTATATCACTATTTTTTAATAAAAATTTTGCTTAATTCATTACGACGGAGCGCTATTAGTCTCAGTCTACGGATAAAATGCTGTCGCCAGTTTTACGATGGTTGGATATTTATCAAAATCGACAATTTATCGAAATATAATTGAATAATTTGAAAACAATGTTATAATTTGAAAAGAAAAAAAAAAAACTAATAGTCCTCCGTACTAAACTAAATTCTGCATCTTTTTTTTTTTTTTTTTTGGAAGAAAAAGTAAAGGAAAGAGAATGAATAATAATCAGTATCGAAACGGACAGTATCAAAAAAGTTGAAGAAAATATTTTTTAGACAAAAATTCATAATTTATTTTAATTTTTAATTGTTGCCAAAACAGTTTGCGAGTTGATTTCATTTATTTATTCATTTATTTTTAATGAAAAGAAATTCACGCTTAAATATTAAAATTGATGTAAAATTAGTGAAAAATTTAACTTGCAAAAATTGACGTCTTTATAGCTCTAAAGTCTTTTTTTTTTTTTTTAGATTTATTTATTTTTAAAATATTAATTTGAATTAATTGAATAGTCTCATAGGTATTTTTTTATATTTTATTTCGAAGCTGTAAAATGTAAATTTTCATTAAGTTAAATTTTACATTTTGCGGATTTAAATTATGTAAACAGAAAAAAAAAAAAAAAAAAAAAAAAAATCGATAAAAGAAAATTTTATTTAACAGTCATGAATTTTATGAATGTGAAAATGTATTTTAAAAATATGTATCAGTTAATGAGTTCTGTTGGGATTATTTCCCTATTGTATAACACGGGCTTTGGCTTCCAGTGACAATAAGCAGAGAGTCCCCTTAAATCTCAGATTTTGAAACATCAACGATGCAGAGATATAATAAAGATTTAAAGGGGGAATTTTATAGAATACAATAACATTATTAAATCAAAAAGAGATATTATTATTTTTGTATATTTTATATAAATAGATATTGGGACTTAGGTTTCACACCAGGATGTTGACATAGCAACAGTTGTCACCAAATCATTAAGAATAGTTACATAAATCATAAATAAGGGTGAAAAATTTGTCATCTAAAATATATATATACAGTAAAGCACCGTTTATACGTCCTTTACATTTATACGTCCTTTTAGTGAAGTTCCGATTCATTCCTATTGATTTTAATGCAAAACTTCTTCGTTTATACGCCACTAATATCGGTTATACGTCTTTTCCACTTTACTAAAATTTGCAAAATTTCTCGACCTGTCATTACTTTCCATTCTAAATGAGACGGATTTTTTCTAGAAAGCATCTTAAATGGTGGAACACAGCAAAGATCGAAGAATACTGATCCAAGAATCAATTGAATTCACAGAAGAATTTTTAATACCCATAGATAAGCAGCAAATCAGACGAATATTAAAGATTTTTAATGTTATTAAATAACTGTCTGTGTGGACATAAACCGTATGCTTATTATTAAATATATGCAATATGTATAATTAATATTCAAAATGTGTTCATATAGTTCTTAAGAAATTTAATATAATACTCAATATATGATATAATTAGTACCTACTCATGCATTAATAGAACGATTTTTCTCACTATTTATAATAAAACTTTTTTAAAAAGTATAATATACATTTACTAACTTATAAATTTTGCTTGAGTGTCATTAAATTTGTTGTAATCAAAGTGTTATTACAGTTTCGATTATACGTCTTTTCATTTATACGCCCTTTTACGCCAGTCCCTTAAAAGACGTATAAACGGTGCTTTACTGTATATATTTTCGGTAGAATTTTTGCGATTAAATAAAGAACTTACTATAAAAGATTAGTGGTCCTCAAAATATAATAGGTTGTGTTGCAACCCCTGTATATATGGACGAAAACATTTTTTATACACATTCTTTTAAACTTAAAATAACTAAAATACTTTTGTTTAATTGTTATTCATATTTAGTAATCATAACAACTATAATGGGCGAAACAAAAATATGAGACTATTAAAATATTCAAATTTCCAACGAAAAAATATATCTAAATTGTTTCAAATAAAATAAAAGTCTCTTAGGAATATAAAGATCATGAATAACTTGAATGCGAAGATGCATGTTCTGCGACATTTGTAAATGGGTTAATAGTGTTCTGAAATTCTTTTCGCACTCGATAATGTTGCAATATATTATCCTTTATTACTACCATAAATTAATCAAATTGCAATAAAATTTTTGTAGGTGAGTTCATGCTAATGATATATCTTTCTTTCTTAAAAATGACAATTACAGAAAATTTAACCTCTTTATAGCGCCACAAGATATTGAAATGTACTGCTTTGTATTTTGTGTTATTCTTTTATTAACACAAATCATGCTGCAATTTATAAATAATCGCGTAAAATGACATAGTACTAAATAAATTATGAATAAACCCCTTCAAAGGTGAGTTAATTTTCACAATACACTCCCCCCTCTACGTGTGTTTTAAATTGGTTAGATACAGTTTTCCCTTTATTGGAAATTTTATTACTGCTTTTTTTCTAAAAAAAGAAAAGGAAGAAAAACTTATTAAAACTATGAAAATAGTTACAAAACATATAAAAGATCTCTTATAAAAAGTAGAAGAGAACAAAATTTATAGCAGCTGGCTGTCAGCGGTTGATTTTGAAAATGAGGTGGTTTTGGCATTATGTATTTTGTGCATCACACTTAAGTGGTTAAAAGCGATATATCAGACAGTAATGAAAATCCCGATTTCGCATTATGTAAAACGTGGGTATAAAAAAAAGACCTTTAAAGACACGCGTTTTCTTTTCTTTCTTTCTCTCTCTTTATATATATATATCAACTCTAGTACCAAAAATCTTGAGTATTTTCTTGCAATTTGGGACACGCATATCCCTTTTTGATAGTAATCTGCATTGCCCCATACAGAAAAAAGAAAATAATATAAAGTGTACTGCGTATTTTATAGTCCGAAGAAAATGTATTTTCTTAAATGACTCTTTTAATTCAATCGTTATTTGTCAGTTTTTACACAGAAATTCAAGAGAAGAGAATCAACTAAAAAAAAAAAAAATCCCGAAAAAAATATGTTTTCCAAACAATTAAAAAATTTATATATTTGATATTCATTAATGAAATTATTTTATTTATTTTTCATAATAAACGAAAGGAAAAAAATCTCATCTAACTTCCCTATGCATCCTTAAAAGCACAAGTTTTAATTTGAATTATTATTTCAACATTTTGCTTCAATGAATTTTGTATAATATATGTTGAACGAACACATTTATCAAATCATCACAATCGGTATCTATGCATATATAATTTCTTACACAGCAAAATATCTATAATCTTTGATTACTTATTTTAACAACCTATTTTGCTGAAAACTTGATTCAGGGAAGAACGACCTAAATTAAAGTGTGATTGAATAAATATCGCATTAAAAATATTGAGTCCTCTTCTAAACAATAATTATGTGAAAAGACAAGTATTGATCTAAAAATACTTTCAAGGTTGAGTATCCAAAGTTGCATTTTCTGCAACCGCGTTTGTCATATTTTTAATTGTGAAAACAACTTAAATATTGACTCACGGCGAATGTATAATTGCTGAAGCGTAAAGTGAAACAACTCGTATTTTCTACCGATGTGAAAACAACTGTTAAATAACATTTTACATTTGTTAATACTTATTTACAAATCATGTCCAATCAGTCGCATAATGTAATCTTCTTCGGGTGTCCTTGTCTGAAAACGATTGAAGTCTCGTTCATCTCGACCGGTTCTCTTGAGCTATATGTTTTATACAAATAAGAACTCTTAAAAACGCCTTCACATAAGATTCCTTTACAAAAAGTTTTCCCAGGTCTTGTTTGAACAACAAAGCCCAATTTTTACAGATTACCCTTTGTAACTTATCTCTGATCATTAGTGCATAAGTCTGTTTTATAAAAAATGAGCTTTTTTTTTTTTTTTTTTTTTTAAGGAGTAAGAAAATGTTGAAACAGGGGTTATAATACAACACGCTCATTTTGACTTTGTTTTATTTATTTAATTAATTTTTACAAATCATAAATTACTATCATATCTTGATATATTTATGATGAAGAAATAATAATAAGTGCAATGAATGTTGAAAACTAAAATTATCAAAAAAAAAAAAAAAAAAAAAAAAAAAAAAAACAGAAATAAAATATATTTAAGCAATGGGCAAAGACTACGAAAGCATTTATTTATTTATTTATTTTATTTGTCTTAATTTTTTTTTTAATATTGCGCACTTACGATTTAAGAAACTGTTTTTGAGAAAATTGGAATCAATATAGATCCACCTAAGTACAGATTATGGGACTTTTTTATTAAATTGTCACCAATAATTTAAAGAAGTGATATATGATATATATAATCGACGTTTCTTCGATTCTATTCGCCTTTTTTGTATATCATATCTCACTTTTAAAAATTTTTGGTGGCTGTTGAATAAAACAGTCGCACAATCTGCACCAGGTGGCGCTCTCTACCGTTTCAACTGTTGCCTAGTTTCCGAGCTACGCGACGGGCATCTAGTTAAGGAGGCAATAAATAAATATAAGATAATATTTTGTTTAAAGATACCCAAGCTATTAAATAAGAAATTATTAATTAAGTGAAGGGGTGCCGCTGAATAAATATTATTCAGGAAATGTGATGTATTGATATTCTAAATTTACATTTTTATAAGAAGATTAAATCTTAAAAGGAGACTTGTCAACCCCGGAAAAAGTCTTTAACGCCTTGAACGCCAAAGAAAATAGTGAAAAAGCCGACAACTTTTTCGGTAGTATTTAGCTCATAAAAGATCATCAGTCATAAGAAACGAAAGGAAAGTGCTTCTATATATCAGAAAGAAATCGAGTTCTAACGACTTTTTAATCAACCAATAGAAATAGCTGCAATGTGGGAGATTATCCACTGGGAATTTGAGTTACTGTAATCGTGTGCAGATTTGCCCTTGCAAATCATTTTAACTGTATCAAATTTAAAATTTCCTCCCAGAAGTGCTTAAAGATGAAAGATTTGTTGGTTTCATTTCTAGACAATAAGTGTTACCTAATTTTGATTCTTTATTATTTACATTTTTTTTTTTTTTTTTTTTTTTAGAAGGACGCACAAAATATGTTCGGATAGATTATTTTAACAAATCCCTATACAAACATATAAACTTTAGGTGAAATTCTAAAAGACTCTATTATGATTTTCATTTTTGTATATTTATTGAAAATATTCAATGATTCAAATTTAATTAAAAGGCTGGTAACTATTAATTGTTCGAAAAATTGAGTACAGTCATTCCAATTCCTTTTTTTTTTTTTTTTTTTTTTTTAAATAGAAAGTAGAGAAAATGAAAATATTTCTAGTATGAACGATGACAAATCTCTTAAATATATATATATATATATATATATATATATTCATAAAACATTAAACATTACTTTTATTTCCATTCGTCTGAAATTTTAATATTAACAATCGTGATTGTTTAAAACTAAATCTTCACATAAAATTATATAGCTTAATTCATTGTTGATTGTTGGCAGCGGACCATTATTTTGTCATTGTCACTTCTCAAAAAATGGTTGAATACATTAACCCTGACCGAATTTTTTCTTGTCGAATACACCTTATGTTAGGAAAATAAAACATATGTTTGAATCAATTGTAATATGATTAAAGATATTTATAATTTTTATACTCTTACGGTTAAAAACAATTTAGTAGCTTTTTTATTTATTATTATTATTATAATTTTTGCAGAAGATATCCTTGAATTTAAATGCAGTCTTAAAATATTTGTCTTTTTACTTTTTTTTTTTTTTTTTTTTTCATGGGAAAGCTTCAAACATTAATATTCGTTTCCAATTTAACTTAAATAATCTGATGTGGCACTTGCACGATTTTCCCTTGCCCTACATTTTAAAGTTCTGAAAATAAATTACAAATTCAGGAACGTACATTAAAAACGGCTAAAAATAGTTATAAAAACAGTTGTGTTTATAGGCATTTGTATGGATAGGCGATAAAGCCTTTTAATACCCTTTCTGAAGTATGTACAATGTACATTCATGAAAATTTAAAACTATCGTTACATTTAAAAATTTACTACTAATTATTAAGATCATTTCCACTAACACAATTCCTTAATACTTAACAATCTTGGTCAAACTTTCGAATGGCAATCTCATATGATCTTCGAAATGCCAAATTGAAATTTCGTCCAATTATTTGTTTTAAATTACTACTGATAACACACACATACACACACAACGACCGCTAAAAGCTTGGTTCCGTGTCCAGGGACCTCAAAATTATAGCAAAATTGCAGTGTTGAAATGTAGACTTCAAACAATACTTTCTCTACCATATGGATATTTGAAACTAATTGTCATTCCTAAGCAATTTTCCTGAGTTTAGTAAATTGTAACAAAGCTCATACAACAATATGTCAATAGAAAAGTTATTTTTCTTTTGCTCAATTTTGGGTAGTCCTGTATAGTGCCTGCGAATTATATACACACCACACACTATCTTTATGAAAAATAAATAAAAATACTTTCAATGTCTCGCAAATATTTCCAAAATATTTCCTGTAACCCTTCAATTGAACACTGCATTTTTATACTATATTCTATACCAAACACGATTTTACGTATATAAAAATTATAAGCTAATTTTCTTTTATTTACTACAGTCTAAAGGTGCTAAAATTTATCTACGAGAAATTTTTCCTCCAGACACAATGTTTCTGTATTCTTTTAAATGTTCCAGTACACGAATCATTTGTTAAATTTCATTAAAAAATATTCACGTAGAATTTTCATATGATAAAAATTTAGAATATCAAGTTTGGTCTACCTGCTAATACTTGTTCTTGAGTTAAATTGATAACAAACTTACTGACATACACAAAGAGAAAGACTCATACAGAGCTCAACCACTAAACACAAGATTTTCGGATTCAGGGCACCTCAAAGCGTGTAAATATTCAAAACACGCAATTTGGAAAATTTCACCCCAAAACAATACTTCCTCTACTGTTGTATGGGCAAGAGAAAATTAATATAATCTGGGGTGGACTCACACAGCTTTCTCTTTCACTCCATTTCAGTAACATAAAGAGAGATTACGGATAAAGGATTAAAATACGATATACGGTATATTAATATACTTTAATAACAATTCAAAATAATATTAGAAACAGATGACATATTTTGAATGAGTGAAACTATATACCATCATCTTCACAATTGATTTCAGTACAAAATTCAGTATGTATATTATAGTACAAAAACATATTTTGTACTATAATGTACATACTGTTTGATAATAGTACAAAAATACATAGTAAATAAAATATACATATGTATCACAAAATAATAAAGTATTTAACTTATTTAATGTAGTACAGAAATACACATATAATGCATGTATAATAAAAAATATGTAGTATAAAAAATTTAAAGCCGTTATTAAATTTAAAAATTTATTCCAAATTATTCAGGCAAAATTCACGCGCACACACCACTCTTTGAAACTGAACATTGTTAGTAAAATGTTTCTAGCGCATTCTGCTATTTCATCTTCAATATACCAAATTTGAATTTATTCCAATTATTTAAATCCTGTCGATACACACATATCTAAAGCTAAAAAATTTATTTTCAAATTCTTTTAACCTCAAAAAGGGTTATTTTAAAAAAAATCAGTATTAAAACTTGTACTTTAAACAATGCTTTGCCTAGTATAGGGTTATAAGAAAGTGATTACTGTTTCTATGTAGTTTTCCAGGACATGGTAAAATTTAGCATTACTATCAATTATATTTAATAGAAAACCAAGAAAATATTTTGGGTAGCACTGGTTTAATTTTGGGTAGCACTGTACATTGTGTATAAATTATATACACACCATAAAGTGTGCCTAAATTTAACACATTGAGTAAAACACGTATACAATTTGAAATGCTTTTCCAGCAGTTTCCAAACATAGCCTTAATAGGTCCGAAAAATATTAAGAATGTGGATGTATGCTTCAATAATTTTGCTGACGATTGTATGGAACTTTCCTACAGAAAAATATTATATATAGCATTTAGAGTACTTTCGTAGTGGTGCCACATAAAATAATCTGGTGTGTCACTCACACGACTTTCTCTTACCCTGAAATTTAATACTATAAATAGAGGTTGCAGATTAAGAGGTAAGATAACGAGTACTGTTATGTAAACCTATGTCAAAAACAATTCACATTAGGTTTCGGAAGAGTTTTATATGATAATTAGTTCTGTGCGAGGGTGGGGGGGGGGGCTACTGCCTCCTTCAACCCCCCCCCCTCCCCCCGTTTCATTAATGCACCGAGATTTATATAGAATTTAATTCGGCTATTAAAAAATAATTCTGTTTTTAAAAAATAATTTATTAAAATTATTATTTTAAAAAATTATCTTTTATGATAATGCAGACGATTTCCATATTAGAGAAGTAGTATAACACTAAATATCGAAAAAAAAAGTCCATTTTATTCTCAATATTAAAAAAAAAAAAAAAAAAAAAAAAAAAAAAAAAATGATAACTTTGTTTTAAATTATCGCAGATCGATGGTTCAACCATTCGTTTTAAAGCTATTGGCGAGCTCTTTTGAAAGATACCCATCATGAAAATTTACTCCCTTCGAGGGGGGACTTCACCCGCAGGGGGGGAGGCAATTCTCTTACATACACAATTTTTTTTCCCTGTTGACTATCTCTATTACAAAAAATATATATTCGTTTCATTTGGTTTAGTGCAGTCTATAGATATTAAACTCTACTTACCAGCAATTTTCCCATAGACGTAATGTATTTGAATACTTTTGAGTGCCCCTGTACACGAACCATTTGATTGATGTTAACGAAAAGTTTACTGTAGCATCCCTATATGATACACATTTAGAATACCAAGTTTGAACTTTCTGCCATAATTTGTTTTTGAGATATGCTGATAACAGACAGACACACACAGAGACACACAGACATACACACAGACCATTTGCTAAAAACATGATTTTCGTATTCAGGGGACCTCAGAACATGTAATTATAACAAAAACTCGCGTTCGAAAATTTGACCCAAAAACAACACTTTCTCTTCCTTATGTGTAAGAGAAAGTAAAAATTTGACTTACACAATGATCTACAGTCAGTAAGTCTTAGAATTGTACTTCAAAAAACTGAAACTGTTAAAAAGAAAAAGAAATTTATGCATGTAATTGAAACTTACTACAATGTCATACGCGTGGGAAAAGTATACGCATAATTAAGCATATATTTAACAGAATAATAAAAATAGGTTCTAGCACAATATGGACTACGAACATTAAAAACATTTTGGCTTTGTAAATGATATTATGGTTTTAAAATTTTGTATAATTTTATATTAAATGAAAATTAAATGAATTTTATATTAAAAAAAAACCTGAACAATATGTTCAGGTTTTTTTTTTTTGTTTGTTTGTTTCTGGAGTAAAGCGAAACTACTTGGTATCCAAGTGATTGCTGTTAAATTGCTGTAAGTGAATTTTTCAGGTTATTGCTTGCAAATTTAGAGACTAAACTTTTAGATTTGTGATTTCTTATTTTCTTCATTGTATTATTAATTTACCATCTTACATTTTTGGGACACAAAATTAAATTATTTTTCTGAAACATTTTGATAGTCAAGCCATTTTCTTTTAAGTGGTAGAAATGTTTCATTTGACATTGACCTAAAAAAGACAGCAAAGTGCTCAGAACAGAAAAAAAGTTACTCCATTTCTTTGATATAAATTTTTATCTAAAAGCAAATAAATAAATAAATTTGAATCAAGAAAAGCTTGACTGTAAAGCAAATAAGGAGGATTGATGCGGGGGGGGGGGGGGGAGGCATTGACTCTCAGAAAAAAAGGAAAGACAGGATTGTGCCCAAAATGAATGTTTGAAAAATTGGCGCCGATGTTTGTGCATGTTGACTGCTATTATATAAAATGATATAGTTTTGTGATGGCTGAAACATACTACTTATGTATTTTCAATTTTTTAACAATAAATACATCTTGTTAGTAATTTGACCTACAAGATATAAATGTGAAACTTCGTAAATTTCTTAATTTATTTCCGGAGACGTTTTTTCCGAGAACCGTTTTTTTTAGCGAACGTTCTTTCCAGGGGACGATTTTTCCTGGGGACGTTTTTCCTGATACCCTTTTAGACGAATAGTGAATGATTTTTATAGTATGATCTATACGAAACATGCTTTTATAATAAGTATATCTTCATTTCATTTTGATAAGTGGATTATAAAGATATTAAACTTACTTACAAGAAATTTCGCTTAGAGACATAATGTATTTGAAATCACTTGGATGTGGTAGTATACGAACTATTTGTTCGATTTTAACAAAAAAATTCAAGTAGCATCTCCGTATAATACAGATTTAGATTACCGAATTTGAACTTCCTGCCGATGTTTGCCTTTGAGTTACGCTGATAACAGTTTCAAAGACAGATGGACAGATAGACACACACACTAACTGCTAAAAATCTGAATATCGGATTGAGGGGAGCGCAAAACAGGTAAAAATATCAAAATATCAATTTCGAAAATTTGATCCCAAAGCAATACCTTTATGAATAATAGAAAGTAAAAAGTATATTTTCATCATTATAAAAAAACGTATAATTCTTAAATGCTTGTCCCTGTTATTGAATTGCATCATCAATATTAAGAAAGTACATCTTAATTTTTACTTTCTCTTATCCACATATATGGTAGAGACAGTATTGGTTTGAGGTCAAATTTTCGAAATTGAGTTTTTGTTTATTTAAATGTTGAGTTTTTGTTGTAAGTTTTGTTGAATCTGAAAAACACGTTTTTAGCAATTGTATGTGCATCTGTGTCTGTGTGTCTGTTATCGGAATACTTCAAGAACAAATAACTGCAGAAAGTTCAAACTCGGTATCCTAAATCTATACCATATAGGGATATAACACTAAACTTTTCATTGAGATATAGCTAATGGTTCGTGTACAAGGATACCCAAGAGAATTCAAATACATTACGTCTATAGGGGAAATTACGGGTAAGTTGAGTTTAACATCTATAGGCTGCACTAAACCAAATGAAACGAATATATATTTTTTATATGCGTAAAAGCAGGTTTCTTTTAGAGTGTGGTATGAAAATTGTTAACCATTCGTTTACCGGGCTACACAGAAGAACTAGAATATTTTGGGACAATACTTGAAAATTGGTGGAAGTGTATTTCAAATTGTGCTGTATGCTATTAATATAGGATTATGTTTATGTGCACCATGTGGCGTGTACATAATTTTTAGATGATAAGCTGGGCTGTCGTTAATTAACGAAACCGTTCTTTTTTATTAAATGTAATTAATGGAAGTTTTCACCATATTTTACCATGTCCAGGAAAACTGCTCAGGAAATCAAATTAATTCTTCATACTCCTACGGTAAATAAAATCTTTTAAAGTAAAATATTCATCGCCTATGTTTTGTATATTTACACTTTTGTGACTTCCTAAATACCGAGGTCATGTTTTTTAAGGTTGATCTTTATCTCTGTGTCTTCTTAGAGCAAATTGAAAATAAGTAAATTCAGGTACTTGAAATATTGTATTTTGAAGTTAATAGAAGTTTGTTACTTGAAAAATTTGATCAAGATTGATAAGTTTCAAGGAACGGTTTGTGTGAAAGTTGTCTGAATAATTTTAAATAGACTTTTAAATTTAATAACAGATTTGAATTCTATATAAATGTTGGTACAATAATTACACGGAGAGGGGGGGGGGGGGTCAAGAGGGCGGTAGCCGCCTCACACAAAATTATTCGTTAAATATCTGCTCCGAAGCCAAATTTGAATTGTTTTTAACATAGGTTTATATAACAGCATTCGTTATCCTACCCCTTAATCTCCAATCTGTATTTACAGTATGAAATTTCAGGGTAAGAGAAAGTACTTGTGAGTGCCACACAATATTATTTGTTATAATGCGAAAGAAAATTGCAGGTGAGCACCTATTTCATGCGATTTTTTTTCTTATTATTATTACTTAATATTATTATAATTAACTTTTAAATTTGGTATTAATAATAAATAAAAATTATAAATAATAAATAAAAAAATAAATAAAGAATTTAGTGGAGTGAAACTGGTTACAATGCTAATTTATCACACCTATTAAAAAAAAAAAAAAAAAAAGGTAGGATACAAAATTTTCAAATGCATTATTCGTAAAAAAATATTATTTTATTTAATTTTATTTTATAACATCTCATTTGAACTTCAAAGTTTGAAATTTAATGAAAATTAAAATAATTATTATTGTTTGAAAATTAATGAAATTTCGAATTCTCAGAGAGGTTGGCTTCATAATACTTTAAAATAAAAACGATTAAAAAAAAAAAAAAGAAAAGAAAAGAAAAGAAAGAAATGCGGTTTATTATAGTACCTTATTTTTTGAACCTCTCTCCATCACATACCCATCGTACAAGGGAAAAACATGTCCATTTGCATTGATAATTTGCAAATAATTATAATTATAATTTAAAAAGTTATAATTTAACGAAATACTTTTAAAATTTTAAAGTTCTCTATAACAATATATCTCAAATTGCAATATAGGCAAATTATTTGCTCACTGTTTTATTAAATTATCATATTCTAGATAATGAACAGATATATATCTATACACACACACACACACACACATATATATATATATATTATTTTTTAATTTGAAAATGGCTATTTTTTATGAAAATATTCTAATTTTTTAAAAAGAAATATAAAATAAAAATTATAAAACGTTCACAAATATTTTAGAATATCTGTAATTGCAAATGATTGGGTCCGATGAAATAAATGAAACAAAGAATTAAATTTAAGGTTAAAAATATGTTCAAGTTCTACATAATTGGTTCTTTCTTTTGCCTCATTTTGTTTCCTCTTTGAAATAATTTACGGTGGAACACCGAATAAAGCTTAACAAAAACACCTTGAGGGACTGCACTTGACTTTCTGAACATTTAATAGTTAACTGACATTTAAGCAAATTTCAGTATTATTAAATATTTCGGGAAATCAACAAAATAAAAGTTGAAATAGGGTGTCTAAGTATTCTTACCAAAATTGTACGTTAATACATTCAACCGTCATGTACCTCAATTACGTTGCATGTCCTTGTAAGAGAACTATAAAATAATACACGCAATTTCCAGTAAAGACAAAATTCTAAAACATCTATCGTCTTATTAACTTTTGCATCATTTAATGAATTTTAGATAATAAGCCCCCATAGGATGTAATGTATGTGAATTTTTTCACTTTTTTTGTAAAGAAACTATTATTACCATTATGCATTTGACATAATGATCATACTTTAACAAAGCAATGTAACACATTACAATGACATAAGGGATATTTACCTTATGTCAGATTTTGTCTGATTTAAAAAAATATATATATTATTAAAATAAACTTCAATTAATTTAAATCCATAGATAGTAATATATAAGAATTCCACTTTGCATTCCTGTGAAAGAACTACAATTCTTACACTCACGAAATTCTGTATAGTTCTTGCGAAAATGATCTATAGCATGGCTACTTAATTTGATTTTAATCTAACGTAGAGTTCAAACGCTAATACAATTCACAAGGTTTAAATTCACATACCATTAAATTTTTTTTCTTTTTTTTTTGTGTGTGTGTGTATGTATATGTGTGTGAAAATTTATATAATTTGCGCGATGGTGACCTATCGTATACTTTTCAAATTAAAGCTCCACGGAATGCAGCGCTTAGACGCTATCACCCCCCCACACACACACACACACACACTCGTGTAATCTAAAAATAGCAAAAATAAGTTCAAGAGACGTTAAAATAGATATATTTGAATCGTGTGGTCGTTTTTCTTTCTTTCTTTTCTTTTCTTTTCCTTTTTTTTTTTAAGAATTACAATTATTATATATATAATTACCTTAAATTTATTATTCATTTTATTTTAAATTATTATCATCCACCACATTTTTAATAATCAATTAACACAAGGACCGTTGCTTTAAAATAATACTCAACTCGACTCTTCCATTCTTCATATCGGTTATGTTCACGTGTAAATGGTTGTAAGTTTGCTAGTAAAAGATGACATTTTACATTTCTTTCGACAGCCAGACGTTAGGGTGCCTATATTACTAAGAGTGGCGACAGTTCTCAGTGCGCAACCGCTGTGGATGAAATCTTGGGTTGCTTGCGTGAGCTACGAGTGGGGTTGATTCTTTCTAGATATGACCTTTATCTTACGTTGGCGAGAAAATGCTTCTGGTGAACATTTACTTTTCTGGCGGGATATTTAATTTTCTTAGAAGTAAAAAAGACTTAATTTATTCATAATTCGTTCAAATCAGTGGCGGATCCAGAACTTGACTTTTTTTTTTTTTTTTTTTGGGGGGGGGGGGGGGGGCTAAAAATTTTCAAAGTGTTATTATAGACGAATAAAAAATTTACAATTGCAATATTCAATTGTGAATGTCAGTGTTTTTTTTTTTTTTTTTTTTTTTTTTTTTTTTTTTTTTTGGGGGGGGGGGGGCTTCATCCCCCTAGCCCCCCCCCCTTAAATCCGCCACTGGTTCAAATTGTATTGAAATTAAGCATTTTCTTTTCACTAAATTATTTTTAGTTTTGTCAAATAACAAGTTATCGATAGACTTAAATTGCCAAATTTATAAAAAGGAAAAAAAAAAAAAAAAGAATTGCTCTTAGAACCACAAATTTACGACTTCTATCAATTTTATTTAATAATTATTTTAATTTTTTCTGTGTGTTAATTTTCAATTTATTGTTATTATTATTAAACCATTATTTTTAACTTAGATTTTTAAAAACCAAAAACATTATACTGAACTAAAGAATATTTTTGTTTATAGTGAATTAAGGGAAATTTTTCATTTAAGAATTTATAATGCATCCCGATTTAATTTCATTATTTTTTCATTTTGTAGCACAAATTTTTTTTTTTAAATAAACTGTAATATTTTTTCCTTAATAAGTTTAATTTCTGAAATAATAAGAATATAATAATAAATTGGTCATTTCTAATTCTTTACAGATTTTTTTGCATTTTGATATTATGTTCAAGATTTAATGTGGGGAGGGGGGGGGGAGAAAATATTGTCCTATCTTCAAGATTCTGAAAAAGTGGTACTTTTAGGAAGCTACAGTGCATCGTTGCTTTCACACAACACTTGTGCCTTGTTGATAAATATAGGAGCTCTAATTTTTTCTACCCGAAAAAAAATATTGCAGGCTTTTAGAATTTATGGTTTTTGTATTATTTGTTTAAATTAATTAATAAATTAATAAATTAATTTTAAATTAACTAATTATGTTTTATTTTATTTATTATTTTTTTTTCTTACATTTGTGGGAATTAGTGTTACTAAAAAATAAATATATATACATTTTTGCATTTAGAATGTTTTAAAAGTAAAGTATGTGTATAGTTTCGTTGTGAAAATATTGACATATGCAGTAAGAATATGTAAATATATGTAAAATGTGTGCACTTAAAACTTTGACTATTATTTTATATTTTAACCACTAAATAGTATTCTAGGTGATCCTTTCCGACCATTAAATTACCAAGATTGGTGCGAACAATGTATAGTAAATTGTTAGACGATTTAACTATGAAAGTCACAAAATCTCTTAAATGTAATTGAAAATTATTCGCAGAAAGAACTTTCAAGTACATAAAGAAAATAATAAATAAACAATCGAAAATGTAAAAATTCTTACTTCACACAAATAGCTTGCGTTAGTTGGTTCCCAATTAAGGCGTTTAACTTTGGAGGCCCAAAGTTTCCTCCTTTCGGGATTTTTAGGAAACACTTTTAACTTATAGCATTGCTCAAATCTGTTTGAGCAGTTAAAAGCAGAACAGCCCGTGATTTTTTAGCAAAAAAAGAAAACTGAAATTTTGATTACAACAATAATAAAGGTAAATGAACGGTAGAAGGGATGTATATAAGAAAATTAGCAAATAGTTTTAGGGAATCAGGTATATTTTTTTTTTTCTTTTTCTTTTTGGGGATCAGTACAGTAATAGCTATACCAATAAATCTAATAAACTAATAATAAGTTTTGGCCAAGTTCAAGTGTATTAAAAAAGAATTTTTAAATGTATAAAATAAATAATTTAAATTGATACTAACTGTCAATTTTTTTATGTGCATATTTTGTATAAATGTGCTTAATGGATCTGCGAGGAAGGCCAGGAGATATTGATAAGCACATTTATCAATAAAGTTTAAAACGGTAGCATTTTATTTTGCTTTCTTTCTTTTCTTTTGTCTTTTTTTTTTTTTTTTTTTTTAGATTTAAATATATTTAAGCAATCATTCACCTACTTTACATACTAACCATCTTAACTATCATGTTTGTTACGTTTATACACTACAGAAGTTGAGATCTAGCTTTCCTAAAAAATCAGGAATTTCAGCATAGTAGCGCCATTTGTCAAATAATATGCACCAAAAATTGAAAGACTCCAGTTTATGCTAAAATGCGACAAAATAAAAACTTTCGTAAAATATTATACATTAGATCTTGATCTCGAGCTACCACAAAATTTTTGTAACATACACTCATACAAAGAAAGAAAGAGATGTTTTTAAAATTAGACTTTATTTTTTTAAAAATTGTAAGCACTTTAATTAAACGGGGTGGGGAGGGTTAGGAGGGCGGCAGCTCCCCTCGCATAGAATTTTATGCAAAATGACACAATGGCCTACACCTTTTTTAGATTAATTTTAAAGTACATTGAACTATATTATTTTACCTTACTGAACTTAATATACGATCTGTCTTTATAACATTGAAATGCAGTGTAAGAGAAAGTCGTGTGAGTGACACACCATATAATTTAATCTAAAATCGTATCATCATTCTTTTTCTAATTAAAGGTATCGCCAGATTTACTTCACACCCTATGTAAACATTTCTAGGGGAGAAATACTATGCCTCCCACAAAATAGATGTTTTAACAAACAATTAAAAAGAAACAACGTTTGTAAAATATTTAAATCTTAATATATATAAATCTCGTGTCACAATGTTTGTCCTCAATGGACTCCTAAACCACTTAACCGATTATAATAAAATTCGCACACCATGTGCAGTTCGATCCAACTTGAGAGATAGGATAGTTTAAATCTCAAATTATAGTCGCAATTTTAATTTATTGCTAATTATTTGTCTGTTATTATTTGACAGTCACAATTATCTGTTAACTCCAAATGATTCTAACAGATGTCGATACCTTTCGACTGGGTTGAGTAAGTAATCAATAGATGAAAATGAAAGCTGAAATATATTTGGTGCTGCCATCTACACAAAGAATCTTCAACTTTTTAACCTATTAATAAATTTCGTATAATTCAATTATTTCCACTTTTTAAATTTTTGGTGTTAGCATAGCCGGCCACGTGTTACTTAGACTGAAGTGTAAATTGAATTCATATTATAATGAAGATAATACAGTGAAATTAATCCTGTTTTTTACTTATTTGTGCTTCATTGATCAAAACTTTATAATTTAATCTGTATATATATATAAATTACGTGTCACGATGTTTGTCCGGGGTAAACTCCTAAACTAAGGAACTGATTTTGATGAAATTTTGCACACTGTGTGCAGTTTGATCCAACTTGAGAGATAGGATAGTTTTTATCTCAATTTATTGTCACAATATTGTTTTATTGCAATTATTTGTTAATTATAGACCTTTATTAAAGTTGCTCCAAAATATCTGTGAGTTCCATTAATTTAATTGTTGCCAAAAAAAAAAAAAAAAAAAATACGAGTTCATTTTCTTTCGACATAAAAATAAATACATTTAATCAAACGTGAACGTTAAAAAATTATAAAAAGTTAAATTATGCATCTCACGAAAATTGACGTCATAATCAATTTAAAGATTTTATACACATTGATAAAGTGCTAATGTAGTTCTATCATAGATATAGTAATATATATAGATCTCTCATCCCCATGTTATCGTAGAAAGATTTTTGATGCCGAAAAAAGATAAAAAATAAAAGCTTTGGAAACAGCCATTAAGTGGTATTGAAAAAAAAAAAAAAAAAAAAGAAAAGAAAGAAAGAAATATGAATTTGAAACTGTATCTGGAGTCTTCCATTCCCCTTTAGCAAATAAATTATTCATAAATTTTATTTGCTAAAATATTAGTATGTATTCCCGTGTGTATTCACTCGGGGAAAGACGGCCATATTTTGGTAAAAACGTCGTCTTTTCCCAAATGAAAAGGAATAACTTTTTTCTCCCCAATGATCACTCTATTCTATATATGCTATACTATATCTATGAGTTCTATACGCAAGCGAAGTGTGACTCACTGACCGTCTGTGCAGCCAAGAAAAAGATTTCCTATGTTAATTGCCCACTGGATTTTTTGTAAGAAATTATTAAAAATCGAGGAAATTTATTTCCCGATTTTAATCCTTATATTTGGGTATAGATATGTATTAGTTATCGCGGGTGTTAGATTGAATTATTTTGCTGTCAAATTGACAAAATTTTAATTTTAAATTTTTAAACTCTGTCGCCCTTGGCTTTTTTTATTATTATTATTATTATTTGGCGATCAAAAGCGTAACACGAAAATATACATGCCAGATGTATGCATTGTACGAAATGTAATATGTATTATTCATTGTACGTATGCATGACATGTAATATGTATTGTACGAAATATTGTTTCATATTATTCATTACTCTTTTAATATAAGTTGTTAAAATAACCATGATTTTTGAAAGGAATTAAATATTTTCGCCAGATAATTTGGCGATATTCTTTTTTTTTCGCCAAGGATGACAGAAATGAAATCTATTCCGCTGCAAAATATTAGTATCTTACATCAGATATTTTATTTAGACATTTGAAAACAAATTTGACTTCAAACTATGATAGAATATTTATCATTTTCCTTTTAATTTGTATATTATTAGTATATTAAAATTTAAAAGCATGGTATATAAAAAGTTTTTTTTTTTTTTTTTTTTTTTTAAATCTTATAATTATTCTTATCTTAATCCTCAATGTTTCCCATCTTTATTGACTTGAATTTACTATTAAAATTTTAACATACTCAAAAACTTCTCATCACTTCGTTAAAATACACTAAACTTTTCCAAAATCTTTTTGTATTTAAAATGATACATGTATTTACTTTAAATGTCCAATATTTCATAAGATTTCCAATTTTAAAGTTTTAAAATATTTATCAAATTTACTTATTTTTCTGGTTTAGCCTTATTGTTTTCCCTTTTATAACTACAGCTGTTGCCCTCTTTAAAATATTTAAAATGATGAGGTCATTTAATAGTAAAATTATCCATTATAGCATATATTATATTTCACTCCTCCATAAAAATTGATTTTAAAATCGTCTGTTTCTTTTATACTTTTATTTTAATAGAATTTTAATAGAATTTAATTTATATATTAGTCATTTTAGCAATTTTATCCAAAGTAGCATTAGAAATAATATATATCACTTCTCCATTAAAATTTATAGGACCCTACAATAAAATTAATTTGTGCTTAATATCAACACTACGAAAATTTTTATCAATCGCTTCCAAATTTTGACCTAAGTTTCAAATCTCAACCCTGTGGGTTTTTACATCGGCTACAACGTTTTCGTCTTTGTTCGTAAATAATAATTTAACTGTACTAAATAGTTTACAGCCGTATAATTCAACGTATAACTTAGTCACAGCAACGCGTGGCCGGGTCTGCTAGTATATTTATAAATTTTAATGCTTTCAAAACTCATTATTTAAAAAAAAAAAAAAAAAAAAAAAAAAAAAAGAAAAGAAAAGAAAAAAAGAAACTAATGAATTTATTTTTAGTTATTTTATTTTTATCTTTCTTTTCAAAATAGTAAATAACTATCAATTTTATTGAAGAAAATTAAACATTATTCGTAATTAGTCAGACGTAATAAATAAGAAACAATTTACATATATATTCCTTAGTACATACTCTTACATATAATACACACAGAGATACACACTTATAAAGCTTTTAAAGCTTTCTCTGAGAAAGATGTCAAAACACTGACGGGGAATCTCTCGCCAGTACCATGTTAAATTAAAAAATTTAATAAATAAGATGATTAAGATCAGTTATGACAATAATCATACAGTATTTTTTCTTTTTATATTAATTTATAAGCTGTGAAACAGGCCAGTAAAAGAATCTGCCTATCTCGTCCATCAATTAAGTTAATAAAACAGATTAATAATTAACATTATTCAGTAAAATATGTTTTGATATTTTACAAATAATCTTTCTTAATGTAATTCTGAAAGAAAAAAAATCAAATTTACTTAATATCAAGAGATAAAAATGCTTTTTTCGACATATGTGAAACTCTCAATGTAAAACCTACGGAGCATCATCCAACAATTGCCCCGGGCGGCTGACGGTGAGTCTTGTCCAATGAGAATCTGTCACAGATCTGTCGCCACTCTTATCTTATCGAGGCACCCTACCAGACGTATCCAATGTTGAACGACTGAATCTGAGCAAAACAGATTTTGCTTATAAAACAAATATGTTATAAAAACAGGTGAAAACAGTGGCGAGCAGGGATAAACTTTTAACTAAAATGAGGAATGCCTATTCAAATTTTCCTAACTATTTTTTTTTTTTTTTTTTCATAATAATCAGTTTTTAAATATTGATATCACGAAAGATGATCTAATTATCATTGAAATTCACCGAAAGAATAATCTTTAAAATGAAATGAAATGTTTTAATCTGATATAATCACTATTAGCCACAAACGTGGACTTTTATTGAAAGGAATGTGTTTAATATAACATTTTATTTCTAATTAAATAATTTTTTTTTTCATTTATCCATTCTATGCTTTTAGAATGATTGAACAGATTTTCAAACTGTTGAAAAATTCTTTAGATTAAATTCATGATGGCATGAAAGTTATAATAACAACCATTACAGACAGCGAAAAATTGAAATATATTACTTATTTTCATTTTCCAAATTATTCAGTCATTTTACTTAATATATCATTCAATAAAAAAGACCAGGTCAATTTATTTTAAAACTATATTTTCAAAATCTGTGATTTAAAATACGGGTATTCAGAAACCCGAGAGCCACATTTGAAACTATTAGACGTTTTCTAACGTTAGAACAATCATGAATTACTTCATTAAACAAACAACTAAACAATATGCTGAGTCAGTTGGGAAAGACGTGACTCTTCCATGAATATGAAATATAGAATCCATAGGGTGAGATAGTCGGCCTTCAAAATGTGAATTCGATTTCATCAGCATTGCATTATATAATTACGGGCCAAGGCAGGCGGGCGGCGACTCTGACACGATTCGCAAACCCTTCTGAGAGGTCGATTCCGTTTGCAAACAGGCGCCCATCAAAAAACATTTGATTATATGCAAACCTGTTAATACAGTTGCATAATTTATCTATTTTCGTTTCTTTCGATTATGTCAGGGGAATGAGATGGCCTGGATTATATCATAGTTCACGACATATGCCAAATTTTTATTTTTTTAATTCACTATTGTCTGCTTCTTTCTCTTAATAGTAGTTTATAAACGAATTAATCTACGATTTCTTTTGTCGAGATCAGTTTTGTTGTTGAAATATAATCTAACCGGTAAAGTAAGTAACATTTTTAGAAACAGACAAATATATCAATTGTCACTACGAAATATTTACAATTTTTATTTTAAAAATAAAAATAAAAATTATGGATTATGATGATTTACTTGTAAATGCTGAACTTTTGAAAGGATATCGGGAATTTTTGTTTCCAGATTAAGAAATAAAAGTTAATATTTGCAATTACTCTGTTAAGAATCATAAAGTTAGAAAATTCAATGAGGGCAATGATGTTAACCCTAATATTTTCATTAAAGGGGGGGGGGATTGCAAAATGATTGTCACTTTAATAAAAAAAAAAAAAAAAAAAAAAAAAAAAATCTTGCGCTAAAAGGAATTTATTTTTGTTTTTGGAAGAGAGGGATTTTTATGTTTTTGCGTTATTTAAAATACTCATGGTGATGATGCTTTTTTTTTTTTCCCTGCTTAAAAGAAACAGTCTACTCTTTCTAGGAAATTTGTTTTTTATAGATGTTAACTTAGTGCCCAATGCCTTCTATACTCCTAAAAATGTTTTAAGTTTTTTGTAAAAGCCAGACAAAACATTCAAAACCTTATGTTGGCATATACCTCAGTTAAATTCATAGGTCAATAAAATTGGTATTCGTGCAATGGTTAAGTTTCTCTAAATTTGTGTCAAATAACGTAATTTTAGATCATTTCATGGATAAGATTATTTATCTGAGATTTTAATATACAGAAACTGTTAAAAAAAGAAAGTTTCTTCATTTTAAAATATTTAGTTGCGTCCTTACATTTTTTTTTCTTTTCCATATTTTATCTTAATTTTAGGGAAAAAAAGAAACATATTTGATCTAATTTGTCCGAAACAAATAATTTTCTCGCCCTAAATAATAAAAAAGGAAATCATTTTCATAATAAACTTTTAAAATTGCTTCCGTTTTCCTTAAAAAGTTCAACCTTTAATGGCCAATAAAGACAATTCATTCTGCACCCTTATGGTAACTAACTCTACCACACAGTTAACGATTTTGTTACTTTTCATTTTTAAATATATTTAAAAATTGGTTATTTTTAAAATTATTTTTACCTTAAAACAATTAAACATTTTAATTAAAATTTTCCGATAAAATATTGAAGCCATCGCTACATTCATAAGAAAATTGACACATCAACCTGCAATGGCTGAACAGCAGAAAGAGATCCTTTCAAAGTTGAAGTCCACCTTATAACAACATTAGTATAAGTGCGTTAGCATACAAGCATATGGGATAGCAACTCGCAACCAATGCTTTCCTTCTACGAAAATGTATAAAAATATTTAAAAATAATTCGAAAAATAAAAAAGCTAAGAAGAGTCTGAAATGAACGACTCCAAAGCAGAATTCAATCAAAGTAAAACACTAAGGATAAAAATAACTGAATAAAAGAATATATCATGTTGTCCGGGAAAAAAAAAAAAAAAATTGTCCTAGACAGAATTTAATTAGGACGAGGAAGCTGTAATTTTTATTCATTTTTCCATATAAAGGCATGTGTTAATTGTACATGCATGGATAAATTCGGTTTGTACACATTTATATATATATATATATATACAGTCGGTAACAAAAGTGTCCGAACACTAGGAAAAATTTCTATGTAAAAAAGTACACTTTATAAGGTTTTGTTAAATAAATCCTTATCGAATCATATTCTTACGCTAACTAAGAACAGGATTCAACAAGGATTTATTGAACAAAACAGTATGAAGTGTACATTTTTTACATAGGAATTTTTGCTAGTGTTCAGACAATTTTGTTACCGAATGTACACATACCAATAAATTTCATTAAAAGTAGAAAGAACGTCATTATATATTCACTTCTGTAACTGTGTAAATATTGCATGTAAAGTGTGCACGTATATAGTAACTAAGGTGAGTTACTATATACGTGCATATATAGAAATATGCATATTACATAGGTGTCAAGTCTCCCGTTTTTAAAATCGATACTACATGCCAGAAAGTTTTTATAAATGTTTTCAGCTTAATAAATTTTATTTATTCATAGAAAGTATATGTGACAGATTTGTTTTTAGAAATTCTGGTGATAAAACTGATTCAAAAATTAGGAATATTGGCAGCTATGACATTAAAGTGACTGTATATACTAGCTAAAATATAACACAAACTAGTCTTTTGTATCACTGAACTGAGAAACTGTGCAAAATACAGAACAAAACCTATGATTAAATATAAAAATAAAGACTCTTAAATTATAAACAAGTCGTTTATTTTATTAAATTCTAACGTTTATAAAAGGGTTCAAATTATATCATATAATTTTAACTGTTTGCTTATAAAAAGTAACTTACGAGTAAATCTCTTGTTTATATATTTACGAAATAAACTATTTGTGTTTCAAATTTTTTTGTTATTACATTGTGCAAACAATAAGTTTATAAATCCATAAATTGACTGAAAAAGTTTTAAGTTGAATATTAGAGAACAAAATGTTATGTTATTTGTTACATTAATAATAATTAAAAAAAAAAAAAAGTTTTCTATAAATAAGTAAATAAATAAAACTGTATTCTATTTAATACATATATTATTCATTTACAGATTTACTTTAATTCTCATTATTTAATATTGAATGCTTTTATATAATGCAATGTTTTACTTTTGCTCTCTTTTTCAATAAACAAGAAATACTGCATGTACAAATACATGCAAATTACAACTCCAAGAAATCATCATTGAATAGGCTGAAAGTAAACTGCATTACTCTGAGATTTTATTTTCGCGCAACTGTCGCTAAAATTAAATCGTATTTATTTCTTAAATCAGTTAATCAGTTTCTCCAACAATGAATTCGTTAATTTACAGACATATCGATTTATACAAAATATGTTGTCAATTATTCAGTTAATACACAAACCCATATTACAGTCGGCTGCAAAATTATTCGAGCACTAGCCAATAATTCCTATATTTAAAAAGTACACTTAAGACTGTTTTGCTAAGTAAATCCTTGTCGAATCATGTTCTTAGACTGATTAAGAACATGACTCGACAAGGATTTATTTAACAAAGCTGTATTAAGTGTACTTTTTTTTGGCAAGGATTATTGCTAGTGCTCGAATAATTTTGCAGCCGACTGTACTTACGTACAGAACATAGTCCATGAATACGGGTTAGGACCCCTAAAAAAAAAAAAAAAAAAAAAAAAGCAATATGGAAGGTATTCAACCCAGGTCTAGGCCCCAAGTGCAGGCAACTGGCGTTTAGTGTCGCTCGTTCATAGATCATACAACATAAATACATCTTAAAGACTTATGTATACTCATTTTTCTTAAGCGTATACCACAATTTCTGAGACATGTAACGTACAATTTATAATACATGCAATTTGAAAGAAATAGTGGCGGTGGCTATGTAATTTTTGCTAAACAAACTTCTTAAATAAATAAGGATAAATAAATAAGGAGTACTTTTATTATTATTTTTTTAACCTTTTGTCTCTAATAAAAAAATTAATTATATTTATAAAAACACACTTATGACTAAAAAATGTTAAAGGAAAACATTATACTTGTTCTCTTCCAGCGATTTCAGTGTGGATCGAGTTAAAAAAAAAAAAAAAAAAAAAAAAAAACTCAAATAATCTTAAAGAATTTGAGCCGTGATTGTAAGGGTTCTGAGAGAATACATTTTAAAAATAACAAAAGCTACTCAAAACTGCATAAACATTATTAAAACAATACTTGTCCTTAGATGATGATGATTTAAATTTAACTATGGCTTGTGAAAAGAATAAACATACATGGGAACAAAGGATATATAATGACTTGTAGTGTTATTTATTTTATAGGAGACTTTGTTTTATTTATTTAGCATTTATTATTTTTATTTTCATAAATAATAAACAAATTCAAAGGATCATAAAGCCTTTGCATATCTCTTTTAATTTTGACAGATTGGTGATAATAAAAAAACTATGTATATTTAGTCATTAATACGCTTTATTAGTATAAAATGATTAAAATAAATTTAAATAAGAACAAAAAATCATACGGTACGCATTGGTTATTAATACTTTCCAACTGTACGTGCTTGTTGTATCGTATAACATTTAATGTTCTTTGCCTACTTTATCGCACAACGGATAGACAGAAGGACTGAAAGGCATACAGACAGACTAACTGAATTAATAATCACTCTGAAACATTGCTGGAAGATGTTCAAAATGCTTAACACAAATGAAAATGCAGCCCTTAAATTTTAATTGCAAGACGTAATGCATCTGAATAATTTAGTGTATCCTCTAACATCTTTAAGTTATAGATATTATATTCTATACAAAGCATTATTTTAACATATTAGCAATAAATTTCACTTTCTTTTTGATTTTTGCAGAAGAAAGTTACTTAAATTCGATTTATAAAAATGTCGGCCCTAAAACGGAATGCACTGACATTTTTTGGGGTGTCCCTATACACACATCAGTTTTACAAGATCTATTAATGTCATTTTAAATAAAGACATCCATTAATGAACTTGAATATTACATATCTTTTTTAAAAAATTCTGAAAATATTTACGGATGCTGAAGGCAGGAAAACGGACATACAAACAGATGGACAGTCGGACAGAGAGATACCGAAATTGAAATCTTATTTACACTTTAAAATTATTAGAAAGTGGTAAAAACGCTTAATGTAAATGAAAACGCAATTATGGCAAATTTCTAATGATGACTGTTAATGAAACTGAATATTTTTGTGTCACCTTGTAAATCTAATGCTAATCAGGCTATATTCTATAGAAAGCATTCTTTTGTACAATTTTTTTGTTTTAATGACTTATTTCAAATTCATTAAGACTTGTGCAAAGTGAAGTTATTAAAATTTTGTTTATTGAAAGGCCTCTCAGAGAACGCAGTGCTTTGGAATATTATCGGGTATCCCTGTACATAAACCAGTAGAGATATTCACTCAATTTTTTATAGAGAACATCTGATAGTCAACTTAAATAGCATTATATCAGTTTCAAGAAACTCTATGAATATTTACGGGAGTTAGAGCACGGATAGACAGGCGGACAGACAGACAAACCTAAATCATTAACACTTTTCAACTTTGTTGGAAAGTGTTAAAAAGCATTCATAAAATCTTTTGATTTTAGAATTAAATTATATATAGTTTTAATCACTGTTGCTGAAAAAAAAATATATATCACAATGAGGCTGTTTACTCTTAGCCCATATAATATTGTTTTATTAATCTTTTAATCTTGGAGTAAAAAGAAAACACTCACGGTAGAATTGAGTTAAAAATTTTATAAATCAGTTAAAAAAAAAAAAAAAGAAAAAAGAAAAGAAAAGAAAGTAAGAAAAAGAAAGAAGAATAGGAAAAAAATAGAAATCAACTTCTTATTCATTAATATCAAAGAAAAAACTTGAATATCCCCATTAGACTTGCAGGCCTTTAAAACCTATTAAATTTCTTTTCTCTATTAAAATCTGTTTTCTTATCGGTCACCACGCTCAAAAAGTGTAACTTGAATTAATATCAAAGAAAAAACTTGAATATCCCCATTCGACTTGCAGGCCTTTAAAACCTATTAAATACCTTTTCTCTATTAAAATTTGTTTTCTTATCGGTCACCACGCTCAAAAAGTGTAACTTGAAATTATATCAAAGAAAAAACTTGAATATCCCCATTCGACTTGCAGGCCTTTAAAACCTATTAAAATACCTTTTCTCTATTAAAATTTGTTTTCTTATCATTATTGTTATCTTATCATTATTGTTATCTTATTCATTAATATCAAAGAAAAAACTTGAATGTCCCCATTCGACTTGCAGGCCTTTAAAACCTATTAAATACCTTTTCTCTATTAAAATTTGCTTTCTTATCGGTCACCACGCTCAAAAAGTGTAACTTGAATTAATATCAAAGAAAAAACTTGAGTATCCCCATTCGACTTGCAGGCCTTTAAAGCCTATTAAATACTTTTTCTCTATTAAAATTTGTTTTCTTATCGGTCACCACGCTCAAAAAGTGTACCTTGAATTAATATCAAAGAAAAAACTTGAATATCCCCATTCGACTTGCAGGCCTTTAAAACCTATTAAATACCTTTTCTCTATTAAAATTTGTTTTCTTATCGGTCACCACGCTCAAAAAGTGTAACTTGAAATTATATCAAAGAAAAAACTTGAATATCCCCATTCGACTTGCAGGCCTTTAAAAACCTATTAAAATACCTTTTTTCAAAAAATAGAGTTAGATCATTGAAATTTGGTACATCGAGGTTTTCGATACCTACAAATCGATTGCGGATATTTTTGATATATTCTCATTGCGGATATATTCTCATTTATTCAATAAAAGGAAAAAATTTGTTTTCTTATCGGTCACCACGCTCAAAAAGTGTAACTTGAATTAATATCAAAGAAAAAACTTGAATATCCCCATTCGACTTGCAGGCCTTTAAAACCTATTAAATACCTTTTCTCTATTAAAATTTGTTTTCTTATCGGTCACCACGCTCAAAAAGTGTAACTTGAATTAATATCAAAGAAAAAACTTGAATATCCCAATTCGACTTGCAGGCCTTTAAAACCTATTAAATACCTTTTCTCTATTAAAATTTGTTTTCTTGTCGGTCACCACGCTCAAAAAGTGTAACTTGAATTAATATCAAAGAAAAAACTTGAATATCTCCTTTCGACTTGCAGGCCTTTAAAACCTATTAAAATACCTTTTCTCTATTAAAATTTGTTTTCTTATCATTATTGTTATCTTATTCATTAATATCAAAGGAAAAACTTGAATATCTCCATTCGACTTGCAGGCCTTTAAAACCTATTAAATACCTTGTCTCTATTAAAATTTGTTTTCTTATCGGTCACCACGCTCAAAAAGTGTAACTTGAATTAATATCAAAGAATAAACTTGAATATCCCCATTCGACTTGCAGGCCTTTAAAACCTATTAAATACCTTTTCTCTATTAAAATTTGTTTTCTTATCGGTCACCACGCTCAAAAAGTGTAACTTGAATTAATATCAAAGAAAAAACTTGAATATCCCAATTCGACTTGCAGGCCTTTAAAACCTATTAAATACCTTTTCTCTATTAAAATTTGTTTTCTTATCGGTCACCACGCTCAAAAAGTGTAACTTGAATTAATATCAAAGAAAAAACTTGAATATCCCCATTCGACTTGCAGGCCTTTAAAACCTATTAAATACCTTTTCTCTATTGAAATTTGTTTTCTTATCATTATTGTTATCTTATTCATTAATATCAAAGAAAAAACTTTAATATCACCATTCGTCTTGCAGGCCTTTAAAACCTATTAAATACCTTTTCTCTATTAAAATTTGTTTTCTTATCGGTCACCACGCTCAAAAAGTGTAACTTGAATTAATATCAAAGAAAAAACTTGAATATCCCCATTCGACTTGCAGGCCTTTAAAACCTATTAAATACCTTTTCTCTATTGAAATTTGTTTTCTTATCGGTCACCACGCTCAAAAAGTGTAACTTGAAATTATATCAAAGAAAAAACTTGAATATCCCCATTCGACTTGCAGGCCTTTAAAAACCTATTAAAATACCTTTTTTCAAAAAATAGAGTTAGATCATTGAAATTTGGTACATCGAGGTTTTCGATACCTACAAATCGATTGCGGATATTTTTGATATATTCTCATTGCGGATATATTCTCATTTATTCAATAAAAGGAAAAAATTTGTTTTCTTATCGGTCACCACGCTCAAAAAGTGTAACTTGAATTAATATCAAAGAAAAAACTTGAATATCCCCATTCGACTTGCAGGCCTTTAAAACTTATTAAATACCTTTTCTCTATTAAAATTTGTTTTCTTATCGGTCACCACGCTCAAAAAGTGTAACTTGAATTAATATCAAAGAAAAAACTTGAATATCCCAATTCGACTTGCAGGCCTTTAAAACCTATTAAATACCTTTTCTCTATTAAAATTTGTTTTCTTGTCGGTCACCACGCTCAAAAAGTGTAACTTGAATTAATATCAAAGAAAAAACTTGAATATCTCCTTTCGACTTGCAGGCCTTTAAAACCTATTAAAATACCTTTTCTCTATTAAAATTTGTTTTCTTATCATTATTGTTATCTTATTCATTAATATCAAAGGAAAAACTTGAATATCTCCATTCGACTTGCAGGCCTTTAAAACCTATTAAATACCTTGTCTCTATTAAAATTTGTTTTCTTATCGGTCACCACGCTCAAAATGTGTAACTTGAATTAATATCAAAGAAAAAACTTGAATATCCCCATTCGACTTGCAGGCCTTTAAAACCTATTAAATACCTTTTCTCTATTGAAATTTGTTTTCTTATCGGTCACCACGCTCAAAAAGTGTAACTTGAAATTATATCAAAGAAAAAACTTGAATATCCCCATTCGACTTGCAGGCCTTTAAAAACCTATTAAAATACCTTTTCTCAAAAAATAGAGTTAGATCATTCAAATTTAGTACATCGAGGTTTTCGATACCTACAAATCGATTGCGGATATTTTGATGCATTCGCATTGCGGATATATTCTCATTTATTCAATAAAAGAAAAAAAATTTGTTTTCTTATCGGTCACCACGCTCAAAAAGTGTAACTTGAATTAATATCAAAGAAAAAACTTGAATTAATATCAAAGAAAAAAAAATACTGCATAAATAAAATAAATAAATAATTATAATTGCATAAGTTTATAAAAAATGCTATGCAATAGCTTTTCCGCGGCAGTCCTCGAGTGCCACACGTATTTTTTTTTTTCTTGTTTGTCCCTTACTGTAGATATTTCTAATATGCGTATGTTAGATGACTGAGTGTCTCAGTGAACAGAGAACATCATGGAACCTTCAATGTAAAAGTGGGTATCACTGGCAGCATCTTACTTGTTTCTTTCGAGTAACGCCATCATCGAGAAATGGATCGATGATTAGAGGTGTTGTATAAATGCAGGACCTGAGGTCGGATGACAACGCCAAGGCTTCAAGGCCTGAGTGGGACGTCTTCCGTAGGGATCGTTCTAAGGGGTTATTACTCATATTCAGTTTCGGATAAAATTACGGAACGGCCAGTTAAAGTTTCTTGTGTTTCAGCTTTGAAAGTTCAACCTCTCCGCCGATCGATGACTAGAGAGCGAGTTTTGATGACATCAGTTTTTAGTGTATCAGACAAGAGTGGTCAAGTTAAATGAAAACCTTCTTTAAAATACTTCAAAACGTAACTAGCTTATATTGCTGCTAAGATGAACGTTTATTTAATTGTTTCTTTAACGACAATACCTATTCAACTTTAGATGTCTTTCTATGTTGCTCACTTTTCAAATATGTTTTATCCTTTTGTATATTAAAGTTCTCGTCTACAAATTATCACACGTCATCTTTGTGTCATGTGTCTAACATCCTGATACTCCCTCTATGCTTAACGAACAATACGTATAAAATATAAGATATAAAAATTCATTGAGAAGGAAACGCTAATTTAATAAATTAATAATTAATTATATTTTTTTAAAAACAATGTGTGATTATATAATTAACCGATTGAGGTATTAATTCTTGATTAAGTAAAATAAATAAATAAATAAACTTTACAAATATGACAAAATAATAATAATTAAATAAAATGAAACCAAATATGTATTTATTATTATACATGTAAATTTTATTAGTATTATTTTATATGTAATGGTTTTTAGATACTTTTTCAAAACAGTTTTTTTTTTAACTGTAGTCATTGATTAATTAAATATATATAACATAGAATTTTTTCTTTTTCTTTTTTTAATTAATGAATGAAAATTTGAATGTACATTAAAAAACTTCCAACAATTTAAATTAAAAAGTAAAATTATCATTTTGAAACTCAAAATGACACTTAATAGAAAACGTTAATTTATCTCGAAAACGAACACCACCTTTCATTGCTTTGTTTCGTGCATGACATGGCATATACTGAAATAAATCTTTCTTTAAGAAACTATTCACTAATATTTGCATTGCGAAGTTTACTTAAAAGGGAGAGTTTAAAATCGCACGGATATAGGTACGCTTCTTTACTTCAAGGTCCCATCGCGGTCATCAGGTCACAGGAAAACGTGACATTTGAATGAAAGTTCCCTCTCTTTTACAGTTGAGACACAACCGAAGCAATAATTTTAATTTTACAACGGTTTAGACAATCTAGGCTTTATCCTGTAATGTTTTTCTCATGAACAGAATCTTTGTTATTTATAAAAGGTTAAAAGACTAATACTATTCCTTTATTATCTATCTATTTTTACTTCCATTACCCTACTACCGTAGGTAATGGAAGTATTGTATTCGGTCCAAAAATTCGATATCGTGTTTTCACCTAATTTACTCGTTTTAAGGCCTCCTAAGTCCAAAAAAGTAGTTTTTGGTAATTGATCAGTGTGTGTGTATGTATGTATGTGTAGAACTTTCTAGCTATCATATCTCAGAAACTAATAAAGATAGAACTACGAAACTTCCCAATTGATACAGGTCTAGTGTACAGATGAAATTTCCAAATCTTGATGAAAATTAGAAAACCGAAAGTAGGTCATCGGAAACCAGACATGGGACCGTAAAAATTTAATAGAAATATTTATCTATATATTAATAGGCAAGCATAAAATTTGTAGTCCCTTTTTAACATATTAATTATGGGAGTAGAGGGTTGAAAATGGTATCATTCGAAAGGTATGGTTAGCCGGAAGGTGCGAATACAAATATTATTTTCTTACGATGTCAAGAAGGTATTTAAAAATACTTTTATCTTTTATGCATTTTCCCCCATTTTTCCCTTTTATACACGTATTCCTTTACATTAAAAAAATACTTGAAAGTGCAAAGTTGTTAAATCTGGCAATTTCATAAAACTCAAATAAAACCATAGACACAGTGATTTGTATAGCATCCTTATACGCAAGCGAAGTGATGACGTCACTGGCCGTCCGTGGAACCACAAGGATTTGATTTATGAGAAATCATTTTTTTATTTTCTAATTTATTTATGATCTAATTTCTTTCTTTTTTGTTTTATGATTTATGTCAGCTGTAATTTAAAGAGATATTAGCCGTACGATAAATTTCATGTTTGTGTATTAATATGTAAATAATATATATTATTTAATTTTTGAAACTTCAAATTTTCTTTGTTATTTGTCTTTTGGCAACAAAAAGTGACTTTATTTATTTATTTACAAGGACAAACGTTTGAAAGGGTTGGTATTTTATTGAAAGAACCAGTTTTTACACACGGTCAATTTTATGTTGCAGCAAGTCGGGTCCGTTCTTTCAATAGCTTAAAATTTTATGTTTCAGAACACAGTGGGCAAGGTCATTTAGCTAATGACGAAAGAGTATGTACAAAGAACATTGTTTACAGAGAAATTTTAAATTTCTAAATTTATTTATTTAGTGCTAACTTAAAAGAATTCTGAGATTTGAATAAATTTGTGGTCGAATTTCGACCACTGGGTGATACTAGTCTTATTTAATTAGCGAACTGTAACGGCTTTGACGTATTAAGTAAAATAAAAAAAAAATATTGAAATTTTCCGATAGCCAAAAAGTGCTAAAATTTACAACTTTAGTAGATATTACTAAAATTCTAATATCTACTAACTGTAATATCTACTAACGTAGCTATCTTTTATTTTAGACATTTTTTAAATGTTGAGAACTATAATCCTAAAAAGCAAAAGACTATCGTTCTTATGATGCAAAACATCATAATAAATCAATTAGTAATGGACAGAAAAAAAAAAAAAAAAAACAGCCCGAAATGCAATTCAGTGGAACTTAAGAAGTGATAATTCAATTGATCTGAAGGCTACATGCATGACATTACTGCCCAAATAATAAATGAAAAAGAAAAAGAAAATAATAATAATAAAGAATTCATTTTTGTTTTTGCATAAATTAGCTTTTATTTGCATGTTTATAACACTTTTTTTTTTTTTTTTTTTTTTCAAATATATGAATTCTATTCAGCAAAATATTTTTTATTTATCTCAAAAAGTAATTTAATTCGAATTGTTTGGGGCTCCTGCTTTAATTGCTCCTGCAGTTAGGAATCGATAACCGGCGCTACGTGTGCATATTAACTGCGAACAGATCACAAGTGTTAAATAAAAGTAACATACATCCTTCTTTCAAGTGAAAAAAAATGTGTCAGTAAAAAATAAAGTTTAGAGACGTATTTTGTTTTAAAAGTTATTTAGTATAATTTCTCACAGTTTCGAAAAATTATCTGACAAATTTTCATTTATTACCCGTCGATATGATGTTTTCAAGATATACTTTAAGACTAACATTTTTTTCATTTCCAATGGGCGTTCTTTTGCTCTCAAGTAATTCAATTTTTTTTTTTTCCCACGCCATCCTTTTAGTGTATTACATAATACATACAAATACCAGAATAAATTACTAGACATACCTCGGATACCTCTTTTTTTATATAAATAATTCATGCAATAAGACACTGAGTGGGAAAAATTAAGACGGAGAATGTATAACCGACCAGAGCATGAGAAATCATATTCTAATCACGTCAAATGGTTGCGAAATGGCTCTAAGCTAATTTAATAAATCCTTATGAATCACACCCAAAAGTAAATTTAATTCATGAAACCATCTCAAATCGACATAAATATTATCATTATATTTGCTCTGCGCACGGGCGTAGCGAGAATAGAAAAATGTATATTAATAGAAATTAACGTTATATAGTTCAAATAGAAAGTTAAAAATTTATCGAAAACAATAATATCATAAACGAAAATAAAAGTAGTTTCAAAGAAAATACACTCCGCGGCAGAAAGATAGGTACAAAGAGATTTTTCTTTAATTTTTCATAAAATAGCATTATCTAAATTGTGCTTATCATTTATTATTATCATAAAATAACACTATTCCCGGACTAATTTTTGTTTTAAGACTAATTTAGAAAAAATTTAAGACTAAAATTTTTCTAATTTAAGTCTAATTTAAGTTTCTAATTCTCCGCGACAAAAAGATAGATACAAAGTTTTTTTTTTTTTTTTTTTTTTTTTTAATATGATTATTCTGAATATGAATATTTTTAATATGATAAAAATATTTAGTATGTTTTTGATATGATAATATTTTGTTATGATAATAAATGATCAGCACAATTTAGATAATGTCATTTTATGAAAAACTTAAAAAAAAAAAAAAAAAAAAACATTTGTACCTATCTTTTTTTCGCGGAGTGTAGACTTAAATTAGAAAAACTTTAGTCTTAAAGTTTTTCTAAATTACTCTTTTAAAAAAATAGTCTTGAAATAGTGTTATTTTATGATAATAAATGATAAGCACAATTTAGATAATGTTATTTTATGAAAAATTAAAGAAAAAAAAAACTTTGTACCTTCCTTTTTGTTGCAGAGTGTATATGTACAAAAAAGTAATAAGATAAACTAGTTTAACAGTGTTTGATTATTTTATAAATTTTGGCGAAACATTGTTCGAGCCGATTTTGTTATAAGTAAGATTTTAATAAGATCTTAACAGAATCGATATGGTTAAATTTTCGGACGTAAAAATTAAATGTAAAATACATGACATTTAAAAAAGTCATTTTTACAAGATTACCAAGATTACATTTTGTTATAGATTAAATATATATTTTTTAAAGAAGTATTCTTTGTTAGTGGATGCTGCATTTACTTGTATATAAATTTCCTTCTATTTTAATTTGAAACACATCGATAGTTGCTAAAATCGTGCCAATGTACTTTTTCATTGGAATTGATCAAAATCAGCGTACGTACCGAAGAAAAGAAAAAAATACTACTTAAATTTCCATTAGATTAAAAAGCATACATAAAATTGAATTTAAAGAAAGAATGTCAACGGTACTTACAAAAATCGAACGCATATATGTTTATGTTAATCTCACCCTACGGCGCTAGACGTGCCAGAAAGCCGTTTGTATTCAAGAAAGAAATTTATAGTGTGCTGAGAATTTTTATGATTGTCTTTTTTCTTTTATTCCCAGGTGTTATAATCAATTCATTTACTACTTCAAGAACCTACCATCAGTCTTACAAAAAATATAAAGATGACGATTTAAAAAAAGAAAAAAAGAAAAATCTTTTATTTTTTACAAAAGTCGGGATATTTTTTTTTTTTTTTTTTTTTTTTCGACTTCTATGTACAAATAATATACTCCATTAAATTTTCATCAATTACTTTGATATGCGTAACTTTCATTCCTTATATTTTTAAAAACTGCTCTTAAGGGCCCGCTTCAGTCACCGCTGCCGGAAGCCGAAGCTAATGTTATTCTATGGGAAATTTTTCTTTACAAATAACGTATTAACTAATACATATTTTAAAATTCTGTTTTCACATTCTGAAAATTCCCAGCTGTTAAATGGACGGACCCTTTTTAAAAAATTATTATTATTATTATTATTATTATTATTATTTTTTTTTTTTGAAGACGCAATCAATATACGAATTTTCAATATGTGAAATTTTTTCATTTTGCAATTTCAAAATAAAATATTAATAACTAAAAAAAAAAAACACATTTGTAAAGAATTTAACAGTTGGGAATTTTCTGAATGTGAAAACAGAATTTAAAAATATGTATTAGTTAATAAGTTATTTGTAAAGAAAATTTCCCCATAGAATAATATTGGCTCGGGCTTCCGGTGACGGTAAGTGAAGAGGGCCGTTAAGTAACTCTCTCTTTCTCTCTCTCTCTCTCTATATATATATAGAGAGAGAGATAATCAGAATGTACACTAGAAATATAATATTATCAGTACATACAGTTGGAATTTAAAGAGGATTTAATATCAGTATTCAAACAATATGATCAAAAACAAAGACCATATATATATATATATATAATAAATATTTTGTTTCTTTAATAATGTGATAAATAAAGAGTTAAGTTAGTCATTTTTGTAAAATATGTTAGAAAAAGAGAGAGAGAGAAATTATAAAGTGTTGCTGCGTGTTAGTTATTACATAATATTAGTTATAATGTTAGTTATTACTAATATTCCGCCGCACACTTACCAGCATATTTTAGCTTGATGGAACGCCCTATGTCATTATTGGACTCGAAAAAATATTTTGCGTATTTTTGCTATGGATGGTATTTGCCTGAAATGTTTTTATTTATCAATAGGCAACACCACCAGTATTTGATACATTTTTCTGACATAAACATTTTTGTAAAACAATTCTTATACGAGTTAAAAATAATATTTCGGCTTTAGGATGATCGCTTTTTGAAAAAATAAATAAATAAATAAATAAAAAGTTAGTTTTAATTATTTACTGATAATATTCTCATTACATTTATTAATTTAAAAAAAAATCGAATAACACGAAATGTTTAAAACTGTATTCTGTAAAAATCAAAGTAGGCTAGAAAATGTTAAAATATGTAGTATATCAGCTGATATTCTAAGTTTTTTTTTTTTTTTTTTTTTCAGAAACATTTGCATTAGAAATAATATGAGGCTGTCTAATGTTTTTAAGAGGACACCATACCCTTCCCTCCTCTCGAAAAGTCTAATCCCATATTATTTTATAAAGAAATTCGTTTATACAATTATTCATGAACTATTTATTCAGAAAATTCACAAACTTTCAATTATTAGTATTATTATTTTATTATTATTATTTATTTATTTATTTATTTTTTTATTCGTAAGTAGTCTCTTTTAAATTTTTCATATATTATTTTGGATCTAAAACATGAGCTTAGTTCAGTTTTCGCACTTTTTAGTTCCAAAACAAAGTTTTAAAATTTTTAAATAAAAATAACATTTTAGAAAAAAAAAAAAAAAAAGTTGTGTTTTCTGAATTTGGAAACGGAATTAATATATACAGTGAGTGTTCAAATTATTAGTTTTTTACTTTCTCTTACCCATAAGGTAGAGAAAGTATTGTTTTTGGGTCAAATTTTCGAACGCGAGATTTTGTTATATTTACACGTTCTGAGGTCCCCTGAATACGAAAATCATGTTTTTAGCAAATGGTCTGTGTGTATGTCTGTGTGTCTGTATGTGTGTGTGTGTCTGTATGTCTGTGTGTGTGTCTGTCTGTTATCAGCATATCTCAAGAACAAATTATGGCAGAAAGTTCAAACTTGATATTCTAAATGTGTATCATATAGGGACGCTACAGTAAGCTTTTCGTTAAGATCAAGCAAATGGTTCGTGTACAGGGACAATCAAGAGAATTCTAATACATTACGTCTATGGGGGAAATTGCAGGAAAGTAGAGTTTAACGTCTATAGACTGCACTAAACCAAATGAAACGAATATATATTTTTTGTAATAGACATAGTTAACTGGGGAAAAAAAATTGTGTATGTAGGAGCCTCGCCTCCCCCCCTTCCCCCTCGAGGGGAGTAAATTTTCATGATGGGTATCTTTCAAAAGAGCTCGCCAATACCTTTAAAACGAATGGTTGAACCATTGATCTGCGATAATTTAAAGCAAAATTATCAATTTTTTTTACTTTTAACGAAAAAAAAAAAAAAAACTTAGAAAAAAAATCGTACTTTTTCTTTCTTCTTTTTTTTTTTTTTTTTTTTTTTAAGATTGAGAATAAAATGGACTTTTTTTTGGACATTTGGTGTTATACTACTTCTCTAATATGGAAATCGTCTGCCTTATCATAAAAGATAATTTTTTTAATAATAATTTTAATAAATTATTTTTTAAAAAGAGAATTATTTTTTAATAACCGAATTAAATTCGATATAAATGTAGGTGCATTAATGAAACGGGGGGTTGAGGGGGGCGGTAGCCCCCCTCACACAGAACTAATTATCATATAAAACTCTTCAGAAGCCTAATATGAATTGTTTAACATAGGTTTACATAACAGTACTCGTTATCTTACCTATTAATCTGCAAGCTGTATTTATAGTATTAAATTTCAGGGTAAGAGAAAGTCGTGTGAGTGACACACCAGATTATTATTATTTTTTTAAAGCATTTTTTGGATTTCATAAAAAAAATACTGGACAGAATGGACGGAGACTTCAGATATGCAAAGAACATTTAAAAATTCACATTTTCCAATATCGATTTAGTTCAGAGTGCAACCAACCACAAATTGAAGAAGAGCGCACATACTTTGGATAACCTTGTATCATAAGCTACAAATAAATTGTAACTTTAACGCATTGTTGTACATACTGTAAGGGATATTTGTATATTTTGATGCAGGAATTGCGCAATTGTTTAAGCAGATATATATATATATATATTTTTTTTTTTTTTTTTTTTTCAAAAATTATTATAATTATTACTATTAACTTTTCTGCTTATAACTGGATAACTGGAACGGATTTACAAAACAATAGAGAAACCTTATTCTGAAATATAAAATTCCTGTAATATTCGCTGAGATATGAACATTTATATTTTATATTAGTATTCTTTTTTTTTTTTTTTTACAGACGGGAAAGATAGAACAATTTTTATTGCATAGGTTAAAAACTAAATATATTGAGCAACTTTTCTCAAAAGCTCATTTGAATAGAGTAAAAATTACGCAAATTGCCGGCAATATATAGCTTAAGCTCTATCTTTAAGCTATAATTTTATTAATTTATTGGTGACACCAGCACAATGTGCGCATGAATGTCAGGGTAATTTTTCTTGTTCTTCCTTTTATTTCACGGTTCATCCAGAAAATTTGACCATTAATTAATTTAATACCATTATAATAATTGACTAAGAGTGTAATATTTTTGTAAAAAGTCACGAGAATCAAAGCTGCTACATACAAGATACAAGTGAATAATTAACCAAATTTGAAAATGCAACTTTAAAAAGTGTAAACTTTCCATTCTCCGCGGTCTTTGCGTCGATTGTAATTTACGATGTAAGTAGATCTTAAAAAATGGATTTATACAATAATGTCTATATTGAAACGTTACAGAAAATAAAAGACAATAAAATAAAATAAATAAATAAATAAAATCGAGAAATGAACAGTATTTGCATATGCCAAACCCCCCAATTCAGTATGGATAATTGAGAATTTACCAATTAAAGTTTACATTCTATTTTTAATATACTTTATGTCAAACAAACATTTGTTACTGCGAATTCTGAAATGTTCTAATTCTAGGTAATAGATGTCGTTGTTGTTGTTGTTATTATTATAATTATTATAGCTATGGATATAAAAATTAAAATACCATCCATTTTTGTTCTGGTATTTATTTTCAGATTATCTCGTGCAGTATTTTTAGCGCTAAAGAGTTTTTATTCACCGACTTTCCACGAGACAAACCAAATACATAAACACCAACTTATAAATAATATTTTTGATATTCCGCAAAGCTCCAGAAATTATTCGCTAAAGTTGGCACTAAAATAAATTTTATTCTAATTAAAATTCAATGTTTATTTTACTCCTTTTTACTTATTTATTAGTTTTGGATTCACTATTTAAAAGAAAGGGGAAAAGAAAAATTAAACAAATTTTGAAACAATTAATATGAGCATTTATACGTACTTTCTAGACTATAATCGTTTGTCGAATTCTTATCAAAAACTAATTTTTACAGTGAATACTTAGCGAGAATCCTCAGAATTTAAACAGAAGTCATTATTCTGACAAGTGACGACCTTAGCACGAAATTTACAAGGAACGTTAACTCAGTGAACAACCCTGAATATATTTTTGTCCTATAAAGTTTATGTATTGGCCATACAATACTCATTTTTCTTTTACCGGAAGCAATTTAGTAAGTTAATTTCCATTGCAGTGATTTGTCAGAAAAAATAATAAATAATAAATAAATAAAACTGAAAATTTAATTGATTGCTTTAAACATTCGAAATGAAATCGTTTACGAAATCACAGTGTTTATTTCTCACAATTGAATGAGGTAATCCAGTTTTTTTTTAAAGCATATAATGAAGTTTTTACGACCAATATTTGGAATATAGCTCCCACGTCATAAATAAGATTTAAATAATTTGTTTTTATACGAAATGACTCTTTTGAATGAATGGGTTAAGAATTTTTAACTTGTTAATTAATTAAATTAGTCGCATATATTTTTAAGTATATTGTATGGATTTTTTAGTCACAATTCTTGTTATTTGAAATCTGTATAAAAATTATCTACCATAAGCAATTTCATGAATAAAATTACAACTTTTTTTAAATGTATGTAATTAAGGGGGTTAACACTTTCGCGACGGCTAATGTAGATTCACGTCATTTGAAAATCTCTAACTCCACCAATGGGCGTTTCTTTCGCAATTTGTGCGTTATTTAATTCTTAAAAATATACCCAATATTCATATTTGTACTATCAATATACTATGGTTATAAATGCTTTGATTAGAAAGAGTATAACTGTAATGTATATCCGTTTGTAATATAAATGTGAATACGGAAAGTTTTGTTCTGAAATATTGCAACTGAGAATAACGCCCATAGGAGGACCTTACTGTGAAAAAGACAAAAACATGCGGTCGCGAAAGTGTTAATTTAAATTTAAAAGGGTGGTTTTCGTTATAAATCCCTTATATAAATTATTGTGGCAAAAATTTAAAAAATATATAGATGTATATTTACATATGCACTGAATTATACCATTATTAAATAAATTAATACTTCTCGAAAACTATTTTAAATTAAAAAAATATTATTGAAAATTTTTTAAATGCTTCCCTACTTGCTAATTTTTATTTTTTTCCCATCAATTTTACATTACTATGTTTTAACACAATATTCTAAATATATTTCCGTAATTTTGAGATTCTTTTTTGAAAAATATTTTTACATTGGAATTCTAAAAATGTCCATTAAATTTCAGCTTTTAAACATACACATAATTTAAAAAACATAACTAATCAATAAATGTACCCCCAAAACAATATTTTCTCCGCCATACATGGGTAAGAGAAAGTAATAAAGTGAATGAATTATTTAAGTAATTGTGAATTTAGAAGTCATGTTCGGACTGTAATTAATGTATAATTAATAATTACTTATTTAACGAACATTTATTATCAATTAAGGTTTGCTGGATGATCTTGAGCTTTGATCCACCATGTCCCTCTTATCCTACTAAATACCGAAATTTCTTATTCAAGTGCAAAACTTATTACTCTTAAGCTAAACATTGTTTTAAAGCATTTGTATAAAAATTTATTAGCACATATGCATACTTGCCAATCATCTCATTATGAACCGTACAATTTTTAGTACCCGCCTTTTTTTTCACACCAATAATTTTTTAGAGTAATTTTAGTCTTGTTTAATCGTAACAACATTTGGAGAGAATAACTCTAAAAATATAGTGGTGTGAGAAAAGGGGCGTTTTTTCAGGGGGCGTTAACAATTGTACGGTTATTAATGAAATGGTTGGCAAGTATGAGTAGATAAGAAACACCGGTTCTAGCGCAGACGGGGGGTGCAAGGGTGCAAGGAAAGTCGTGCGGGTGTCGCGCCACCCCCTGAGGGGTCTAGAGGGGTTGGCGTTGACCTTGAGATCTCCTCTAACTTGATTGTGAAACGTGACGAGGGTATTAATGAGGAAATTTAATTAAAAAATTTAATGAGTGATTTATTGTAAAAGGTGACGCTGGGTTTAAAGCGATGTTTGCGGTATAAGGTAAAAGCATGCTATTGTTTGTGAGTCATTAGGAAATTAATTAGGAGGTTAATTAAGAGGTTAATTAAGAAATTAATTAAGAAATTAATTTAAAAAAATTGAGAAAAAAAAGGAATCGATTGAATTTAAGAATGTGGATGTGCATAGAGTATGTAAGAAATAGGTGAAACGTGACGAGAGTATTAATGAGGAAATTTAATTAAAAAATTTAATGAGTGATTTATTGTAAAAGGTGACGCTGGTTTTAAAACGATGTTTGCGGTATAAGGTAAAAAGCATGCTATTGTTTGTGAGTCATTAGGAAATTAATTAGGAGGTTAATTAAGAGGTTAATTAAGAAATTAATTAATAAATTAATTTAAAAAAATTGAGAAAAAAAAAGGAATCGATTGAATTTAAGAATGTGGATGTGGGTAGAGTATGCAAGAAAAAGAGAGGTTTGACGGGGGTTCGAACCCGACACCTGGCAGTAAAAATATTTCCATAAGACAGTAGTTTTCGCGTGTGCGTGAGTGATTTTTATAGTATATGTCTGCACTGTTCTTTTAAAACTATGAATGCTTGAGTCCGAAAAGAATTCAATCGTTTTAATGATATTAATTAGAGAATAGTAATTAAGAAAAATATTAATTAAGGATCTTCTTGTAAAAAATCATCAAATATTTTCCGAAAAAAAGGTAATGAAAGCAAAAATTAAGTATAAAGAATGAAAGAAAGTTTAGAAACATAGATTTTGACTGAGATTCGAACCTGCTACCTTGCAGCAAAAAAATATTTCAGTAGTTTTCGCGTATGTGTGAGTGTTCTTTAGAAATATGTCTATGCAGATCTTTTTTAGCCTAAGAATTCTATTGATTGAAAATTAATCAATCGTAAAATTAATATAAATTACAGAATAATAATTAAGAAAAATAATAATTGAAGATCTTGTAAAAATTCACCAGATGTTTTTCGAAAACTGAGAGTAAAAATTAAATTAAAAGATGATTAAAATCTCAAATGTGTAAGTGAAATTAGATTAGGATGAAAGACGAGAATTGTTTTTTTGATAGATAACTAAAAAAGAGTGATTAAAATTTCTTATTAATTACTTAATTGAAGAAAGTTCGTTAAAAAAATACTTTTCATCATAAAGATTTTTTAATTATGAATAACTAGTATCCATTTTAAACTATATATATATTTTTTCCATTATAAATATGATATCTTAATACAAAAAGATCGACTTTATTCACCAACGGTGACGTCACAATGTTTGCGTAAAAGGAGGTAGCATACCCTTAAGCAATTTCTGAGAATCGGGTTAGGTACGGTATTGTCAAAAGATAGGGGGAGAAAATTCCAGTTTTGCTTCAACTTTTCACGTGTTTAAATATGTTTACTGTTGGATGCACTAAAAGTTATCTACTATTTTGAATTATGTTCAGTTCACTTCTTTATAAGAAAAATGTATATAATGTGAAATTAAAAGTAAATAAAAAAACTTTAAAAATTCATCTTTTAAAAATAAATTAATAAAAATAAGTTGATCAATGTAAAAAACTGAAAAATTCGCTGTTTGAAAAGAAGTCTTAATAAGTTTAAGAAAATATCGTAACATTTTGTATTATATTTTACATAAGAGAGTGAATCTATCATTTTTCAGAAGTTACTTTAGTGCAAAATAATAACTGGTGTTGAAAATTTCTCTACCTTAAACAGTTACACTTCAGATATAACTTTTTTGGGGATCTTCTTATCACTGTCATCGAACATACATGTATAAACACTCCCACATAAATTCTTTCATATATATTTAAAAAAAATTACAATGTTGTATTTAATTATAAATTATCTTTAAATTTCCTTACGCTCATTAAAATATTGTATCTATTTTTATTTCAAGTTTTGTATTATAGTACTAGAAATCTTCCAACATTCTTAAAATAAAATAAGTTTCTGAACAGAGTGATAATTAGAAATTCAATGTATTTTTTATCTATAGTTTAACCATTTTTTGTAACTCCCTCACATTTCTTTAGTGTAAAGCCGTGAAATTTTACCAATAAAATCAGAAATAGGGTCGTAAAAATAAGAATTTGGCATGATTTTTAATAAATTTTAGGATATATCTACAAAAATTTTAGAATATTTGGCGATAATTCAGATTTGGTGAGAAACACCTAGTATTAATTCCGAGTGAAGAAAAATTTTATTACTTGTCAAATTTATTTTGAGAAGTGAGGTTGCTTATTTTTTAACCTGAATTCAGTACTACATAATAATAGTTTTTTCAAGATGGATATCAGAACAGATATCATTTTGTTAAACGCATTTACACATATATTCAATAGATCACACATTCGCAATTCAGAACTAGAGATTATAAACCACCTTAAATTTCGAATGAATGAATTTATCAATTCAGAAATTAGCAATCAACTTTATGAAAATGTTGATATGTTATCTGAGGAAAATTTTCACATCTGTTTAGATATTGTCTTAAAAGAAATGATAAAAAATGAAATAAATTGGGACAAAGTTGTAATTTACTTAGTATTTTCAAGTGAGCTTATGACGAAGCGCTTTAAGAGATCTGGTGACTTTATCATACCCTGGATAAATTTTTTTAATATCTTCCAGAAGTATTTAGGTAATTGGATTATTGATCATCAAGAATGTATAAAAGTCAAAGGAGAAAAGAAATCAATTTTTCAAAGAATGTGGAGTTTTATCACTCGATCATAATATGAAAATTGTGAAAATATTATCTGCTATGTTGAATTATGTTCAGTTCAATCTGTATAAGAACAATGTTCAAGAAAAATGTATGTAATGTGAAATTGAAAGTAAATAAAGAACTTTCAATGAAAATTTTGTTTAAGAAAAAATTATTTGAAGTAACATTCATCTTTAAAAAAATAAATAAATAAAAATAAAAATAAGTTGATCAATGTAAAAAACTGAAAAATTCACCGTTTGAAAAGAAGTCTTAATAAGTTTAAGAAAATATCGTAACATATTGTATCATATTTTACCTCTATCATTTTTCAGAAGTTACTTTTCTGCAAAAAAATAGCTGATGTCAAAAATTTCTCTACCTGAAACAGTTATACTTTAGATATAACTTTTTGGAATCTTCTTATCACTATCATTGAACATACATGTATGCTTAAAAATTTTTACAAAGTGGTATTTAATTATAAATTTTCTTTAAATTTCCTTATACTCGTTAAAATATTGTAAGTTTTAAAATTTTTACACAAATTATTTTAATACAAATACTATCTCAGAAAAATTAACTTTTTCTTTTTAGATTGAAAATGTAAGATAAAAATCTAACACTTATCAAATTTAGAAGCTGCAGATGTATAATGAAATCATGAACTTGAAACTTTAAGTATTAACAACCTACATTCTTTGAAAATACTAAACCACAAGTTTCGACAAATCTATAAACAACTGTTAAAAAACATAGATATTAGAATATTTTTTACCCTAAAATGTTTAACGTAGATGGTACATCCATAAAAATACAGAGTTAAAGTGTACAAATTATCTGTTTAGACATGCCGATAAACTAGAATTTTCCACAAGATTCGACTATTATAGCAAGGTATGGGATAATATTTGGCTAAATTTCCACTAATATTGGCGATAGTTATAAAAATTTGGCATGAAATAAGAGAATTTGGCGTAAATTCTTAAGTAAAACTGATGAACGAAGAAAAAATTTGAATTAGTTACAATCTTTTCTCGCTGTAGAGTTGTCTAAGTTCTCATACTTAGTAGTTTTTAAAATCTTACTTTTAGAGTGATTTTTTATACTTTGCTAAACTGAAGTACAAAATGGATTATACTTCACCGTCTGAGGAGGCACACGTTTCTATTCAACAACCCCCTTCATCAAGTTTTGAGGATGAGAAGTTATCTAAACTTTTTATTTGTCCAACTTGTAAGAAGCCATTTTTAAAAAAATCCTATCTTACTAGACATGTGAAGGTTCACAATGATATTAAACCTAATATTTGTTATGTGTGTGAGAAAGGATTTGTTACTTTACATCGTTTAAAAAGACATATAGAAACCCATAGAAAAATTTCCATAAGATACAAATGTGAATATTGTATTGAAAATTTCAACCGCAAGTGTGATTTATTTAAACATAAGAGATTATTTCATCAAAAAGTCTTACCTGAACATCTATGTATTATTTGTAAAGATGCTTTTAAATACAAGTATGAATTGGAAAAACACAAGAGGGTACATTATCGTAAGCCTGAGTATCTATGTGAGGAATGTTCTATAACCTTTACAACAAAACATGCTTTTTCAAACCATAAGCGAAAAAGTCATAAAAAGACTTTACATACATACTGTTGTAACGAATGTACTGATACTTTTTCAAACAAACGACATTTTTTAAAACATAAAAGAAATATGCATAAAAAATCTTCAATGCAAAGTAGATGTGATGAATGCAGTGAAACTTTTCAGTGTAAGTATGAATTATTGCTACATAAGAGAAAGAATCATCTTAAAGACTTTAACATACGTAGAAATTGTAATGAACGAAGTACTAACAATGAATTACCAACAGTTAATAATAACAGTGAGAATCTGGACTTGTTAAATTTTTTGACTAATTTTCACATTGAATGTGTGAATGATGTTTTTGACTTACCTTCCAACAACCTTCAGAATGAAAATTTAGACTTAGACTTCAAAAATTTTTTGAACAATTCGAATGTGGAATATACAAGTGGAAATAATATTGATGGTTTATCTACCAAAGATGAAAATAAGGGCTTAAATAATTTTAACCTGATACAAACTGATTTACCTCTAGTAAACTATGACAATGAAAGTCTGAACTTGTCAAATTTTTCGTATAACTTTAATCCCAAATGCTTAAATGTTTTTTCTGCTAACAACGAAAATATGAATTCGAATAATTTTAGTGCGAAGGAAAATGAGTTAGTGACAGATAACTTTAACAATGAAAATCTAGACTTGCTAAATTTTTTGAATAACTTTAATACTGAATGTATGAACGATATCCCAACAATATAGATTTGCTGTCTTGTATTATTGTGAATGAATTTCGAATAAAAAGATTTCAATGAAAATGGATTGTTTGAATTTTTATTACAAAATCACCTTTTTTATAATATTTTCTATTAGAATACAAACTGAAGTGTCATCTTTTTTAAAATAAAAACATGTAAAAAGTTTACTTGTGTATTAACGATATACTTTTTCATTACTGTAGTAGAATTGATTGACTATAATATTTAAACACTAAGTAAAAATTATGCACAATAGTAGTTTTATAAACTATCAAACTTACATCGAAGAAGAAAAAACTTGTAAAATTGTTTTACCACTCAACTGTAAAGTACTTGTGAAAATCTTAAATGAATTTATCTTATTAACAATTTTCCTGAAAAACTAACTTATAAAAATTTTAGATATAATTATGAAGTTAGTATTTTCCTAAGTATCACGTTTGAATCTTACTTTGAATATGCATCATCAAAGTGTTTTGTACTTTAACTAAAATCACAATCTCTATTCCAAAGAGTGTAAAAATAATGTTATAGTAACAACTTAAACTTTTATATATATAGATACTTTCACGATTGTATTTTAACTTTTTTATTTTTTAGAATACAGAAAATATTTTGTAAGAGTTGTGAAAGCTTAATTTTAGAAGTTTGTGAAATTTCACAAAAATTTTTTAAACATTTTTGTCAAATGTTTTCTTTATGTCACATCACTTAGAATAATTTAACTGTTTTTAGTAGGATTACTACCACAAAACATTAAGTTAGAAAATTTTTAGATAAAACTTATAAGTTACGAAAAACCATATGTGAAGTAATAACAAAAGGTGTATATAATTTCAAGTTTAGACATGGTTGAACAAGTTTCAGGAGACACTAAAACCTGTAGCTGACGTCATAACCCCTGTGACGCAACTTTTCCCTTACCACTACGTCACAAATGTATAATTTAACAAAAAGTACTTATGTTTACCCACAATTCCTGTCTTGTATTATTTTACTTTGTGTATAAAATCAATGATCTGTAAAAAACTTTGTCGTTTTTATACACTTTGAAGTAAAAATTTTCTCCATAAACATCAAATTATATTTTACAAGTATGAATTGATATGTATTTGTTTCAAATATCTCTAAGTATAATTTCTAATATTTAATCAATTCTCACTTTACAAAAATTAACTTGTATGCATTTCTAGGTCTTTAATAAAAATCTTTAATTTTTTATCTCAAAGACTTTAAACTATTCGAGTTGTCTGTAGCTTAAGTGCAATCCAATACTATTTGCAAATCTCAAAGAAAGTATTTTAAGATTACTTTGCTAAAATTTACTAAGTATTATAATATTTTTCAGTTATTAAACGAAAAATTGTGTAAAATTTACTAAGTGTTTCACTAAAGAAGTGAATTACACTAAAAAGTTTTGACAAGAAATACTAAATTCACTAAGTCACATACTCGTATACATACACGCACACATATGCTTGTAATTATAATCATTATGAAATATTGTTAAATATTTTTTTACAATCTAAAATTAACAATTTTTTATTTATTTATTTTTTTTATTTTATTTTATTTTATTTTGATTTTGATTTTATTTTTTAATTTGTTTTTGTAATAATATTTTAAAGATTTCTCAATGTTATAAAGATTTCTCTTATATTGTGTGTATGTGTACGAGTATGTGACTTAGTGAATTTAGTATTTCTTGTCAAAACTTTTTAGTGTAATTCACTTCTTTAGTGAAACACTTCGTAAATTTTACACAATTTTTCGTTTAATAACTGAAAAATATTATAATACTTAGTAAATTTTAGCAAAGTAATCTTAAAATACTTTCTTTGAGATTTGCAAATAGTATTGGATTGCACTTAAGCTACAGACAACTCGAATAGTTTAAAGTCTTTGAGATAAAAAATTAAAGATTTTTATTAAAGACCTAGAAATGCATACAAGTTAATTTTTGTAAAGTGAGAATTGATTAAATATTAGAAATTATACTTAGAGATATTTGAAACAAATACATATCAATTCATACTTGTAAAATATAATTTGATGTTTATGGAGAAAATTTTTACTTCAAAGTGTATAAAAACGACAAAGTTTTTTACAGATCATTGATTTTATACACAAAGTAAAATAATACAAGACAGGAATTGTGGGTAAACATAAGTACTTTTTGTTAAATTATACATTTGTGTATAAAATCAATGATCTGTAAAAAACTTTGTCGTTTTTATACACTTTGAAGTAAAAATTTTCTCCATAAACATCAAATTATATTTTACAAGTATGAATTGATATGTATTTGTTTCAAATATCTCTAAGTATAATTTCTAATATTTAATCAATTCTCACTTTACAAAAATTAACTTGTATGCATTTCTAGGTCTTTAATAAAAATCTTTAATTTTTTATCTCAAAGACTTTAAACTATTCGAGTTGTCTGTAGCTTAAGTGCAATCCAATACTATTTGCAAATCTCAAAGAAAGTATTTTAAGATTACTTTGCTAAAATTTACTAAGTATTATAATATTTTTCAGTTATTAAACGAAAAATTGTGTAAAATTTACTAAGTGTTTCACTAAAGAAGTGAATTACACTAAAAAGTTTTGACAAGAAATACTAAATTCACTAAGTCACATACTCGTACACATACACACAATATAAGAGAAATCTTTAAAACATTGAGAAATCTTTAAAATATTATTACAAAAACAAATTAAAAAATAAAATCAAAATCAAAATAAAATAAAATAAAATAAAAAAAAAAAAATAAATAAAAAATTGTTAATTTTAGATTGTAAAAAAATATTTAACAATATTTCATAATGATTATAATTACAAGCATATGTGTGCGTGTATGTATACGAGTATGTGACTTAGTGAATTTAGTATTTCTTGTCAAAACTTTTTAGTGTAATTCACTTCTTTAGTGAAACACTTAGTAAATTTTACACAATTTTTCGTTTAATAACTGAAAAATATTATAATACTTAGTAAATTTTAGCAAAGTAATCTTAAAATACTTTCTTTGAGATTTGCAAATAGTATTGGATTGCACTTAAGCTACAGACAACTCGAATAGTTTAAAGTCTTTGAGATAAAAAATTAAAGATTTTTATTAAAGACCTAGAAATGCATACAAGTTAATTTTTGTAAAGTGAGAATTGATTAAATATTAGAAATTATACTTAGAGATATTTGAAACAAATACATATCAATTCATACTTGTAAAATATAATTTGATGTTTATGGAGAAAATTTTTACTTCAAAGTGTATAAAAACGACAAAGTTTTTTACAGATCATTGATTTTATACACAAAGTAAAATAATACAAGACAGGAATTGTGGGTAAACATAAGTACTTTTTGTTAAATTATACATTTGTGACGTAGTGGTAAGGGAAAAGTTGCGTCACAGGGGTTATGACGTCAGCTACAGGTTTTAGTGTCTCCTGAAACTTGTTCAACCATGTCTAAACTTGAAATTATATACACCTTTTGTTATTACTTCACATATGGTTTTTCGTAACTTATAAGTTTTATCTAAAAATTTTCTAACTTAATGTTTTGTGGTAGTAATCCTACTAAAAACAGTTAAATTATTCTAAGTGATGTGACATAAAGAAAACATTTGACAAAAATGTTTAAAAAATTTTTGTGAAATTTCACAAACTTCTAAAATTAAGCTTTCACAACTCTTACAAAATATTTTCTGTATTCTAAAAAATAAAAAAGTTAAAATACAATCGTGAAAGTATCTATATATATAAAAGTTTAAGTTGTTACTATAACATTATTTTTACACTCTTTGGAATAGAGATTGTGATTTTAGTTAAAGTACAAAACACTTTGATGATGCATATTCAAAGTAAGATTCAAACGTGATACTTAGGAAAATACTAACTTCATAATTATATCTAAAATTTTTATAAGTTAGTTTTTCAGGAAAATTGTTAATAAGATAAATTCATTTAAGATTTTCACAAGTACTTTACAGTTGAGTGGTAAAACAATTTTACAAGTTTTTTCTTCTTCGATGTAAGTTTGATAGTTTATAAAACTACTATTGTGCATAATTTTTACTTAGTGTTTAAATATTATAGTCAATCAATTCTACTACAGTAATGAAAAAGTATATCGTTAATACACAAGTAAACTTTTTACATGTTTTTATTTTAAAAAAGATGACACTTCAGTTTGTATTCTAATAGAAAATATTATAAAAAAGGTGATTTTGTAATAAAAATTCAAACAATCCATTTTCATTGAAATCTTTTTATTCGAAATTCATTCACAATAATACAAGACAGCAAATCTATATTGTTGGGATATCGTTCATACATTCAGTATTAAAGTTATTCAAAAAATTTAGCAAGTCTAGATTTTCATTGTTAAAGTTATCTGTCACTAACTCATTTTCCTTCGCACTAAAATTATTCGAATTCATATTTTCGTTGTTAGCAGAAAAAACATTTAAGCATTTGGGATTAAAGTTATACGAAAAATTTGACAAGTTCAGACTTTCATTGTCATAGTTTACTAGAGGTAAATCAGTTTGTATCAGGTTAAAATTATTTAAGCCCTTATTTTCATCTTTGGTAGATAAACCATCAATATTATTTCCACTTGTATATTCCACATTCGAATTGTTCAAAAAATTTTTGAAGTCTAAGTCTAAATTTTCATTCTGAAGGTTGTTGGAAGGTAAGTCAAAAACATCATTCACACATTCAATGTGAAAATTAGTCAAAAAATTTAACAAGTCCAGATTCTCACTGTTATTATTAACTGTTGGTAATTCATTGTTAGTACTTCGTTCATTACAATTTCTACGTATGTTAAAGTCTTTAAGATGATTCTTTCTCTTATGTAGCAATAATTCATACTTACACTGAAAAGTTTCACTGCATTCATCACATCTACTTTGCATTGAAGATTTTTTATGCATATTTCTTTTATGTTTTAAAAAATGTCGTTTGTTTGAAAAAGTATCAGTACATTCGTTACAACAGTATGTATGTAAAGTCTTTTTATGACTTTTTCGCTTATGGTTTGAAAAAGCATGTTTTGTTGTAAAGGTTATAGAACATTCCTCACATAGATACTCAGGCTTACGATAATGTACCCTCTTGTGTTTTTCCAATTCATACTTGTATTTAAAAGCATCTTTACAAATAATACATAGATGTTCAGGTAAGACTTTTTGATGAAATAATCTCTTATGTTTAAATAAATCACACTTGCGGTTGAAATTTTCAATACAATATTCACATTTGTATCTTATGGAAATTTTTCTATGGGTTTCTATATGTCTTTTTAAACGATGTAAAGTAACAAATCCTTTCTCACACACATAACAAATATTAGGTTTAATATCATTGTGAACCTTCACATGTCTAGTAAGATAGGATTTTTTTAAAAATGGCTTCTTACAAGTTGGACAAATAAAAAGTTTAGATAACTTCTCATCCTCAAAACTTGATGAAGGGGGTTGTTGAATAGAAACGTGTGCCTCCTCAGACGGTGAAGTATAATCCATTTTGTACTTCAGTTTAGCAAAGTATAAAAAATCACTCTAAAAGTAAGATTTTAAAAACTACTAAGTATGAGAACTTAGACAACTCTACAGCGAGAAAAGATTGTAACTAATTCAAATTTTTTCTTCGTTCATCAGTTTTACTTAAGAATTTACGCCAAATTCTCTTATTTCATGCCAAATTTTTATAACTATCGCCAATATTAGTGGAAATTTAGCCAAATATTATCCCATACCTTGCTATAATAGTCGAATCTTGTGGAAAATTCTAGTTTATCGGCATGTCTAAACAGATAATTTGTACACTTTAACTCTGTATTTTTATGGATGTACCATCTACGTTAAACATTTTAGGGTAAAAAATATTCTAATATCTATGTTTTTTAACAGTTGTTTATAGATTTGTCGAAACTTGTGGTTTAGTATTTTCAAAGAATGTAGGTTGTTAATACTTAAAGTTTCAAGTTCATGATTTCATTATACATCTGCAGCTTCTAAATTTGATAAGTGTTAGATTTTTATCTTACATTTTCAATCTAAAAAGAAAAAGTTAATTTTTCTGAGATAGTATTTGTATTAAAATAATTTGTGTAAAAATTTTAAAACTTACAATATTTTAACGAGTATAAGGAAATTTAAAGAAAATTTATAATTAAATACCACTTTGTAAAAATTTTTAAGCATACATGTATGTTCAATGATAGTGATAAGAAGATTCCAAAAAGTTATATCTAAAGTATAACTGTTTCAGGTAGAGAAATTTTTGACATCAGCTATTTTTTTGCAGAAAAGTAACTTCTGAAAAATGATAGAGGTAAAATATGATACAATATGTTACGATATTTTCTTAAACTTATTAAGACTTCTTTTCAAACGGTGAATTTTTCAGTTTTTTACATTGATCAACTTATTTTTATTTTTATTTATTTATTTTTTTAAAGATGAATGTTACTTCAAATAATTTTTTCTTAAACAAAATTTTCATTGAAAGTTCTTTATTTACTTTCAATTTCACATTACATACATTTTTCTTGAACATTGTTCTTATACAGATTGAACTGAACATAATTCAACATAGCAGATAATATTTTCACAATTTTCATATTATGATCGAGTGATAAAACTCCACATTCTTTGAAAAATTGATTTCTTTTCTCCTTTGACTTTTATACATTCTTGATGATCAATAATCCAATTACCTAAATACTTCTGGAAGATATTAAAAAAATTTATCCAGGGTATGATAAAGTCACCAGATCTCTTAAAGCGCTTCGTCATAAGCTCACTTGAAAATACTAAGTAAATTACAACTTTGTCCCAATTTATTTCATTTTTTATCATTTCTTTTAAGACAATATCTAAACAGATGTGAAAATTTTCCTCAGATAACATATCAACATTTTCATAAAGTTGATTGCTAATTTCTGAATTGATAAATTCATTCATTCGAAATTTAAGGTGGTTTATAATCTCTAGTTCTGAATTGCGAATGTGTGATCTATTGAATATATGAGTAAATGCGTTTAACAAAATGATATCTGTTCTGATATCCATCTTGAAAAAACTATTATTATGTAGTACTGAATTCAGGTTAAAAAATAAGCAACCTCACTTCTCAAAATAAATTTGACAAGTAATAAAATTTTTCTTCACTCGGAATTAATACTAGGTGTTTCTCACCAAATCTGAATTATCGCCAAATATTCTAAAATTTTTGTAGATATATCCTAAAATTTATTAAAAATCATGCCAAATTCTTATTTTTACGACCCTATTTCTGATTTTATTGGTAAAATTTCACGGCTTTACACTAAAGAAATGTGAGGGAGTTACAAAAAATGGTTAAACTATAGATAAAAAATACATTGAATTTCTAATTATCACTCTGTTCAGAAACTTATTTTATTTTAAGAATGTTGGAAGATTTCTAGTACTATAATACAAAACTTGAAATAAAAATAGATACAATATTTTAATGAGCGTAAGGAAATTTAAAGATAATTTATAATTAAATACAACATTGTAATTTTTTTTAAATATATATGAAAGAATTTATGTGGGAGTGTTTATACATGTATGTTCGATGACAGTGATAAGAAGATCCCCAAAAAAGTTATATCTGAAGTGTAACTGTTTAAGGTAGAGAAATTTTCAACACCAGTTATTATTTTGCACTAAAGTAACTTCTGAAAAATGATAGATTCACTCTCTTATGTAAAATATAATACAAAATGTTACGATATTTTCTTAAACTTATTAAGACTTCTTTTCAAACAGCGAATTTTTCAGTTTTTTACATTGATCAACTTATTTTTATTAATTTATTTTTAAAAGATGAATTTTTAAAGTTTTTTTATTTACTTTTAATTTCACATTATATACATTTTTCTTATAAAGAAGTGAACTGAACATAATTCAAAATAGTAGATAACTTTTAGTGCATCCAACAGTAAACATATTTAAACACGTGAAAAGTTGAAGCAAAACTGGAATTTTCTCCCCCTATCTTTTGACAATACCGTACCTAACCCGATTCTCAGAAATTGCTTAAGGGTATGCTACCTCCTTTTACGCAAACATTGTGACGTCACCGTTGGTGAATAAAGTCGATCTTTTTGTATTAAGATATCATATTTATAATGGAAAAAATATATATATAGTTTAAAATGGATACTAGTTATTCATAATTAAAAAATCTTTATGATGAAAAGTATTTTTTTAACGAACTTTCTTCAATTAAGTAATTAATAAGAAATTTTAATCACTCTTTTTTAGTTATCTATCAAAAAAACAATTCTCGTCTTTCATCCTAATCTAATTTCACTTACACATTTGAGATTTTAATCATCTTTTAATTTAATTTTTACTCTCAGTTTTCGAAAAACATCTGGTGAATTTTTACAAGATCTTCAATTATTATTTTTCTTAATTATTATTCTGTAATTTATATTAATTTTACGATTGATTAATTTTCAATCAATAGAATTCTTAGGCTAAAAAAGATCTGCATAGACATATTTCTAAAGAACACTCACACATACGCGAAAACTACTGAAATATTTTTTTGCTGCAAGGTAGCAGGTTCGAATCTCAGTCAAAATCTATGTTTCTAAACTTTCTTTCATTCTTTATACTTAATTTTTGCTTTCATTACCTTTTTTTCGGAAAATATTTGATGATTTTTTACAAGAAGATCCTTAATTAATATTTTTCTTAATTACTATTCTCTAATTAATATCATTAAAACGATTGAATTCTTTTCGGACTCAAGCATTCATAGTTTTAAAAGAACAGTGCAGACATATACTATAAAAATCACTCACGCACACGCGAAAACTACTGTCTTATGGAAATATTTTTACTGCCAGGTGTCGGGTTCGAACCCCCGTCAAACCTCTCTTTTTCTTGCATACTCTACCCACATCCACATTCTTAAATTCAATCGATTCCTTTTTTTTTCTCAATTTTTTTAAATTAATTTATTAATTAATTTCTTAATTAACCTCTTAATTAACCTCCTAATTAATTTCCTAATGACTCACAAACAATAGCATGCTTTTTACCTTATACCGCAAACATCGTTTTAAAACCAGCGTCACCTTTTACAATAAATCACTCATTAAATTTTTTAATTAAATTTCCTCATTAATACTCTCGTCACGTTTCACCTATTTCTTACATACTCTATGCACATCCACATTCTTAAATTCAATCGATTCCTTTTTTTTCTCAATTTTTTTAAATTAATTTCTTAATTAATTTCTTAATTAACCTCTTAATTAACCTCCTAATTAATTTCCTAATGACTCACAAACAATAGCATGCTTTTACCTTATACCGCAAACATCGCTTTAAACCCAGCGTCACCTTTTACAATAAATCACTCATTAAATTTTTTAATTAAATTTCCTCATTAATACCCTCGTCACGTTTCACAATCAAGTTAGAGGAGATCTCAAGGTCAACGCCAACCCCTCTAGACCCCTCAGGGGGTGGCGCAGTATCGTCTGAAAGTCTTCTAGCTCTAAAAATATTAATAACATGCATGAGGATTTGAGATTTTAGTGGTTTCTTAATTAACGAAATATCAATTTTATTAGTTAAAATATGAAAATTAAGGCAACTAAAATTATTCAATTGCTGCATTTTGATTAATATCTCTATCATTATTACAGCGAATAATTTACTTTTTCTGTCAATTTATATAACCTATTATTTTTGATTTTGATATATAAGCAAAACAACATATTAAAAGTGATATTAAACATTACAATTACAACTTCATTATTGATTATATTAAAAAAAAAAAAAAAAAAAAAAAAAATGCATTCAGATGCGATAATTTCCTGTTAACAGTAATATACAAAAATGAAACATTTCTCATTATTATAAGTTACGCTAGCAATATGATCCTACAGTGTACTATTATTTTAAGTTATATTAATTTAAAACAATGAAATTATTATTTGATATTTTTTCGTGATTTTTTTTAATCATGTCTAATATCTTCATTTAACCCTTTCGCTAACAATATAAACTGCCTCGAGACCAGTACTGCTAGAAAATTATAATTGCAACGGTTTTATTGGGTAATTCTGAAGGTAATCCGTTACAAAGGTCTCTTCTCACCTGACATCAGAGTCTGTGTTAGAGTTTCTTATACATCATCATTTTTAATCCATTATATATCATTATTCATCATCTTTTGTTTGCTGTATACATTTGCAATCATCATTTAGTTTATATTTGTTATTGATGCTCATGAAGAACATGCTAAATACTCTGTTTTTTGGTACTTAAATCAGTGACAGTGCAATATCGTACTGCGTAAATCCATTTAGACCAGTAACTAAGTTAATTAACTTGTTGTAACACCTTTATGCAATTAAATTAAATGAAAACATCTTAAAATTTCAAATTATAATCCATAAACATTCCACAAGAACAAGCTATTATTTATTGCTAGATCAGTTAATGTAACAGTTACACTAAACATACAAAAATCGATTCTTACAGTTGAAAATAAATAAACACATAAAGTGTTTTTTTAAAAATTATTAAATTTACAAATACAACAATTCTACTGTTTACAACTGCACAATATTACTTTTATTTTATTTTGTATTAAATATTAACACTTTTGTTCTTAAGAACAATATTTACTTGAATTCGATTCTCAGAATTCGATTATTCGTTTTCCTCTATCACGTGATTGAGCAGACGACGGTGGGAAGAGCCCATTAAAATTTGTTGGTGGGTATCGAATAAAAAAATCTGTCAATCTGGCAGCACTGCTTGGAACATATATGTCCCAGTGGCATACTTGCCAACCATCTCATTAATAACAGTGCAATTGTTAACGCCCCCTGAAAAAACGCCCCTTTTCTCACACCACTATATTTTTCGAGTTATTCTCTCCAAATGTTGTTACGATTAAATAAGACTAAAATTACTCTAAAAGATTATTGGTGTGAGAAAAGGGGCGGGTATTAAAAATTTTACGGTTCATAATGAGATGGTTGGCAAGTATGCAGTGGTAGTGAAAGGGCTAATGAAATCGTTTCACACTACGCATGCAAAATAATTTTTTATTTTTAATTTGTTTCAATTATAGTGATTTATTAGTGACGGTATCGGTTTTTTTTTTTTTTTTTTTTTTAACGTTCGAAAGTTTAAAATAACTGAAACCCAAAACAAATATTACTTTTAATTTTATGAATAGAATGTATTTTCATTTTTTTTTTTTTTTAATTACTGTTATTACTATTTTTAAGTACTTTAATTTATTTTTGTAGAAGAAATTTCAATTTTTTATGAAAACATTATGCACAAAAGAAGATTTCTTTTCTAAGTTAAAACTATAAATTTAATATAAGACCATAATTAGTGGAATATCTTTTATTAATAAACACCAAATAATTAAAAACACAAATGAATCTCGCCAGCTTTCGAATTGGAAGCTATTTTTACCGAGTAAGAATAATATCTTATTATTTGCACTAGAGATGGCAGCACTACAAAATTTTCTTTGCCCAGTAGAAATTTCATGCTTATATGAAAAGCGTGAACTAAAAAATGGAACTTCTTTAATAAAACAAAAACAAAAATAATTTACTTATATCTGATTCAGCTTAAATGAAACTATATGTATAAATACAGCATGCATGAGATATTAATACATGATCTTAATAATTTTTATTTAAATAACATTAACTGAAAGGACTCTCTCTTTCCCTCCTTCCTTCTTGTGGAAGAGGGGCGTAAGGTTTTACGTTTATAATATTTTTAAGACGTCATCAACAAGTGTATATTCTAATGTACATTTCACAAAATTATTAAATATTCTAGAGTTTTAAAATTCAAAGACTCATTTTCTTCCTGTATCAGTTTTTTAATATAGTATTTTCTACTGAATTTATTTCCATGCTGAATCATTCTGGGAAAAATTAAAAGAATTATTGTTTTAATTTATTCAAATTCAATGGATAAATTTATTAGTTTCTTCAAATACTTATCACTATTATTGTTATCATTATAAAGATGTAATGTAAAGGAAAGAGATGCCATTAGCGAAAAATCGATCTATGTGGATGGCATGTTGCAATAATAACATTGTATAATGATAAAGAATACACACTATAAGATGAAAAAAAAAAAAAAAAGTTATAATTTTTTTTCAAGTTAAAATAAATTAGAAAAAAAAAAAAATCTCAGTTAAAAAATAGAATATAGTAAAACAGTACACTTTCAACTTTAGACATTTTATCAAATATCGAGAAAAGTACTCCACGAGTTATCCTGAAACTTCGAGTGTGTAAATAATATATTACCTCATACTTTTCAGTGAAAGCGTTGTCCCGAAGATAATATAAGGTGACATATTATAAAATAATGAAAAAACTGGATGTTTGGAATCAATCTGCAAAAAACAATGCTTAAAATTCATTATCGCTGTAGCATGTAGTTATGAGGCTTCTTTTAATCATCTGATTTAGCGTGTATCTGAATAGCACGTATATCTCGCTAGCCCTCAATTTATTTTTTCAGTCAACTTCAATTTAAGATAAATTGTTGCAAACATTGAGATTAAATACTGATATAATATGAAATATATAAAAAGAATTTAATATGTAGGGGAGAACGGGGCACATGGACCACCCCTATTTAAATCTATTAATGTTCAATTCTTTTAGTTCATATGGATACTCATGTATGGCAGCATGGTACTAGTTGTATGCAGCAAAAAAAAAAAAAACATGGGAAATAGTAAGGTAACCATTTTCAGCAGTTTTTATGTTTTGAGCTGCTCAAAGTAATTCTTCCACACTGAGTTTTTTAAAATTTTTATAAAGATTGAACTAGTGACTATAAATACTATATAGCTGTTAAAGGAAGGCAAGATATTGCTGTTTCTAAATTAATAAAAATATTAGCATATTTATAGTCTATATATTATTTTATTATTATTATCTGTTTTACTCTGGCATGGGGTACAGTGGACGCCTCTATATGGGGTACAGTGGACCACCTCCCAATGTGTCTAAAAGTACAAATTAGATTTAATACTTATACTTATTTTAGTTAAATTTATAGATACAAATATCATGTAAAGTATTAATTTCTTAAAATAATAAATATCTTAATATTATAATAAAACAAATAAAAAGAATAAATTTCTGAAAAGAATAAATATTTGAATAGTAACATAATCATTATTAATATCTAAATTTATTAACTTATTGAATTATATAACATTAATAAAAGAAAATATTTAATTTAATAAATAGTAGAAATAATTTATTATTATTGTTGTTTTTAAAGATCACATGTGAAAAGCAAAAGTAGCTTAATATATTTTAGTTAAATTTATCCTACAAGTAAAATGTAAATTAATTATATCTCAAAATAATTAAAAAAATATATAAAATATTTGAATAGTAGTATAATATTTATTAGTATTTGGATTAAAAAATAAAATGATTTATATAATATTAATAAAACAGTAAAAAACAATTATCTATTTTAACCTAATAAATTTTCTAACTGAGATTTGGTTTCTTATTTGTTTATTTTATCATGAAAAGGATTGAATTATATTCTTTAGACTAGAATAGTACAAGAAACTAATTTTAGAGAGAGAGAAAAAGTAATTTATATTAATTTAATATAAACAAATGAGGCTGGTCCACTGTGCCCCGGTGATGGGGCACAGTGGTCCACTTTGTGAGTGCTCACAATTTATTTTTTTATTCATAATGTATTGGAAATATTGTTATAAAAAAATTAAGACATATCAAAAGGGCTTAGAGATTGTTTGCTATTTTTTTTTTTTTTTTTCCAAGTACATTGCTTTTCTGTTTTTTTTTTTTTTTTTTTTTTTGGGGGGGGGGGGGAATTAAGAGAGTAAAGGGGTTCACTGTACCCCGGTCTGCCCTACATATTAAGTTTGTTATAATATAAACTGTATTGCATAATAAATATAATAAAAATTAATATGGAGATAAAAAGAAAAGCAAATATTAACGTGAGCAAGTAGATTTCAAAGTATTAAAATAATCTATAGCCATATAATGTCGAATGTCCACACGCGGGTCTTATGTCTGGGGGGAGGGGGAGGGAGAGGGGACTTACGTCTATTCCCTTTGTGGGGAAACTTTCTGAAGGGTCCTAGCACATATTCATCCGAGTTCCGAAGAAAACAATGAAAAACTCCTTAGTGACGAACGCGATATAAGTACGAATTCGGCACATTCCATCTGCCAGCTTTAATAGCGAATGCCACTGGTGGGACATCAAAGAAATCAAATCTCAAAGTGAAATCGTTCAGATTATAATAAAATATAAACCCTGAGTCCAGAAATTATTGCAAAATAAAATGATATAACATAAATTAAAAGAAAAGGAAAGTAGTAGAAAAAAAAGAAATAATAAATTAATTCAGTTAAATATATATATATATATATATATATATAAACTGAGAAAAGAATTCAAGTTAATCCCAGCGTAAGTACAGTTTAATTTCATGCAGAAATCTCTGAAGCCTAGGCTAAACACGTTCATGTCCAAACTGCATGTCCTATTAGTAATGTAAACAAATAACTGTAGTGAGGAATGTCAATTAACTGAAGTAGCATAACTGACGATGATCATAATAGTAGGATAGTCAAAAAGGCATTTATCAGTTTGTAAAATAAAAGCAGCCTAGACATAATTTCATGAAGAAAGATCTTTTGACATATGCACATTTCCTTTTGCACAAAAATTGAATTAAATAGTTCGAATACCATTTACATGACTAAAATTACTCGTAGACAATTTTTTTTTCTGTATGACAAAAGTCTAATATTTTCAGCCTGTGTTCAATTAACTTTTACGACTGAGTTTTTCGAGCAAAATTTTAACAACTAAAATTCTCTATGACATTCAGTATTTCAAATCACTGCCAATTTAATGTCTCGGAAAAAGTCATAAGAGGTGTTTTTATACTTCAGTTAGGCCAGTTAGATCATAAAAAACCCACAAACACAGATAGTTGATTGCTAGCATAGAAAGTTAACATTAATGGGAAAATTAGTCAAAGAAGAACGTATTCAGTATTAAAATTCATTTATTCAATTGTTTTTCCTAAAATTCGTTTTCTCAACATATTTCATATAACACATAAAATAATCATTAGAAACTATGAATTGTGTCATATTTATGCAAATTAAATTATAATTCACTATGAAAAAAATTTATTCATATTTCTCATTCTGTATTTCAAGCAGTGCATTAAAATTGCTTATATATGTAAAAATTACTATAGAAAATATCTTTATATTTAAAGTTATTGATATGAGTTTTCGAAATTTAAAATATCTTGTTGTGTACACACTGTTCTTAATAAAAAAAAAAAAAAAAAAAAGAACCTGACAGAAAATGTATAACTAAGAAAAAATCTAATTTTTAATACAGATTTATTTAATTATTGCTATCGCCAATATTCAATTGAAGAAAATATCGGATTCATGGAAATTTACGAACTGCAGTTTTTGATGTATTTACACTTTCTGAGAGACCCTGAACATGATTTGACTGCTTTTTAGAAAATCTCTGTGTGTCCGTATGTGTGAAAAATTTTGTGGCCGCTGTATTTCACGAACCAACGGACGAAATTCGACCAAATATGATATTTAGTTGGACTCTGCCTTTAAAAGTTACTGATTACATTTGGGAACCAATCAGTTAACAGGTGCCGTTGTCATCCCGTTTTACACACACACACACACACACACATATATATATATATATATATATATATATATATACTAGCAGACCCGGCCACGCGTTGCTGCGGCTAAGTAATACGTTGATAATTTGATAAGGTATATAGTATTTCCCCACAACTGGATTTGGCGATTTTTTTTTTTTTTTTTTTTTTTTTTTTGCGCCTTTTTGAACGATAACGAAGTCGTTCTGGATTATTTGCAATGAAACATGTTAACCTGCATGCTTTTATTTTAGATTTATGATTTAGCCATAATCGCCAAATCCAGTTGTGGGGAAATACTATAGTTGTCACCTACAACTATATCTTATAATATAACTTCAGTAATTATATTCGGATAATTATAACTTCAGTATATCCCCACAGCTGAATTTGGCGATTTTTCTTTGGCGCCGTTTTGAACGATAACGATGTCGCTCTGGACTGTTTGTGATATAATATGGCAGCCTATATGTTGTTTATTTTGGATTTATTATTTTATGTTTTTGATTTATGATTTAGATTAACATTTATGATTTATAGATTTATGATTTAGCCATAATCGACAACAAAAAATCGCCAAATATCGTTGTGGGGATATACTGATTAATATATTACTGAAAAGATTAATATATTTTAACGAAGTGGTGAGAAGATTCTGAGTATGTTAAAATTTTAATAGTAAATTCAAGTTAATCTAGAAGGAAAGCATTGAGGATTAAGATAAGAAAATTGCAAGATTTTACGATCGCATTTTCAGCAATAAATATGAGTCAAAATTTAATGCAAAATACATATATAAATCACAAATTTAATCAGGAACGTTAAATTGGTAAGTTATTAAAGAAAAAGTAAAGAAAAATAAGAGAAATAATTAACTAAAGTTTCGAACATCGATCATATAGATTAGCGTTACAAAACAAATAAACAGACTTAAACTCTTCCAGACTTTTAAATAAGTTTTAAATTAACTTTTAAAATTTAATGTTAAATAAAACAGACTTTTAAATAAGTTTTAAAATATTGAAATAATTACTTTTTATTTAGAACGTTATGTATAGATCACAAATTTATTAAAGAAAACGAAGTGATACAGATTAAAATAATGCAACAAAAATTGAAAAAGCAAGGTTATGTCGTAAATAAATTTTTAACACACGTGTCACGTGAAATAAATTTTAGCATATACATAATGTAACTGACATAAGATATTAACATGTTGCAGCGGAATAAATTTCATATCTATCATCCTTGGCGGAAAAAAAATAATATCGCCAAATTATCTGGCGCACACATTTAATTTCTTTCAAAAATTATGGTTATTTTAACAACTTATATTAAGAGAGTAATGAATAATATGAGACAATATTTCGCACAATACATATTACGAAAATATACATCTAGCTTGTATATTTTCGTGTTACGTTTTTGATCGCCAAATACGAAAAACTCCAAGGACGACAGAGCTTTGAAATTTAAAATTATAATTTTGTCAATTTGACAGCAAAATAACTCAATCTAACGTATGCACATGATAAATAATACATATCTATACAAAAATATGGGGATTAAAATCCGGAAATAATTTTCCTCGTTTTTTAATAATTTTTTATAAAAAATACAATGGGTGATTAACATAAGAAATCTTTTTCTTGATTTCACAGGCGGTCAGTGACGTCACACTTCGCTTGTGTATAACTACATACTTTATCAATGCGAATAAAATCTATAAATTGATTATGACGTCAATTTTCGTGAGATGAATAATTTAACTTTTTATAATTTTTTAACGTTCACGTTTGATTAAATGTATTTACTTTTATGTCGAAAGAAAATGAACTCGTATTTTTTCCTTTTGGCAACAATTAAACTTATGGAACTCACAGATATTTTGGAGCAACTTTAACAAAGGTCTATAATTAACAAATAATTGCAATAAAACAATATTGTGACAATAAACTGAGATAAAAACTATCCTATCTCTCAAGTTGGACCAAACTGCACACAGTGTGCAAAATTTCATTAAAATCGGTTCATTAGTTTAGGAGTTTATCGCGGACAAACATCGTGACACGTAATTTTTATATATATACAGATATCTATGATAGAACTACATTAGCACTTTATCAATGTGTATAAAATCTTTAAATTGATTATGACGTCAATTTTCGTGAGATGCATAATTTAACTTTTTATAATTTTTTAACGTTCACGTTTGATTAAATGTATTTATTTTTATGTCGAAAGAAAATGAGCTCGTATTTTTTTTTTTTTTTTTTTTTTTTTTTGGCAACAATTAAATTAATGGAACTCACAGATATTTTAGAGCAACTTTAATAAAGGTCTATAATTAACAAATAATTGCAATAAAACAATATTGTGACAATAAATTGAGATAAAAACTATCCTATCTCTCAAGTTGGACCAAACTGCACACAGTGTGCAAAATTTCATTAAAATCGTTTCCTTAGTTTAGGAATTTACCCCGGACAAACATCGTGACACGTAATTTATATATATATACAGATTAAAAACCTTTTCAAACATTGAATAGATGAAAACAAGAAACATTGAAAAAGATAAAACAGAAAAATTCAAAAAGAGATTGCGACTATATATATATATATATATATATATATATATATATACTAGCTGACCCGACAAACGTTGTTTTGTCATATAAATTATTTCTAGAGAATATTTTGCTAGAAAAAAATAACTAACTTATTGCAAGTGTGTAAGGATGTGGTGTATAAGTGGAAGATGTATGATGCGCTGTGAACGGTGAAAGAATATAAAAATAACTAAACACTAATTATTTATTTTTTTTAATTTATTAAAATTGATTCTTTAAAATTATATACATATCGCTACTTATAACAATATTACTAAAAAACAATATCAATCCCTTAATGCAACAGAGTGTACAATATTTTTTGTTATCCCATCTTTCGCCAATACAAACAAACTGTATGGTTTGCCCACTCGAGAGCCACGTATAATTGTCTGTGTGAAAAACATGATGTGCTCAAATCTAAGCCACAGACAGACATCGTTTGGCCCTGAGACTTATTGATAGTCATTGCAAATGCCAATCTAATTGGAAATTGAGGGCGTTTAAATTGAATTGGCACATCTGTGGGTATAATAGGGATTCGCAGTAGTAATATATTTTCACCTCGGAATTCGTCATTTAAAATGATGGCTTCGATAACATTTTTCATTAATTTTTTTATGACTAATCGCGTGGTGCCGTTGCACAACCATGGTGGGTTCAAATTACGAAGCAAAATAACCGGAGATCCAACCTTCAGTTGTAAAATATGCGGTGGCATGCCTGGTAAATCCAATGAGTTTAAAAACTTTGTTAGATAATTTACAGCTTCGGTGGCATCGCAAACTGTATCATTAGATTTGTATGACACCAAGTCTCCTGGTAACAATGTTGTATCTTGAGATTCAATTCGTTGACGTCCACATTTTTTGCTGCTAAAATTGCTCTTTCTGCCAGCCACTCATAATTTGTGTATCGTCTGTGTATATCGGGAAATATCTGGTCAATAAGAGCATCTTGAGAATAAATGATTGCGCAGAAATTGGTCGGTAATTTTATGCATCCAGTTTCATCTGTTGTAACTTTTCCCTCGCCGATATCTAACAAATGTTTTGAGAATGTTTCAGCGGATGGATCTTGAAGCTTTTGAACGCACAAATTTACTTTCAGTTGTACTTTTTCAACATTACGCCACAATGACGATGATTTTAAGCATGCGTTGATCTCATCAGCGTATGTTGAACGCGGAAAAACGGGAAGTGCTTGTCTGAAATCACCTGAAAAGAGTAACAGAGTGCCGCCAAATAGTTTGTCGTTGATTTTAATATCTTTCAATGTCCTGTTCGACGCCTCAATCGAATGTTTGTGTGCAATAGTTCATTCATCCCAGATAAGAAATTTACACTATTTCAGCACTGTGGTCATGGACGATTGTTTTTTTTTTTTATGTTGCACACTGCGTCTGGGTTATTTTGAATATTTAGTGGCAGTTTAAATAATGAATGAGCTATTCTGCCTCCATCCAATAAAGTTGCCGCAATGCCAGATGATGCAACAGCCAATGCGATGCCATTATTTGATCGTATTTCGGCGAGAATTAGCGAAATAAGGAATGTTTTGCCAGTTCCACCTGGTGCACCCAAAAAAAAAAAAAAAAAAGAATCCACCTTGTCCTGCCAAAACTGCGAGCATGATGCGGTCGTAAATGGTTCTTTGTTCTTCATTCGTTAGTGGGACATTGCGAGCAACAATCGCTGCCATTTCTACAGTATTGTATTGTAGTTCACGATTCAATTCAGTGCTTATTAAATCAGATGCATTTCGATTTGTTGAATGCATACCGAAATGGCTGAGTGGTAAGTTGGCAATTATAATGCAAAGATCTTCAATAGCAATGAATGCTTCATTGTACATAGTTTCACTGAATACTATCGTTAGATCGTTGCACCGTGAACGATGTTGATGCAATATATCATCAGTCATTGAATCGTTGTGATTATCCCATAATGTCTCTGCTCGGGCCGGGAAACATGTAGTCAACACTATAGCGAATAGTAGACGAATTTGTTTTGCTGTACAGTTCAGTCCTACTTCAGCAAGCATAACACTCCCACTGGTTGTCGTCTTCCAGCAAGCCGAGAGCAAGGCATGCATCTTTATACGTTGAATACTGTTGTCCATTCACTTTACGTAAATCTTGAAATGACAAAGGGCCAATGACATTAACCAATAACAGTCGAAGATAAAAGCACTCAGTCTGCCCTAGATTGACTGTAAATACTCGTCCCAAGGTGTTTGATTTGAATAAACCGGGACATGCGTCAATCGGCGTGCCTTGCTTGCGGGGCATCCATTTTTTTGTTGGAGCCCATGTGAAATAGCGTGGTACTTCTGAATAGAGTAATGTCCGTGCAAAAGCACCAAAAGCATCCGCACGATTACACAATTCAAAAAATTAGGTGAGTGTAGTTTTTGGTGGATTTATAGCACAATCAATCGCTGTCTCGCTCGTGAAATATACGCGCTGGCCATTTTCAAGATGGACGGCTAAATGAAGAACTGCTGGATCCCGTTCATGAATTGGGAAACCAAAGATACGCCAAACAGCTTCATTGGAGCTGACGTACCGGCCAATTTGGTAAAGTGTTATTTCATCGTTGTTATTCACCGGAGGAGCATTCACATTGGTATTTTCAACTCGAAATACAGCCATATCACTGCCTTTATTCACATACTTGCAAATGTATTTGATGCTCTTCACTGAACTGCAGAACTGAACATTAATATGAGCATTGAATGTTTTGCTCAGCAGAGGCGAATATGGGGCCACCCAACGGTTATCAATGTCAATATCTATGTTGTTGACATAGATGACCGCCATAGATGATAAGATTGTCCGCCATTATCGGGATTTCTTCGACGACATATTTGATATCCGTCAACATTTGTGATCGTGAAATTTTTCGGAAAACTTATAGTACATTTTCCATCTGCACAAATAATAATGGCCTAAAAATTCATTTTTCATTTTAACATAAAATAACTCCGTCGGATATTGACGAATTTTTTAAAAGAATATACCATTTTAACTAATTTTAACATTTTAACAATATTAACGTTGAAAAAATATTTTAAACACTTACGGTTAAAAATTCATTTTTCATTTCAACATTAAATAAATTCTGACATCGTGTTTACGATTCTAAAATATTAACTTTGAAAAAATATATTAAACACTTCGTAAGATAGGGTTACGATTCTAAAAATATTAATTTTAAAAACATGTTTTAAACACTTCGTAAGATACGGTTAAAAATTCATTTTTCATTTCAACATTAAATAAATTCTGACATCGTGTTTACGACAACTCACGCCATCTAGGTGGAAAAGTTGTTGAAAGAGTTGGTTAAAAATTAATTAAGAAAGAACTAATTAAGTTACAACTTTCATTTGTAAATCTAAACCATTCTCGAATCCACCTGAAGACGCACAAAAAATTTCATTAAACTCAGTCCAGCCGTTTAGGAGGAGTTCAGTGACATACACACGCACAAAAGAAATATATATATAAAGATATATATATATATATAATGTATAGTGATCATTATTTTTAATTTTAACACATATATATATACATGTGTGTGTGCATTTATATTCGTAGTAGTCAATTGAAAAAAATTCTGTATATGTAATGTCATCGCTTCCTCCCTGTGGAGGAAGTTTCGGGAATGTAAAATTTCAATGTGAGTATTTTTCAAAAGGACTAGACAATACCTTTAAAACGAATGGTTGAACCACAGATCTGCGATAATTAATATATATATGTATATATATTAAAACTAATTGCAAAATTTAAATTTTAGACAAATTAGATTAAAAATTATATACTTATATCGATTATATGTATATATATATATATTATATACTAATATCGATTATTTAATATATATATATATATATATCGATTTTTTATTAAAAGAAATTTTCTGGGAAGTCGGTAGAAAATTCACTTTCTTTCAAAATAGGGTGTTATGGATAACTTGAGACGAAAATCGTCCACATTGATCGTGGGAAATAATTTATTGAATAATAACTTTAATGAGTAATTTATATTGAGTGACTTTGTATAGGAAAACAGAGAAGAAAATTTTGTAGTAATTACAACATATTAAATTTTAAAATTTCGATTTTTTTTTTTTCTCAAACAATGCTGTTTTGCTAGAAGATGTAACGCTTAATATGCAACAGAAGTATGATGTTCAGAACAATGTGAAATTATATAACGAAATATCTTAAAAAATTGCATGTGATTTTCTCTCATATTTAAATTACTACTTGTAAAGTAACCTATAAAATTTATAAAAATAAAAAATATAATAAAACCTGCGCGTATATTATTAATCAAAAGCTGTCTTCTGCAGATTTTCACAGTTTCGCTCACAATGGCTATTTCTTTTTTTTATTAAGGGTAATTTTAGGAAATCTTTCATTATCTACGCATAATGCATTGCTTATTATATTATTACCTTTTTGTTATAATTACACTTTTTAATTATTATCCTTTTTAATCATTATGATAACATTTTATTATTATATTTTAATAACATTCATTCAATCATTAGCTCACCCACCCTAACTTTTATAATAATATATGCGTTTCCTACATCCAGTATTACAGGAAACAGACAGTGTTTCATAATTTATGAAAGATGCAAGATTTTACTTTCTTGTTCTTTGAATAGCCTTCACTCAAACATTCTCTGACTCACTATTATTTTCAGTATCTATAACTATATCCTGTAATATGGGAAAAATCTTTCATAATTTATGTATTTGTCTTATACATATGTAAATTTACATATTTAATTAAAATTCATCATTTTCACTATCCATAAGTTGTAACTATAACTTTAACCCGTAATATACTAAAGTGCTCCATAATTTATCAATAATGCATGATTTTGCAGCTGTCGAATTTTTTTAACAGCGATTTGCATTTTCTGCTTTATATAGAGGCATTAAACATTATGCCCAGTAATTAAAAAGGAGATAGGGCAGTAGAAGATGTCCATTTTCTTTACTTATCATAAATGTTATTAATTAATTTCATTAGAACATCATTCCTAAATAAATTCATTTTTGTGACATGGTGTCCTTTTACCTCCGGGGTACACACACACACACACACACACACACACACATATATATATATATATATATTGATAATCAGAGCTTACAGTTATAATATAAAGATTAATAAATATTACCAGCAATTCCAACAATTAATATGATCTGTATCAAAGACTACCCAAATCCAAATCAAACCAAAAATGAAAAAAAGTGAAAATTAAATAAAAGAAATAGGACATAGATAATAACATGTTTGCAATCTAACGTCATCAGGGGCATGGTAGAATACAAACATGCAAAGTGAATGTTTTTCTGTCGCAAAGATAGCAAAAGCTAAGTATTTCTTTGCGCCGGGCACAAAACATTCAACCCGTCAAAAAAAAAAAAAATTGATTTTAAAGTTAACTCATATATATATTTATAAATGACAGATATCGTAATATAATTTATTCTTAAAATTTAGCAATTAATAGATACAAAACAATACCAAGACAAAATAATAGAACTGATTTTAACTAATAGGAAAGACTGACACAAAATTGTTGCGATACAAATTAAGAACCAATAAGAGACAAAAAAAAAAAATAAATAAAAAATAAAATAAAATAAATAAATAAATTACTTACGTCGACATGAATGATAATAATAAAAAAGGACCATTAAACTTAATGACAGAGAAAACAAATAAATGACCACAGAAATAATTGGATAAAAATGCTTAAAATCAGAAGTAAATACTCATCAGGGGGCATGTACTTCATAAAGCTGTGAAAGCTGCATCAATTTCGTAAAACAATATAGCTAATCATAGTATTTTATATTGTTCCAGCCCCGATCGAAGCAGCAAAACCATATTGAATGAGAAATTAATTAAAATATTAAATTAAATCTTCAAGGAATCCAGAAAGAAAATTAGAAAAAAGCATAGTAGCCACATGTAAAACTTTTAACACAAACTGGAGAATAGGACGATGCCATTAAAAAAATGAAATGAAAAATAAAAGTTTTGCAAACAACGATTAATCGATAAAGAATGAACGACAGAGCATTTACATTAACGATACAATACACAGAGTAATTATTTATTGAGTTAGTGAAAGTATTTTAAAGTTAATTAAAATTTTTTATTGAGTTAGTGAAAGTATTTTAAAGTTAATTAAAGTTAAGCTAGTTAATTGTTAATTTAAATTGTACGTAGATCAAGAAACATTAAAACTTTCAAAGAAAGGATTAAAGAAAGCAGACCTAACGTTCAGCTAGATAAAAAATAAGTCAGTTAAATTATTTCAGGATCAAACAAACCAATGCTATAAGGAGTGTATTTAAGTGATAATAAAAGTCTATGAATTTCTGTTCCTCTGTTTGTTTGCTTGTCTTGTGCTGTCATTTTTTAGATATTTTTAAATGTTTTTCGGGTTCTCTACAACACGTTTTCTATTCTAATATTTTATAGCATTAATAGTTTGTGAAGAGGATGTCACAAAATAATTCGGTTAAATTAAGATCTAAAAGAGATAGTTCTTAAAAAAAAACTTTTATTTTCCGTTATACTATACCAAACATGCACGAAATTAATATTTATTATTCAGATGATTTTCTATAAAATATAGTTTGATGATCATTGACGATTGACCTATAGGACCACGCAAAATTAATCGGAAACAAAAGGTTTGTTTGAAGTGCATTTTCAATTGTGCTTTCAGATATTTTTTTCTTTATTTCTTCCATTCTTTTACTTTATTAAAATTTAATTTCATTATAAGGTGGTCACGCAATTTTTAGATAACGTGTGTGTGAGTGAGGGAAGGGGGGTGGGGTACATAAAAGTTATCTCTTTCATACTTTTCTTTTAGAAGGAAAGTTATATAGTTTTTAGGGAATTTCTTCCTTTATAATCTCGATAAATTAAAAAAGAAAATCTGGTGTGTCACTCACACGACTTTCATTTACCTTGAAATTTAATACTATAAACATAAATTGGAGATTATGGCTACAAATTGGAAATTATAGATTTACATAATGAGTACTGTTAAGTAAACCTATGTTTAAAAATCCAAATTAGGCTTCATAACAGTTTCATTTGACAAAAAATTCTATGTGAGGGGAGCTGACTCCCTCTCAAAATTTCATTATTGTACCTACATTAATATAGAATTCAAATCTGTTCTTAAGTTCAAAAGTTCATTTAAAACTATTCAGACAACTTTCGCACGTAACATTCCTTGAAACTTATCAATCTTGAACAAACTTTTCCAGCAACAAACTTATATTAACTTCAAAACGCGACATTTGGATCGCCTGAAATTATTTGTTTTTAATTACTCTAACGGACACAGACAAAGGTCAAACGTTAAAAACTTGACTTCGGTATTCAGGAAGCCTAAAAACGTGTAAATATACAAAGGACCAAGCGACGAATATTTAGCTTAAAAAAATACATTATTTACCATATAACTATGAGGAATTCATTTCAATTCCTGAGCAGCTTTCCTGGACATGGCAAAATAGTATAGTAAAGCACTTCCACTAACAATAAAAATGACTGTTATGGCTTAAATATTGGCAGCCCTATATATCTTCTGAAAGTTATGTTTATGTACACATCACATGAAGCACATAAATATGATCTTGTATTAATAACACACGGCAAAGCCTGAAATACACTTCCATCAATTTTCAAGTATTGTCGCACTATAATCTAGCTCTTTTATGTAGCTCTGTAAACGAACAGTGAATGATTTCCATACTATACTCTACGTGAAACTTGTTTTTTCACGTATAAAAAATATATATTCATTTCATTTGGTTTAATGCAGTCTATAGATGCTAAACTTCACTTACCAGGAATTTCCCCCACAGACGTAATGTATTTGAATTATCTTGGGTGTCTCTGTACACGACCATTTGCTGGATCTCAACGAAAAGTTTAGTGTAGCATCCCTATATCATACACATTTAGAACACCAAGTTTCTTAGACTCTCTACCATGATTTGTTTTAGAGCTATGCTGATAACAGACAGACACATGCATACAGACCAACCGCTTAAAACATGATTTTTTGAGTGAGGAGATCTCAAAATGTGTAATTATAACAAAAACTAAATTTCGAAAGTTTCATCCAAAAACAATATTTTCTACATTATGGGTAAGAGAAAGTAAAAACTTACTGTTGCTGGCGTCAAATTTGTTTGTCTGCGACCACATCTTCTCGCTGAAGGCAGTATTCTCTGCATCATGAGAGGTATCAACGTGTGCCAGATACTCCAAGGAAGACATTTTAGTTAGTTAGGAATTTCTTTCATCTTAATTAACGAAATTATTAATTAAAAACGTCGGGTTAATTAAAGTACTCTATTTGCCATCTTACAAGAAGTTTCTGAATTCGTTGTTCTTTCAAACTTATGGCGTCCTTTTCCACAGGAAAATTAAAATGTGATCAATGGTGTAAAAAATAAATTAATTAATTAATTAAATATCAATGTTAGTATTGATAACAAAGAAAGTTTTTTAAAATACTTCGGATATATTTTGGCATAAAAAAATTAGTCAAACTCATTTATAAATGAAAGTATCTTCTAATTTAGCATTGATAATGTTTTAACATTAAAAACTTAGACATATCTGTAATACTCTTCATATTTCTAATTATGACAAAAGAGAAATTCATCAGCTAAAAATCTTTTAAAGAATCGAGTAGATTTTATCCTTCGTTATTTTAAGAAGTAGGTAGGAGAAAATTAAAAACTGAAGCTGAAGGAGATTTTTCAAATAATAATAATAATAATAAACTTTTTCGTTTTCAAATATTTTCGAATGCGTAAAATTATTATCTAGCTGTACATTCAAAATATATAGAGAGTATTATATACTGCCTTAAATTAACTAAAAAATTCAATAGTAAACAGGGTAGGCATAAGAATAAAATAGGTATTAGATTTTTTTTTTTTTTAACAAGCTGTTATAATCGCCGAATAGTGACAAAAATGTAAAAGTCGCCAAGGGAGTTATATACTAAAGCTGTAACGCAAAATGGTCTAGATATTACGAATTTCTTTCTATTCGAGAAAAAAAAATACTGATTTTAAGATTTTTTTTTTTTTTTTTTTTTTTTTTTTAATCATTAAAAAAATAATAGTATTAAATATTATGTATTTCAATTTGACTTTGAATATGGGGATTTCTAAATTTTTTTGCCTTTGTCTTGTGTTATGCACTGTTAATATTCCTATTCGGTGAAAGGAAAAGAAGTGAATAAATAGGCAGGGTGCGACAGGGGTTAATAAGTGAAGCGAGTCAGGGTTAGACGAGGCCTCCCTAGTGGATTGGGTAACAAAACAAAGTAATTTTCAATGTGTTATTAATATTATTATTAAGGTATATTATTGCACATGTAAAATACAGTGACGATTATAGAATATAGTGAATAAATATAGTTGAAAATTATTTTAAAAGCTATACGAACCTCTCTCTCTCTTTTTTTTTTTTTTCTTTAAAAAAAAAACGAATTTTTATAAAAGGGTATAGTTTTAAACAAGAATGAAAAATGAAAACTAATCGCATAGATCATTAATACATTCGAACTGTGCGTATTTTTTGCACCTTCACTGTTGTTTGCCTATGTTATCCCACAACGGACATATACGAGGACAAAAATACACGCAGATAGACTAATTGAGTTCACTGTTAAACATTGTTGGAAAACGTTAAAAATGTACACGAACGACAATGCAACTCTAGCAATTTAGTACCTCTAAATTTATTTGAATATTTTAGTGTATATTTGTAAATCTTATCACTAAAAATACGATATTCTTTAGAAAACATTTTCTTCAGCATATGAACAATAAGTGACAGTTTCACAATACAAAGTTATTTAAATAGGACTTATAAAAATGCCTCCCATAAAACGCATTGCATTGAAATTCTTTCCGATGTCCTAGGCAGACGCGTATTCAGACGGACCACGTAGACTAATTCAAATTATATCACTCTTAAATATTGTTAGAAAGTGTTAATACTCGTACGCTTAATGAAAGCAATAATGAAATTCTAGCAATTTTTAATAATAGCCCTCAATGCAGCTGGATATTTTTGTGTGGCTCTGTAAATTTTATTGCTCATACGATATTCTACAGAAAGATTTATTTATTTATATATTTTTGTGTATGTGTGTGTATGCGTATGAATAATAAGTGTGAATGTCATTATGATTTGTGCAAAATAAACTTTTTAAAATATGGTTTATGAAGATAACTCTCTTAGAATATTTCTATGAGACATAAGTTTGGAATTCCTTCGGGTGTCTTTTTTTTTAAATTGAAAATATCCCACAGTAAATTTGAATAACACAATTAAAAAAATTCCATGAAAATTTAAAAGTTAGAGCGCGGGCAGACAGACGAAAAAACCGACAGACAAACCAAAGTCAAACGTTTTCAACTTTTTTGAAACGTGTTAAAATAGTAAATGATATTGAATCAATGTCAATTTTAACGATGAATTTACTTATTAATTTTTCAAATCTATGAGTTCAAAATAATCTGTAAACAAATTAGGAAAGATGTTTTTATGTTTCATTTATAACGTATCCTAGAATACTTTGAAAATATCACATGCACTGCTTCATCACCGATATGAAATACTGAACACGGGAAAAAAAAAAAAAAAAAGAAATCTACACCAACGGAAGATGTACTCTTTTTATTACTTTCTCTTACCCATAAGGTAGAGAAAGTATTGTTTTTGGGTCAAATTTTCGAACGCGAGATTTTGTTATATTTACACGTTTTGAGGTCCACTGAATACGAAAATCATGTTTTTAGCAAATGGTCTGTGTGTCTGTCTGTGTGTCTGTGTGTGTGTCTGTGTGTCTGTCTGTGTGTCTGTCTGTTATCAGCATATCTCAAAAACAAATTATGGCAGAAAGTTCAAACTTGGTATTCTAAATGTGTATCATATAGGTAAGCTTTTCGTTAAGATCAAACAAATGGTTCGTGTACAGGGACAATCAAGAGAGTATCAGGGACAATAAGTAGAGTTTAACGTCTATAGACTGCACTAAACCAAATGAAACGAATATATATTTTTTGTAATAGAGATAGTTAACTGGGAAAAAAAAATTGTGTATGAAGGAGCCTCGCCTCCCCCCTGGGGGGGAAGTCCCCCCTCGAGGCGTGTAAATTTTCATGATGGGTATCTTTCAAAAGAGCTCGTCAATACCTTTAAAACGAATGGTTGAACCATCGATCTGCGATAATTTAAAACAAAGTTATCGATTTTTTTCACTTTTAACGAAAAAAAAAATCTTTTTTTTTTTTTTTTTTTATTGAGAATAAAATGGACTTTTTTTTGGATGTTTAGTGTTACACTACTTCTCTAATATGGAAATCGTCTGCATTATCATAAAAGATAATTTTTTCAAATAATAATTTTAATAAATTATTTTTTAAAAAGAGAATTATTTTTTAATAACCGAATTAAATTTTATATAAATCTAGGTGCATTAATGAAACGGGGGCGGTAGCCCCCCTCACACAGAATTAATTATCATATGAAACTCTTCCGAAGCCTAATTTGATTTGTTTAACATAGGTTTACATAACATGGTTATCTTACCTCTTAATCTCCAACCTATATTTATAGTATTAAATTTCAGGGTAAGAGAAAGTCGTGTGAGTGACACACCAGATTATTTTAATTGATTTTCTTCCTTTCTCTTTTGATTAAAATGGAAATTTTTATCAAAAGATATAAATTTATTTCACACATAAATTTAGCATGGTGTAAAAACAATACCAAATTATAAACTAAATAAAAGAATATTTTGGATAAATTTCCATTATTGTATTTCATGTTACAACAGGGAAAATATATATATGAACAAATTAGTATGGGTTGGATTTTTGTAGACGATATTTTACGCTATTTTTGGAAATGTGAATAGGTATTTTGGCGGCCAGTCAGGATATCTCGTCTCAGAAGATATATACAGATTTAAAAAAAAGACATATTATTTATCAAAGACCATTCATTGAATTGTTTTCCATACAATTTCCCCCATAGACGCAATGTATTTGAATTGTCTTGGGTGTCCCTTTACACGAACCATTTGCTTCATCTCAAGGAAAAGCTTAGTGTAGCATCCCTATATCATACACATTTAGAATACCAAGTTTGGACTTTTTGCTACTATTTGTTCTTGAGATATGCTGATAACAGAGAGACACACAGACCAACCGCTAGAAACATGATTTTCGTATTCAGGGGACCTCAGAACATGTAATTATAACAAAAACTGAATTTCGAAAATTTGTCCCTAAAACAATACTTTCTCTACCTGATGGGTAAGAGAAAGTAAAAAAAAATAAATAAATAAATAAATAAAAGTATGTTTGTTTAAAGGTCAGATTAAAAGATGTTTAGAATAAAATAAAGATGAGGATAAAAGATGTTTAAAGAGTTTAAAATAGTTTTGAAAAAATGCTTCTTACATTAAAAAAGCATAAAATTTTAAGAATTATAATCGACATCCTTAAAGATTTTTCTTAATAGTTTATATCTTAATATATATAAATCTCGTGTCACAATGTTTGTCCTCAATGGACTCCTAAACCACTTAACCGATTATAATAAAATTCGCACACCATGTGCAGTTCGATCCAACTTGAGAGATAGGATAGTTTAAATCTCAAATTATAGTCGCAATTTTAATTTATTGCTAATTATTTGTCTGTTATTATTTGACAGTCACAATTATCTGTTAACTCCAAATGATTCTAACAGATGTCGATACCTTTCGACTGGGTTGAAATGAAAGCTGAAATATATTTGGTGCTGCCATCTACACAAAGAATCTTCAACTTTTTAACCTATTAATAAATTTCGTATAATTCAATTATTTCCACTTTTTAAATTTTTGGTGTTAGCATAGCCGGCCACGTGTTACTTAGACTGAAGTGTAAATTGAATTCATATTATAATGAAGATAATACAGTGAAATTAATCCTGTTTTTTACTTATTTGTGCTTCATTGATCAAAACTTTATAATTTAATCTGTATATATATATAAATTACGTGTCACGATGTTTGTCCGGGGTAAACTCCTAAACTAAGGAACTGATTTTGATGAAATTTTGCACACTGTGTGCAGTTTGATCCAACTTGAGAGATAGGATAGTTTTTATCTCAATTTATTGTCACAATATTGTTTTATTGCAATTATTTGTTAATTATAGACCTTTATTAAAGTTGCTCCAAAATATCTGTGAGTTCCATTAATTTAATTGTTGCCAAAAAAAAAAAAAAAAAATTACGAGTTCATTTTCTTTCGACATAAAAATAAATACATTTAATCAAACGTGAACGTTAAAAAATTATAAAAAGTTAAATTATGCATCTCACGAAAATTGACGTCATAATCAATTTAAAGATTTTATACACATTGATAAAGTGCTAATGTAGTTCTACAATAGATATAGTAATATATATAGATCTCTCATCCCCATGTTATCGTAGAAAGATTTTTGATGCCGAAAAAAGATAAAAAATAAAAGCTTTGGAAACAGCCATTAAGTGGTATTGAAAAAAAAAAAAAGAAAAGAAAAAGAAAAAGAAAAGAAAGAAAGAAATATGAATTTGAAACTGTATCTGGAGTCTTCCATTCCCCTTTAGCAAATAAATTATTCATAAATTTTATTTGCTAAAATATTAGTATGTATTCCCGTGTGTATTCACTCGGGGAAAGACGGCCATATTTTGGTAAAAACGTCGTCTTTTCCCAAATGAAAAGGAATAACTTTTTTCTCCCCAATGATCACTCTATTCTATATATGCTATACTATATCTATGAGTTCTATACGCAAGCGAAGTGTGACTCACTGACCGTCTGTGCAGCCAAGAAAAAGATTTCCTATGTTAATTGCCCACTGGATTTTTTGTAAGAAATTATTAAAAATCGAGGAAATTTATTTCCCGATTTTAATCCTTATATTTGGGTATAGATATGTATTAGTTATCGCGGGTGTTAGATTGAATTATTTTGCTGTCAAATTGACAAAATTTTAATTTTAAATTTTTAAACTCTGTCGCCCTTGGCTTTTTTTATTATTATTATTATTATTTGGCGATCAAAAGCGTAACACGAAAATATACATGCCAGATGTATGCATTGTACGAAATGTAATATGTATTATTCATTGTACGTATGTATGACATGTAATATGTATTGTACGAAATATTGTTTCATATTATTCATTACTCTTTTAATATAAGTTGTTAAAATAACCATGATTTTTGAAAGGAATTAAATATTTTCGCCAGATAATTTGGCGATATTCTTTTTTTTTCGCCAAGGATGACAGAAATGAAATCTATTCCGCTGCAAAATATTAGTATCTTACATCAGATATTTTATTTAGACATTTGAAAACAAATTTGACTTCAAACTATGATAGAATATTTATCATTTTCCTTTTAATTTGTATATTATTAGTATATTAAAATTTAAAAGCATGGTATATAAAAAGTTTTTTTTTTTTTTTTTTTTTTTTTTTTTTTAAATCTTATAATTATTCTTATCTTAATCCTCAATGTTTCCCATCTTTATTGACTTGAATTTACTATTAAAATTTTAACATACTCAAAAACTTCTCATCACTTCGTTAAAATACACTAAACTTTTCCAAAATCTTTTTGTATTTAAAATGATACATGTATTTACTTTAAATGTCCAATATTTCATAAGATTTCCAATTTTAAAGTTTTAAAATATTTATCAAATTTACTTATTTTTCTGGTTTAGCCTTATTGTTTTCCCTTTTATAACTACAGCTGTTGCCCTCTTTAAAATATTTAAAATGATGAGGTCATTTAATAGTAAAATTATCCATTATAGCATATATTATATTTCACTCCTCCATAAAAATTGATTTTAAAATCGTCTGTTTCTTTTATACTTTTATTTTAATAGAATTTTAATAGAATTTAATTTATATATTAGTCATTTTAGCAATTTTATCCAAAGTAGCATTAGAAATAATATATATCACTTCTCCATTAAAATTTATAGGACCCTACAATAAAATTAATTTGTGCTTAATATCAACACTACGAAAATTTTTATCAATCGCTTCCAAATTTTGACCTAAGTTTCAAATCTCAACCCTGTGGGTTTTTACATCGGCTACAACGTTTTCGTCTTTGTTCGTAAATAATAATTTAACTGTACTAAATAGTTTACAGCCGTATAATTCAACGTATAACTTAGTCACAGCAACGCGTGGCCGGGTCTGCTAGTATATATATATATATTTTAATTATTTATAAGAATTCTACCGAAATATTTAGTTTCAGAGATTTATAAAATTTTACATAAATGCTACAAGTATTCAGCATCTATATATAAATTCACTTTTTAGAAAATTTTATAAGGAGATTTTTTTTTTTTTAATGCGTAATTTGTAATAATTTGGGTGTTTGTTTTTAATACATAGTGTATATGTACATAGGGAAAATGAATGTATATATTTTTTTTTCTGTGCTTTTTTTTTTTTTTAACCAGGAAAATTTTTAAGGCATCTGTAATCACAGAAAAGAAATCTCGCATCTCGTAAAATACTTTTTAAAAATAAATAACTAGAAATCTTTCTTAGACTTAAATTTTATACCGGTTAAGTTTGTTTTTATTATATCTCATGTAATCGACATAGTCAAAGATGTATTTTATAATCTCCTTCATTGCTGTTAATTTTTTTCGCTTTTCGATAACATTACAAGTGATCGAAATATTTTGCTCTCGGAAGCTGATAGATGAGAGGTGCAGGGATCGAACCATGGTCGCGCTCATCGTTCCTGGTGTTTTGCGTTTTCGTAGTTTTTTTTATAAGCTTGCGTGAATACAGACTAGGGCTCCTTTAAAAGATTCTCACGAAAAGCTTCCATCCAGGTCCAAGGTTCCTCGTAAAGACAATCGTCCTTTTAATACATGCATTACATGACAGTGTTTAGCGATGATTTTGTCAAAGCAATGTCTTGGCGGCATGGTTTCGACAACATATATTTTATTAATCTATGTTTTGACTAAAAGCAATGTTTTAAATCAGACCTTCGCTGTTTTTGGTATATAGCTTGTATAATATCCATGGAAAAGGGCACTTCGGCAGAAATCAAATGGAGTCTATGAAGCTGAAAAAGTTATCCGAGAAAAGAAAGGCAAAATTAGTAAAATTATTCATTGGAAAATTGATTAAAATTTCATTTAATAGAAAAGTAAATTATTTTCACTACTATTCTCTAATACGGTTGCATCAGTGAATGTATTCAAAATCTTCTTTACATTCTGTTTTTTTTTTTTTTTTTTCAGAAAGGAAGGAAAAAAAATTGCTGTTGGTATGTTAATGAGACTCAATTAAGACTTTTCTAATTTTATACACTAAACAAAATAAAATATATTCTCATTCTGATTTTACAGTCAACAAAGGACATGAAAGAATAATAACAGAAACTGTTATTTTTAATAGTTTTTTCTCTCTCTCTCGTTCCAAATACAAAATTTAGGGACAATGTCCTACTCACGGTCACAGAAAAAGAGAAAAAGGTCACTTTTCGAGTTTTTAACCGTCGTTGCGGCATATTAACACACAAAAAAAGTGAAAAGCCACTTTCACTGAAGAAGCAGCGACGAAGAAGTGCGTGAGTAAATACATGACGTCACCTGAGCTCCATCCTCCCGGAAGTAAATTAAAACCGGACCCGCGAAGTAATCCCGGCGGCGTGTTGTACCTGTTGTAAATACAGCGTGGGCGCTAAGTTATAGTGATAAGTCTCACACTTTTACGCATTTCAAGAAAATGCAAGCATTTTTTTTTCTCCATAAAAGTAAAACTAGGTATTAAATACAAATTTTAATGTGATATAAATCTATGAATAAGGTAAGCTTAAAACTTGGATGATTACGATTTCCCATAGCTGGCAACTTGTGCGCTATTCTTTTTTTTTTTTTTTTTACCGAAAATTTTTAATAGGATTTTATTTTCCTTTTCTAGAAATTTTCAACGATTAAATATGATAAAAATTTTTACTCGCAGAAAGTGGTGTGAAAAAAACGTACGAGTTGTCAGCTATGCACATTTGTATATGCGCCCGAAAGAAGAGGTAGAGATCAACAAATAAACAAATTTTAAGTATTAAAAATAAATAAATAAATAAAGTTTGTTGGTAACTCAAGGAAAATGTTTATCCTATTGTACATTTAACAAAAATAAATAAATAAATAAACACACACACACCCGGTTCATCCACTCCCTAATTTTCCTACAGATCACCTTATAAATGTGTTCCTCTTACCGTGATAACATTTAGTTATTAATGTTATATAGTAAAGTACCGTTTATACGACTTTCAAGGGACTGGATAACACTTTGATTGCTACAAATTGAATGACACTTAAGCAAAATTGATATGAAAATACTAATTCATAAAGTTTCTTAAGTTAGTAAATGTATATTATACTTTTTTTTAAGACAACAATTAATTAAAAAGTAAAATAAAATAAAATAAAATAGATTTATTATAAAAAGTGAGAAAAATCCTACTATTAATGCATGACTGGGTGCTAAATACATATATCATATATTGAGTATTATATTGCATTTCTTAACGGCCCTCTTCACTCACTGTCGCCGGAAGCCCGAGCCAATGTTATTCTATGGGGAAATTTTCTTTATAAATAACTCATTAAATAATATATATTTTTAAATTCTATTTTCACATTCAGAAAATTCCCAATTGTTAAATGGACGGACCTTTTTTTAAAATGTATTTTTTTTTTTTTTTTTTTTTTTTATTTTATTTTGAAATTGCAAAATGAAAAAATTTCACATATTGAAAATTCGTATTTTGCAGCTTCAATATAAAATATAAAATAATAATAATAATAATAATAATAATTTTTTGCAAAAGGTGCGTCCATTTAACAGCTGGGAATTTTCAGAATGTGAAAACAGAATTTAAAAATATGTATTAGTTAATAAGTTATTTGTAAAGAAAAATTTCCCATAGAATAACATTAGCTTCGACTTCCGGCGGCGGTGAGTGAAGAGGGCCCTTAAGAACTATATGAACACATTTTGAATATTAAGTATATATATTGCGTAACTTTATTAATAAGCATACGATTTATGTCCATACAGATAGTTATTTAATAACATTAAAAACCTTTAATATTCGTATGATTTGCTGCTCGTCTATGAGTATTAAAAATTCTACTGTTAATTCAATTGATTGATTTGTTCAGTATTCTTCGACCTTTCCTGTGTTCCTCCATTTAAGATGCTAGACCGTCGCCAATTGCCCAATGCGCAGCACTAGTGCGACGTAAAAAAAAAAAAAAAAAAAAAAAAAAAAAAAAAATACCAACTAACCATTTAAGATGCTTTCTCGGAAAAATACGTCTTATTTAGAATGGAAAATAATGACAGGTCGAGAACTTTTGCGAATTTTAGTAAAGTGGAAAAGACGTATAACTGATATTGGCGGCGTATAAACGAAGAATGTTGGCATTAAAATGAATAGGAATGAATCGGGACTTCACTAAAAGGACGTATAAATGTAAAAGACGTATAAACGGTGTTTTACTATATATTAGTTATATTTTGCTTAAGGGATCGATTACATATTAAAACTTGCAACAATTTCATTTTTTTGTACGATAATAATCATTATTACATTCCGTATTCAAATTTCTGCGATCAAATCAGTTCGGAATTAGATGTAGCTTATATACTTTCAATTAAATATTGACAGAGTCGAAAGCGAAAATGTGGTAGAGATTTATTCATAAATTTAAAAAAAGTTAAATTAAGATCTCGCATAGAAAAATAATACATTCGTTCAGATAATAACCGGGAAAAAATAAAACTTTTAAATATAAAATAAAGTAATACTATTAAAAATACCTATATGTAAACTTACTTAAAAAAAAAAAAAAAAAAAAAAAAAAATACAAATAAATTTCTATGTATGCGAAGTGTAAAGTCATTACCTAACTCTTTAAAACTGACAGTCATTTTACTTTGCTTTTAAGTATATTTCCAGAATAAATAAGTCGGTCACGCCGTGATTGTTTAGCTCTAATTGGATATAAATATTCTATTTTTTCTTCCGATAATATAGATTTTGTACGCTAAAGAATTTCAGAACACAAAATATCTAATTTTTGTTTCCAAAAAAAAAAAAAAAAAAAAAAAAAAAGAAAGAAAGAAAATGTTTAAATAAACTACTATGATTTAAAGAAAAATCTAATATTAAAGTTTCCCAAATTCTTTGATTCTAAGCGTACAACTGTAACACATAATTTTCCTTTTCACTTCTATGTTTTCTTTCTAAATAGCGGTGTATAAATTAAGTTTTTTAATTTTTTTAATTTTTTATTATTTCTCTTTTAGATAAAGAAGAATCTTGCTTTCTTAAGAATCTCTTCTGCTTGGAGGATCATTATTGTTATGGCGTGTCCTAGACAGTGTTGCCAGATCTAGCGGATTTTTTATTCAGTAATCACCAATAATTTTTAATTGTATGGTTTGCCTAACCACTTCGAAGATTGAGAGTCTATTATGTATATCAAATATCACTTCATAACAATCAATACATATCAAATATCATTTTTCAAAATTATTGGTGATTATTGAATAAAAACTCCGCCAGATCTGGCAACAGTGGTCCTAGACCGTCTTCGAATGTCCATAGTGTAGTATTAGTCCATAGGTATGACAAATCCCCGTTATTTTCAACGGAGGCTTCATACCAGAAATATTTAATTTTTAATTTATTTCATTTTATTTATTCGTCGAAAATGTACGTGATTTTTTTATTATTATTATTATTACCGGTGTTAAAATCTTATTTAAAATTTAGTAATATTGGCAGCAGCTATGTTCGATATAAATCTTACTCACTCATACGTAGGAATTCAAATATTTATTCAAATAAGTATAGGTACAGACACAATTTCCTTATTAGCATTTATTTACATATATAAAACTTTATTTATCTCTCACTTTAGTTTATATTATATATTAAATTTTAATAATTTTATTCCGGTTGTTATGTCAATAAAGATAATACTTTTCTGTGTACGGTTTTAGTTTAACTTTTCTAAATTTACAAAAGAACTTCTAATACCTTTTTGCTTGTAACTCTATCAAAAATTAGTTGAAAGTTATATAAACTATATTCTTATCGAGCTGCCTCAATCTCGGGAATTTGAATATAGAGTGAAAAATGGATGTTACTATTAGAAAAAAAAAAAAAAAAGCCAATCGATTGGTAATAACATCCAGTTATTAATGCTATAGTTGAATTTTGAGTCGTCTTCATATTATTAGAATTTACATCAACTTTAATTTTTAGAATTGTAGCGCTCATTTTTCTCTCTGTACTGAAATTTCTGAGATCCAGGCAGTTCCGGAAAACGTACTATTTATGTACTTAGTTCTTGACAGAGTTACAAGCGAAAACGTATTAGGGATCCATTCATACATTTAGAACAAATAAATAATGATTTGCTGCATAGACTGCTGATGATAATGTTTGAATCATTTAAATTTGTGCTTATAACAGACGGAATGTTTAAAATAGAAAAATAAGCGGACGTAAAACGTGCCAAATAAAACAACGAATTGCCTATTGACAACCACTGAAATGCATAGCTGCCAACATTCTAATTAATATTCTGTAAAATTGTTAATACCCGCTTTTTTTTTTCCCCACACCCGTCTTTTTTTTTTTTTTTAAATCTTTTTTCTTATACAACCGCAATTATATTTGGAGAGAATTGCTCTAAAGTGGTGTGGAAAAAGGGGCGGGTACTAACCTTACTGCGGTATATTAATTAGGATGCTAGAAGCCATGGGAATGAAAGGCTGATTTGTTAATTTGCTTTTTGACGACAGCCGTAGTTAAAGGGTTAATAAAATTTTAACATACTTTATGCATTGCTCATTTTTTTAATTATTATTTTAAGCATACTTTAGCCTTATAAAATTAATTTTGCAAAAATATTTTAATTAAGAAACTATATTTTCTGAGAAATTATAAAACAAATCATGCAGCTTCCTAGAGTTAAACCAAATACGATTAAAAATGTTTTAGGTAAATATCTCATAAAATAAGAGTTTAAATATATCTAATAAACCTAAATCAGTCAAAGCAAAGGTCCTGTAGATTTGTGGATGATTACGACTACACACTTGCCAATCGTCTCATTATAAAACTCATTATTAAAAACTTATTAAAATTTTCTATAAAAAATTTCAAGTAGGAAAAAAAAGAGTACAAATTGGCAGATAGGCATAAAGTAATATATATATATATATATATATAATAAAAATTGACATGAAATCAATAAAAGAAATTTTAAGAAATGGATAAAGTAACCGTTACAAAGGAACACAACTTCGTATATTAAGGTAAGAAATCAGTTATTTATTTTATTTTATTGTTTACGTTTTTTGTATATTTAGGCCCATTAAAAAAGTGTTTCTCCCTTTTTCCTCTCGCATCAAGTTAAAAAAACTATTTAAAATAAATTTGAAGGAAGTCATGTGAAAGAAAATTTAAGAAATGAATATAGTAACCGTTGCTAGCATACTGTTGACATTTATATGGAAAGATAGGCTAAATAAAAATCCACTTACACGAAATTAAATTTTGTTTTCCACACAATTTTTTAACTATTACTAAAATTATCTTCAATCCCCTATCCCATCCTTTAAATATTAAAGGCGAGTGAAGTTGCTTTCTTTGAATAATTATAATGAATCGTGTATGTATTGATGTCAATTATTATTCGCTGTTAATTGACGTGTAACGATTTCTATGACAGGTCTTCGGTGAAGACAATTTAATACGCGATGAAGCGTTGTATATTGACCAATGTGATGATGAACCATTTCACGGTATCGGATTATAGTCAGTTGAGAAGAATACCGTGTCTTCATCTTCGCGGGTCAATGATTTCGGGTGGAGCGTGGACAGCGGCCGGAATCGTCGCAAATTTGGGACATGACACACAGATTTTTTTTTTTTTTTTTTTTTTTTTTTTTTTTTTTTTCATTTACTGTATTGATGTTCGCCCATCGATTTCATACTAATCACGATGGATACACTCAAAAAAGGATGCTATAATCGGTGATGTAATTTTTTTTTTTACTGTTGTATTTTCAAAACGTGTTATAACCAATTTCCTTTCAATTTTTTTTAGAAGATAGCAACGTTTAGAAGAACGTTTTGAATTCACTTTTAGAAGATGGACGCGTTCGATATCAAAATAGATTGAACGAACACTAGCCGGCCTAGTGGCTCGATCGGTAGGGAGCTGTTTCTGGTTCGAATTCCGGCTCAGACATGGACGGTTGCGGTTTTCTAATACATGTACAAATGAAGAAATTGCTATTGTAAACTATGTAACATGGATCATGCGAGACAAAAGTCAGTGTAACTCTAAGTATGAAAGCTGTAACTAAATAAAGTGTAAATTTAACATTCGGCAATTATATAATAACTATTGCATTTCGTGTATAATTATTGTAATTATATAGATATCAGTAATTACAGATGCAACATTTATCTTTTCCTAAATGTTATGAAGTTTTATGAAATAGAAATTAAATGAATCTATCATATTAAGTGAAAAGAAAATAATGTGTTTTTGCAAGATGAAGGTTTATGATTGGACTGTAAATTATGATATTAGCACGAGAAGCCATCATTCTATTTTTCCACACATAATTGAATGAAAGACAAAAAAACAGTTACAGCTAACATAGACATATTAGACAAATGGTTATATTTTTAAAACTGATCTGTTTTATCGTAACACAAGATGTGGTAATACAATTATGTAGAAACACCACAGAAAGTGTGCTCAAATTTTGTATTTCTTCTTCCGTTAGTTTTTTACGTTGTGTGTACGGGAAAATTCTTACTGTAGAGTTTATCAACACGTTAAGAAAATTAAAAAAACGAAAAATGTTACGTTATTTTGAATGAGTAATATATATATATATATATATATATATATATATATATACGTTTCGTTATTTAAAATACAGCCGTGCGACTTCGATGCCAATAAAAATCACCGCTATTAAAAATTATGAAACTTTCTCGAATACTGCTTTCCCGAGTTAAAAATGTTCCTGACGTCTTTCTGAGGTAATTTAATTCTGGTTATTGAACATCAAAAACCACAAGAATTTACGAGCAAACTTAGAAAGGAAGGTAGAAAGGATTTTGTTTTTTTTACCAATAAGTTACAACAGTAAAATTCTTTTGGAAAATTCCAGGATGAATTCTTACGGTTGGGAATAAAAAAAAAAAAAAAAAAAAAAAAGGGGGGGTTAATTTAAGTAACCACTGTCCTTCAATGAGTTAAGAGATTGCATAGGTTCCAAAGAAAGAAGTAAAAGCATATTTTGTCTGCTTTTTAATATAATAAATAAAATTTTTCTTTCAAAATTTTTAGAATAGAAATGATCAACATTTAAATTAGGGATGTAACGAATATTCGGTCACTATTTGGTATTCGGCCTAATCAGCCCTATTGCCGAATATTCGGCTTGGCCGAATACCGTCGGATATTTGTCCGAATATTCGGCCTGGCCGAATACCGTCAGTCACCTTAATAAAAAAAAAATTTGTTTTTAAATATATTTAATGAAAAATATCGAAAATTACGTTCCACTGTATTATTTTTTTAGAAAATCTGCTAACATTTACTCATTTAAAATTACATAATACATAACTGTATTTAATAATTTTACATAATATAAGAATGTTTTCTTGTCATAAATGTATCTTTAACCCTATCACTGTAAGGGTTACACCAGGCAGGTAGTCATTTTGTATTACAAAACGACACAGTGATAGGGTTAAATAAGGATTAGAACCTTTAATAATAAAATGCAAAATATATTATATCACTTTTCATGTTTAAATCAGGTGAGAAGTCAATAACATAAAATTTAACAATTCTTAGCTTACCTGTATATATATATATATATATATATATTTTTTTTTTTTTTTCCATTTTTTTTAAATTATAAAATGAATAAATTATTGTTTTCTGTCATGTAAAAATAGCTTAATCTTCTGCAGAAGAATATATTATGGTTTCTTTACTTTGCTGCTATATAAATTAAGTTTGACTTATATAAAGTATGTGCCACTATTAATACAGTAAGTAGGAGTGCCATTATAGTGTGATGAGGGAATGATAGCCATTACCAGGGACAAAAATAAAAAGTGTTCTAATTTCTTTCATTGCATAATACATAAATATATTATAATGGATATATATTTATTAAAGTATGTTTAATAATTTTTCAGTTCAAATAATCTAAATATACATGCTTTTATACCATAGAAATCATTTTATTTACTTACATGTGGGAATGGGGACACAGTAAGGGAATGATATTTTGCAGTTTAAAAAATATTTTAAAATTATATTCGAATTCCAATAACCAAAGAATAACAGTTTATATGTAAAACCAATTAATACTGATAGTTTGGACAACTTTTTGTTTTTGTGTTTTTAAAAATATGCCCTCAAGACTACTGGGACATGAAATGACCCCTTTTCAGAGAATTACTCATTTACAATATTAAAAACATAAAATTATAGGTTTTTTTTTTTTTTTTTTTTTTTTTTTTTTTTTTTTTAATATATAAAGATTAAAAAGCAATTTTTTAAATATTTATTTTAGATTCAGTTTAAAATTAAAAATTATTTTAATTACAAACAAAAGTGAAACTAACTATTCGGCTGCGAATATTCGGTATTCGACTATTCGACCAAATCGCTATTCGTTCCATCTCTAATTTAAATAATATTTCATCAAAATTGCCCTTGAAATATTTGGAAAATTTAGCCGGTGGTCCTGGTTTCCAGAGATACCTGAGAAAAACGGTGGACACGATTTCTCAAAAACTAAAGCATCCATTTTATTGGTATATTTTGCGCACTTCTTCAAACTCATTTTACAAGACTATACGTGGGATAAAGTGTATCGAAAACTATACTGTTTTCACATACAATTCTGCCAAAAATTCAAAATTCAATAATATAATGACAATAATTTTATTCGAAATACATCTCATTTAAAATTTCATTGTTGGTATTTTCATCTGTCTTTCATTTGCTGAGTGTTGCTAAGGAATTAAATTATTCAATATATATATATATCATTCGTTCAATTTTAATTTGAAGAAGTGGGCAAAATGTCAATAAGATGAGTGCGTTAGTTTTTGAGAAATCGTGTTCACCGCTGTTCTGAAGGATATCCGGAAAGCAGCACAAGCCGGCTAAATTTTCCAAACTTTTTATTGAACATTTCATAAAATATTATTTAAATGTTGCTCTGTTATATGTTCAAAATTTCGAATAAAATATTTTAGTTATTATATATATATATATATATAAATACTTTTTTCCCCCCAAATTCACATAACCCCTTAATACAACACATAGGAATTCTTATTGGCTTAGCAATCCCTTTTATAATCCCTTTTCTAATCCATTTTCATTAATATTTAAAAAATTTCATCCCTGTTATTATTTTTATTTTTTTATTTGCTTCTATTTAATAATAACTTATTATTAGAAAATTTTCCAGCTAATGAAAAAAAATCAATTAAAAAACTAAAGAGATAAAACTTTAAAAGATAATATACAGGGTGTCCCATAAGTCTGTAAACATTTAAAAAATCATAACTATTGTATGAATTGATAGAATTGGACGCGGTTTGCAAAAAAATAATTCTCGTAAAGAGGATTTTTTTTTTTTTTTTTTTTTTTTTTTTTTTTTTTTTGTAAAGAAAAAATAATAATTAAGCTATTTGTCGATAGAAGGCACTGTGCGTGACCAGATCACACATTTTCATCAAAAACTGTACTTATTCACATGCAGACGTTTACAGGCATATAAATCCTATTCCATGTGTCCTTCGTCACCACAAATTGCAGTTTATAAACGAGTTATGACACTGCTAACTGTAGCATCAGTCGGTGTTTCTTACCTGATGGAAAACATCTTTACCCATAACTCTTTACCCACCAAGTCAGCATCGCAATTAAAACTACATGTAACCACAAGTAGTAGGCAAAATAAGCAATAAGCTGTTCTAATCGCAAAATTGTGAAATTTACTGGACTTTCATTTGCCTATTTTTCTTTTACATCCGTGCAAAAAATTTAACTATTTGTCTAACTGTCGTCGACAAAAAATGTAACTACATTTTTTTTAACCCCCCCCCCCCAAAAAAAAAAAAAAAGAAAAAAAAAAAAACTTTACGAGAATGATTTTTTTTGCAAACCGCGTTCAATTCTATCAATTCATTCAATAGTTAGGAATTTTTAAAATATCTGTAAACTTATGGGACACATGTAAAAAAGACTGAAAAATTCCTTTAAACCTTTAACCAATTAACCCTTTTAAAAAATCGAGATTTCGAGAAGAAATAACTAGTTAGATTTTGATGAAATTCAAGATTAAATCCATCAGCATAGATATTAAAATAATGGTAGGGTTATGCAACACCTTATTATCATTCGAGTATTACAATTCGAAAAATAATAGATTTTTTTTTTTAAAGGTAACGCAGACGTTATACTAGCGTTGATGCCATCAAATGTCAAAAAAACAATGTGAATGAATAAATAAACTAAAAAGTGAATAAAACTTAGCAACCATGACAGAAATAAAACGCTTCATTACTTATACTGAGCACGTCTCTGCTTCAATGCTTACAAATTGGCATTCTACCCCTCTTCAACGAAACGAGGGGTTGGTCATTTTTAAGTCTGGCACACTGCTCCCGATTCACATCGCGGACCGGTTTTTAATTCTTTGAGTCGCGCCCTTGAGGCATCCATCCATCTGCTGGGAAAACTTCGCCGGTAGTAATGAAGAAGTCACAGGGGCTATTTAAATTTATTTGTGAGAATACTAATGGAATGGTGCCCTTTAAGCAATGTTTTTCAAAGCTGTTTACAATATTCTTTTTGCACATTGTTAAGTAATTTTATTAGGTGAAATGATTACAGAAAGAATGAAAGCAATTCTACTAGTAAAATTCGTAAAAAAAAAAAATAAATAAATAAAAATAAATAAATAAATAAATAAATAAATGCAAAATAATAATTTAAAACCCCCCTTCTCTTATATTAATCATAACTTTCTGCAACAATTCTTTTATACAATGTTCTTTAAAGTAACCTTTATTCCTCTATAACAAGGGATCGAATTCCCAAAGAGAAAATAATTAATCTGGATGACAAGAAAATTAAATATTGATACATATGTAAAATTTCAAGAGAAGATTTTTTATTTTTTATTTATTTATTTATTTATTTTTGGTTATTGTTTATATCTAAGTATACAAATCTCAATCTTTTCTCATAAATATGCAGATTAAAAAAAAAAAAAAAAAAAAAAAAAACTTTCATTTTTACTGTAAATCCGATCTTTAGCGCCCTTATATGTACTATAATGAATAGCCAGAAAAAAGAGATGAAATCAATTGAGAAATATATATTTAAGTTTTAGGACTTTGAACATATTCATATGCTGAAAAACATGAACAAGGAAAAAGTATTTTAAGGTCTTTAAAGGAACGCGAGTCAAAAGCCTTTTTAGTATACATATAGTTCTTGGATCTTCACGAAACTTTGTCAGAATATACTCTTTTTTTTTTTTTTTTTTTTTTTTTTTTTTTCAATTTATAGAGCCTTAACTATCCAAATACCAGAAGAGATACATATCCGGCATTGCATGTTTTTGAGTTTCGAAAGAGTAATAATTCAATAGTTGCTACAAAAAATATTTGCGATGTTTATATAATTATATATATATGTATGTGAATGTGTACATGTTTTTTCAATAAATTTTTTGTTTTAACATATTTAAACGTATAAACTCTTTTGTTTATTTATTTAATGATTGATTTTCATTTTTTTTTTCTTTTTATTATTATTCTATATGCATAAGAAGAAAGTATTGTATCCGGGAAAATTTTCTTTCTTAAGAATGACCGAACATAATCTGCCAATTTCAGCAGATATGTGTCTGTACATGTCTGTGTGCATAACCAAAATTTTTGCGGGCGCTGTATCTCACAAAATATTGGATAGCATTCCAAAGAACTTTATATTTGATTGAACTTTGACGTTTGGTTAAACTTTGGGTGTTAATCGGCAGACAGGTAATGTTGCTTTTACTCGCTTTCTGTGATTTTTCAGATAGTTATATTTAGCATTTGTTGTATAAAATTTCACCAAACTGCATATGTAAAATCTTTATCATGCGAGCTATCTTGATTAAATTTTTGTGCATGTTGTCCGGTAGGTGGTGCTGTTACATAGAATGATATATGAAAGATAATTTATGATTTCCACACGATGACAGTTTCTCTTTGAAACAGAATTTTCTCGTTATAATTTTAGTAATAAGAAACATCGATTCTAAAGCTTATTTTTACGATTATTGAAAAAAAAAAAAAAAAATGAAGACTTCATTTTGGATTTATGAAGATTTAGCTATGACTAAGAAATAACTGGGTTACCGGAATTAAAATTTATTCTAAATATTAATTGATCCTTATGTACATATTGATGTAATTTGGCGCTATTAATATTGATTAGTTTAATTTCAAGAAGCCGTCGAATAAACCTAATTCGTAAAGCATTTTAACTCTTTATTACAATGGATTTACTAAATACTTCTATTTGTTTCTTGAACAGGAAAAAACTGAAATCGCAATAGTATTTGGGAAGTTATTATTATGTAACGATATTTCATTAAACAATGAATATACCACGTAATTATTATTATTTTTTAATTTTAAAATTAAAAAGTTGCATATTGTTTTCGTTAAAATAAAAATCTTCTTAAAAATTACGTAATAAAATGTCACATGTCTCAAAAGAAAGAACCCTTTTCAAGAAAATGTATTTTTCTTATCTGAATATCACTGTAAAGACAATAGCAGAACTAAAACTAAAATGTAGGTGAGAATTATGCAGTAGTATTGAGAGAAGCACGATTTTGAACATTATTGGGGCTATAAAATTAGTATTTAAAAGATACGTTTAAAAAATCTGTATAGCCCTTTTAAACAATGTAACAATTTAAGCAATACCCACATTTTTACATTAGAGTAATGTAACTTTTATTATTATTCAAGGACCTAATATCTTCATTTAGCACAAAATAATTAATTTTAAAAATTTTCGAATAAGAAAGGATGACATTACATTATTTTAGTTAGTGAAAATTTCAAAAACTGGAGATAATCTGCTAGTATAAAGTACTGTTGATGAAATTTCCATTGGAAGAACTAATGCACAAAATCCCATGAAACTTTTTTTAGCCCTTGACATAAATGGACAATGAATAGATTTTGACATATGTCTCTCACTAATTGTCTCCGCTATTTAATTTCCTCCTATTTTCTTCAAAATTTATTGGGTCGTCCGGAAAGTTCATGCTGGTTTTCGTTAAGTGGCATAAGGACGGGTCTGACTACATCAGAATGATTGAAAACAAATGACAGTGACAGTGACACCAGACTATGTCCGAAGCTCAAGCCTTTTTGGGTTTTTACCATGGCCTGTCGATTGCTATCCATTTTTCCATTTTTAGTTCATATTGTTATTTTAACTTGTCGAATTCTTTTTACAGTGTTCATTTGATTGTATTGATCTAATTACGTTCAACATCTAAATTACAATGCATTATATTGTATTGTAAGACCCTGTTTGGTCCAACTGCCCTATACGACTTCTTTACTTTTATAAATAATGTAATGAAAGATGTAAAAGAGAAAACCGAAAGAGAGAGAAAAAAAAGTTACGGAATACAGTAAACTGAGAGAGTGACCATGAAGATAGAGGCCTGTCATTGTGTGTTAAATACTGGGAGGACTTTTGATTGAAACTGAAATTCGTTACGTTCGACGTAACTCATACATTGAGTTATTTTATTCCTCAGACTGCTATGCCGCGCAACATGTTTGAACCAACATTTCAGTGTTTGTTGATTATTCTTTTTGAGTTGAAAACTTGAGGTAAGAGGGCAATCTAGGATATAGTGAAGTGAGGTCGAGAGTTCTCCACAGACACATTGTCGGGAAGATCTTTTACCAATTTTATGTAAGTAGGATTGGAATGGACCAAAAACAAATGACATGCGTGCATATTCTAAAAGTCTGTACTTCAGGCCTATTTAGAAAAGATTTTGGTTACGATACGTTAATTGTTGTCAGTTTTATATGCCTTTGAATATGAAAGCGAGTAAAAAGGGCATTATAGGTATTTAAAATGCTTTTCTTTTATCGGAAAGGCAAAAATATCACACAAGCGGCAAACAAAATATGCGTTTTTTATGGCGAAAATGCTGTAGCTGAAAGAACTGTGTAGAAGTGGTTTGCTAGGTTTAAAGCTGGTGATTTCAACCTTCAAGATCAAGAACGACTGGGTAGGCTCTCCACTACAGATGAAAGTTAGATTAAAACACTGATCGAAAATAACCCACACACTGAAAAAATAAATAAATAAATAAATAATACTGTTAAAAGTACAGGAAAAATCTGGCAGCTGGGGTGCCAGTATTTCTCCGTCAAATATACAGTTTAAAACCGTAAAATTGTATCACTGACATATATTTTACACAGGAATCCTCTAAATCAAACAGTTTTTTTGTTAAAAGTACAGTTTTGTCCTGTATATTTGAAGGAGAAATACTGGCACCCCAGCTGCCAGATTTTTCCTGTACTTTTAACAGTTTTTTTTTTTTTTACGGTGTACTACATGTGAATTAGCAGAAATGTTAAAAATATCAAAATCCACTATCTACGAGCTATTAATTGTGCTGCATTTCAATTTTCCTTCAAAATCGCCATGAACTTTGAAAACAACTCAATATATCTCAGTTTGTATTGCATGGAGTCGAAAAAAAAATGTAATGTTTATTATATGAAATTAAGCTGGGGAATTTTGCTGTATTTACATATCATTAAATAAATCGAGCTACTAAGTTTTTTTTTTTTTTTTTTTTTTTTGAAAGAAAAAGAAAAGAAAGTTAATAATAATCAGTATCGAAACAAGCACTATCAAAAAAGTTTTTTTTTTTTTTTTAATTATTTTTAATTAGGAAATAAAAAGCGCGCGTGTAAAATGAAATTAAAAAAAAGAAACAAGATAAGTTTGAATTTGAGTTGGTAATTTAAGGATGCCATTCATATAGTAACTTTTTTGTTGTAAATTGTTTTTAATAAATTAAAATGCGGATATCATAATTGCGCTAGTAAAGACCTTTGCGAGAAACGTCCGAGTTACTTCGGTGCCAAATTTCAAATTTTGCCAAAGGAGTCCTATACTAAAGCCTTTTTTTTTTATGGATTTTAAGTTAGATGCTTTTGAATAATTTGCGTTTTATTTATTTTTCTTTTAATCTGATTGTACTACAGTTTTTCTCCTCTTTCTCCTCGTATTTTATTTATTTATTTATTTATTTTTGTCGAAAGGATTATTTTTTCCGACAGAAGAAAAAGTCTTAACTTTCTTTCTTTCTTCTTTTTTTTCTCTGTAGACAAACAGGATTAAAGCAGAGTTTCTGGCAATATCCAGCAAAAGGAAAGCCACTCTTTCAAAAATAAATATTGCTTCGAAAAGAATTTTCTTTTTTTTCTTTCTTCTTAATTATCATTTGTCTAAGAATTAAAATAGTGATGATAATAATAATAATAATAATAATAATAATAATAATAATAATAATAATAATAAACCTTTCGGAAAGTGAGTATCTATATTATTAATGTTACCTGTCAACTACTATCGTAATCTAAAGATAGTATTCTTATTTCATAAAAATTCTTTTTTTTTTTTTTTTTTTAAGTCCAGTATAACTTTTCTCCTCGTATTTTATTTATTTATTTATTTATTTTTGCGCGCGTAAAGATCAATGTTATAAACTGCTTTTTTAAAGCATTTTCTTTAGTCTTATTTTGCACATTCGAACACATTATATATATATATACTAGTCCTGCTTTGTATTTATTAAAGCATTTTCTTTAGTCTTATTTTGCACATTCGAACACATTATATATATATATATATATATATACTAGTCCTGCTTTGTATTTATTACTTATATATAATTTTATGCCTTGTATAATTTCTAGTGATGACGGTTAAAAAAAGTGGATTCTCCAATGAACTGCTACTTGAATTTATCGTCCCTTGATTTTCTGATAGTGCCACTGTAATGTAGAAACACTGTAAAGCTAACCAGAGAAATTTCAGCTTCCAAATTAGATGTAAAAACCATCAGTATTTTTTTAGATATCAAATGAAACACTGAGCTCCTTACAACATAATGGAGGTAGATATGCATGATAATTCAATTGCATCAGGAATAAATAGCTAATAACTGCACTTGTTTAAATAATCGATGACAAGTCAATTTATCATATGTCGATAACTGCTGTAGAAAAAACAATAATTGGATCATTAAATGGCAAGCACAAACATGATAATTTGCATCCGTGATGCTAAGATGCCGTCTGCACTAAATCATATACGGAAGTTACACATTCAGTATTCTTTTTCCTGATTTTTTATAACTCTATGGAAGTAACTCATTAATAACCATGAAAACACTTTAAAATTGGTTTCAAAATAAACTTGTAAACGAAAAATATATTACTTATAGCAACAAATAAATTTTATAGTATAAAAAATCCCACTTTTTTCCCCAATCCCCCATTATTCTTTTTTCTTTTTAACTAGGTACTGTACAATATTATTTTTATTTTAAAAAAATTATATTTATATACGTTATAGGGTCCAGAGTATTTTTTTTCAATGGTATTTGGCCAAACTATGTACTTTTTTTTGCTGTTGTTATTTGTATTTTTATTTACAAAGGAGGAAGTTTTACCTGCTTCGATGGTCACTATATTTAAAAAAAATTCTCAAAATTACATATCACTTAAAAAAAAAAAATATCTAAAAAAAAAAAAAAAACACTGAATTATGCTAAAACTTTAGTTTTGGTTCCCGCTGCCTTCGGCAGTGACTTTCTCGCACACATCATGCTGAGTCGGGAGTTCCTGTAACTGCGGTAATACCTTATCCGAAGATACATGCGCAGAGACAAACTTATTTGCACACGAACCTCCATTGTGTACCTAATGTCTTTGGCAGAGTCTTTACCGACTACACCTATGTCGGGACCCGGTCCAGAATGCATGCGATAGCATTATATCTACTCGCGCACTCTCCTGTCAATCCGTTTTAAATTTATAGACAGCAAAGTAAGTTCAACTAATTTTCAGACCCAAAAACCAACCCCCACACCAAAAATCGCCTTCCTGAGCAGTGGCGGATTTAAGGGGGGGGGGGGCTAGGGGGCTGAAGCCCCCCCCCCAAACTCTGTCATTCATAATTGAATTTTGCAATTGTAAATTTTTTATTGGTCTAGAATAACACTTTAAAAAATCTTAGCCCCCCCAAAAGTCAAGTTCTGGATCCGCCACTGTTCCTGAGAGTTATTTGGAACAGAATTGAACTTAAAATTGTGTTTTAGTCCCCTGCCCCCTCTCTCAAGGTTAAACGAAGATTTTCGCAAAATCTAATCAAAATGCATGTTGCATGCACTTAATCAACATCCACACACTGAAACTGGCCATTCTAAGGTAATTCTGAACAGATTTAGTTTTGAAAACATGTTTTTTATCCTCTGCCTCAAGAGGGAAAATGGGAAATTTCACAAACTCCTGTCAGAGTACATAATGGATTCCTCCAACCCACATACGCCTCTAGGGGTGAGTCCCAGACCGTCGCCAATTGCCCATCTGCGCAGCACTAGTGCGACGTAAAACCCAACCAACCAATCAACCAACCCACATACGAAAAAAATCGTCATACTCTAATAAAATAGAGCAGATTTATATTTGAAAGATAGTGCTTCTCCCCACCCCACAAAAGCTGGAAGAAGGAGAATTTTGCAAAATGTTTTTATATTGCGCGGTGTTGGGTACACGTAACCAACCTACTTACCAAAAATCACATTTCTGAAAAAAAAAAAAAAAAGATGGAACAGCATTACTGTTAAAAACATGTTTTTTGCTCCCGCCCCCTAAAGGGGGAGGAGAAATTTGGCAGAATACCGTCACAGTGGGAGTTAGATGCCTCATGACCACATCTCTCATATTTTCCCCAGAAAAGTTTAAGGCGAAAAGGGGGCTCTCGAATTTTCTCATCGTAAAGCCTCCAAATAGAAAATCAAATATCATAAAAATCCAAAATTGGATTTTAGGACATTTTCTCCAAAATACTCATAACCGTTTCCAATCTCTTTGTGCAGTCTTTGGAAAAATTCGACCCGAAAATTCAGATTTTGCGAAATTTCTTGCGTCTTTGTTTTACGTATTCTGTTGTTATTAATTGCTTAATTGTTATAAAATATCTTTATTAGTGTTTATTTTCTTATTCATGGCAAATTTTCATTATTAATATGTGATTTTTAAGATGCTAATTGGTAAGTTAAAAAACAAAAATTCTTGAAATTTATTGACTTTTATATAATTATAGCTGTAACACTGATCAATTAAAGTTCAATTTTCGATAGAAATCTCTGTAGTTTAAAAAAAAAAAAAAAAAAAAAAAAAAAAAAAACACCTATGTATTTAAGGCAACATAATGGACAAAAGATGCTATCTACCCCCACCTCCACTACCGTAAGATACAAAGGATGACCTGTTGGATATCAAAATCAAAATTTTATAAAAGTTGGTTATTTTTTATATAACTACTATCTGTCTAAAATGAATGTTTAATTACTTGTAAAGAATTGCACTCAATTTTATTAACCCATTTAAAAACTGTTATACGAAATGCGGAGGATATCCAATGAAACGGGCGAAACTCTACATTATGTACATAAAAAATGAATATATTTTATCCACAAGTGCACAAGTTAATAATTCAGTGAAATTAAGACACAGATACATGATATATGGAAAATTAAAATTAACTTACGTAAGCCAAAAATTAATATTCAATGAAACGGGCTAATTTCGACATGGAGTATGGATAAATATATATAGTTAAGACAAAAATTAATAATCCAGTGAAGCGGACATATTTTTATATGAAGTTTAGAGAAATAATTCAGTATATACAAAAACAAAGTTATAAAGATGAAACTACATTTCTATTACAATACAATAATGAAGGGGAAAAAATGAAGGAAATACACTTACGAATTTTGAAAAATAACAAAAGATATCCTTACGAAAGAATCATCAGTGTAAATAAAAAGGCCAAAAATAAAGCAACTACATGCTAAAAATAATCAATGTATCTTCCATAGGCTTTTTTTTTTCTCTTTCAGAGATACATAAAAAATTTGAATGTACAAACATTCAAATTTTCCGCCAAACGTCTAGAACCACCAGGAAATTCAGTTGACTTGTTAAAATAACACTAGACTACTTTACTTGCTATAAAAAAATCATATCTCCATTTGTTTTATTGCTTCCTGAAAATATGCTATATAAGGTACAGTCGGTAACAAAAGTCTCCGAACACTAGCAAAAATTCCTATATAAAAAAAGTACACTTAATACAGTTTTGTTAAATAAATCGTTGTCGAATCCTGTTTTTAGACTGACTAAGAACAGGATTCGACAAGGATTTATTTAACAAAACTGTATTAAGTGTACTTTTTTTAGATAGAAATTTTTGCTAGTGTTCGGAAACTTTTGTTACCGACTGTAAGTATTACATTTATAAAAAAAAAAAAAAATCCACTATAAGATTTTGGTATATTTATACGTTTTCAGGTTCCCTGAATTAATTTTTGCTATATTACTTTAATTTATGTATGTGTCCCAAATATATACTGTATAAGGTAACGGTAAGTATTGAAATCATGAAAAAAGAAAAACGCCATCATGTGTAAGTAAACACGATTGCGTCTAAGTGTGACAAATGTTCAAAAAAAGCGTTCAAAATGAACTAAAAATTGGCAGGTATGGTATAGATTATCGTAGCATCAAATGATATAGACTACCGTAGGATTTTTAGTTCCTTTACGGAGATTGAAAGAGAAAAATCTTTATTAATACCACATATTGACACAAATTAGTTAAAGTCCGATAGAGTCGAAACAGTTTATCCAGTTGAGCTGCAGGTTGATAGGTATGTTATAAGTCATTGTCATACAATCTCTATAGATTTTGATGAGTGTGGGACTTATATTTCTTTTACAGGGACACAAAAGGGGGGATTTTGAAAACGCAATTACAAGAAAGCAGTAACTATATTCTAAATTGACTTAAAGTTATTTTTATATGAATTGTGACTTAGGATTTTCTAACAGAAAGTATTCTAGAGCTGCGTGATTTCACAGAATACACACAGCTCAAAGTTAAAAAATAGAATGAAAACATATAAAAGAAAAAAAAATAGAATATATTGTTATAATATATGGGAAAAATATAATATTATTATTTACAACAGAAATCTATTTTATACATTTTTTGTGTGGTGAACACAAAGCCTGATTAAGGGGGAAGCACACATTATTTATACTTACACCGTTATTTTTTAACAAATACTTTCCTCCTATAATAAACAGAAAATTCTCATTAAAAATTATTTTAAAAGAATTCTGGTGTCTATTAACGGTGAGTAAATTGGATTGTTTTACACCGTTCCTTTTTTATAAAAAATATTTCCTCGTCAAAGCGTGGAATTTCTATGACATGAAGTAAAAAATAATTGTAAAAATATTCCGGTGAGAGCGGAGATAATGTGTGCTTCCCCCTTAATCAGGCTCTGGGTGAAGAGCCGTTAATTATTTCGAGCTGAAACAATTATTTTATGCTTATGCAATTTATGTGATATTTGATAAGTTGTTATGAACTTCAGATGTATAATTTATATGCTTTAAATTAATTGCTAAAAGTATACTTCTATGTCTTTGCTTTAAATATTATTTATAGATAGATAATATGTATTAGAATATCTTAAAGTGCCCCTTCAATTTTCGAATAAAAGCCACGGTATATTCTTTAAAACTATGTATAAAAAATATGCTTATATGTTTATCTACCAGAATAAACATACATATAAAGAGCAGAAGAGAGCGAATACAAAATAAATACAAATTAACTGCCCCACAATGAGCAATGAAATGGGTCTAAGTTCCAGATCTTTGGTCCTCGGGTTTAATTTTAGTATTTTTGTTTATCAGTTACTTATTGAGAGAAAAGTACGAATACAAAATCTTTAAAAATTTTAAAAATTTCTGTGCGGAAATAATAATAATACCTTCAATATATATATTTTTTAAAATTATTATTTTGGCATGCGTGTTTTTATAGAGAAAATCCCAAAATTGGCAGGTGTAATGAAAAATGAAATGAGAAAAAATGGAAAGCGATAGAAATACATTTAGTCTTTGAAACACACAGCAATATGCGTATGTACATTTATAGAATTTTCGTTCTAAAACAGTTTCTTAATATAGTTATTATTTGCCAAAGGAAAATTGAATTAGTAATTTTATGAAAGAATTTTACTTTTCAAGATCGGAGTATTAATAATGCAATTTTGTTAATATTATCTTATTAATACATACAAAATGCTTGAAAATCTCTGACCTCGGTTTCATTTCTAAAATACTTAACTTAGACATATTTTACAAACTGCGAAACTTATGTTTAAGAATTTTATAAAAGTAGATGTCAAAAAATTCATGCAATCTAATGTAAAGAAATAAAAAATTTAATTTTTTATACACTCGATAGAAAAAAAAAATAGCGCATATGTTTTAATTTTTTTTTTTTTTTAATTGAATCCCCTGAAATGTTTTCGTTGATTTATAAAATTCGCTCCCCTCCTTCCTTTTTTTAACGCAAATTTTCATTTTATGCTAAAATGTCTAAGGTTAATATTTAAAATGTAAAACTCGTGATCATGTTTCTACAAAATACAAACCTCTGTGTTCATCTCAATTGGTTGTACCATTGTATTTTTTGCAGTTGTTAAAAATTAATATTCAAGCATCTTCAGAAACGCTTATCTTTTTCTTTGCTTTATTAGGACGGAGGACTATTAGTCACAATCTACGGATTTTTACGATACCAGTTTTACGATAGTTGGACATTTATCGAAAACATAATTAAATACTTTGAAAGCGATGTTATAATTTGAACAAACAGAAACAAAAACTAAAAAAAAAAAAAAAAACTAATAGTCCTCCGTACTAAATTCAGCTTCTTTTTTCTTTTTTAAGAAAAAGAAAAGAAAATTAATAATAATCAGTATCGAAACAAACAGTATCGAAAAAGTTTTTTTTTTTTTTTTTTTTTAACCAATTATATACACATTTTATATATATTTTTTCTTTTATACTAAATTTTTTCACTATATTTAAGGTTTAATTAACCATTTTGTTTCAAGTATTACGTAGTTGTAATCTCATAATCTGCAGAATAAACATTTAACTTCGCATGTCGTCTATCTAAATGCTCAGGATTAATCACGCAAACATCGGATGCATGCCAGAATAAATAAAAAAAAACATGTTGATTTTATCTCTCATTTGATCCGTTGTTTGTTTCTACGAACAGAAATCAGTTCGTATAAGGTAATTGTGTCTCTGTAATTGGAAATAAATGGCTTTTATCCGGACAGAAATTAGTTTAATCATGATTTTCCTGCTGAAGTTGTGAATGAAAAAGTAAAATAAACGGGGATTGTATTTAACCATTGTAAATATTCAGATTACCTTTAAACTCCCCCCCCCCCCCCCCCATAGAATCAATATTTTATTTTGGAAAAATTTATGTTATTAACAATTATGTCCAAGAATTTTTTTATGATTTTGTAAATTTGAGAAATGAAAATTAGCATGCTAAAATGTACTTATAAGAAGTACCGTTTAATATAGGCTATAATGACACGGAATTATTTTGTATGTCCCTGTACATCAGCCACAGTAATTATATGCACTAAAATAAAGTTTACGAATAATTCATTGTAACTCATTATTAATTGAACCCTATTTGGCCTCATACTTGGATAATTACAGATTATCATCGGAATTCTTTTGTGTAGTCCTGTAAATAAATTATTTAGTCCATACATACCGTTTTCGAGGGAAAACATGCTTTTAAGAATTTTGATAATGTATTTTAATTCTATAACGTTGAATGCAGCATAAACTCGTCAAAATGCGCTTAAATAGAAATACGTCCATGGGTTCTAATGTCACGATATTCTTTTGTGTGTCCCTGTAAACGAGTCATAAACATCACATACGTCAGTATAAACAATTCAACTTATTATATGTATTTTCTGAAAATTCGTTCGAAATTTCACATAATTTGGATGAATAAGTGACATTTTTTAAACACTTTTGTAAGGTCCTACACATTAATTATTATGTCTAAGCACATATTTTTCAACAAAAAGAATGCTTGTTGTATGTATGTATGCTGATTTCATTTTGTTGAATGCAACGTTATAAGATGCGTTTAAACGAAATTTTGCCCATAGGTCGTAATGATAAGAAATACTTTGGTGTGTCTCTGTACACGATCGAACAATATAGACACCAAACATTTTATAGCTATTTCTGTGTGGCGCTTGAACATGTGTACCAATTTGCAAGTCAATCAGGCGATTTTTTTCAGCCGATATTCTGGTATATACAAATAGTCCAGTCAAAATAGGAGAAATAGAAAAAAAAATCGTGTAGTTTTGAAATTTTGCATACTCATAGCCAAGAGGGTCCTGAACAACATACTAAAAGTCCCAGCCCGTGGTGGGTGAGCGGGGGGGCAGGGGGCATTTAAGGGGGGCACTTTTCAGTTTTTATTAAATATCTTAAAAACTATCGCATTTAGAGAAAAAAATGGCAATTACAAAATTAATCTACGTAAAATTTCCTACAAAAATGTTTATTACATTTTGTTTATATGATCAATAGTTTAGAAGATATAGGGGGATGAAATAACACATTTTCTTGAAAAATTCTTTTTCGCAATAGTAAAATCAACTAAAGTGTGCAATTAAAAGGGTTCTTGTCAAATATTTTCTAATATACAAAACAAATATATACATAGGGAATATGCAAGGATAATACAGCATGTTTTGTAAGTATTAGGTAATTTTAAGGCTAGTAGGCGCAAGTGACGGTTTGGGTAAAAATCCAGATAACGAAGACCCAAAACCGATGAACATAAAAAAAAAATCGTGTAGTTTTGAAATTTTGCATACTCATAGCCAAGAGAGTCCTGAACAACATACTAAAAGTCCCAGCCCGTCGTGGGTGAGCGGGGGGGCAGGGGGCATTTAAGGGGGGCACTTTTCAGTTTTTATTAAATATCTTAAAAACTATCGCATTTAGAGACAAAATGTCAATTACAAAATTAATCTACGTAAAATTTCCTACAAAAATGTATGGTACATTTTGTTTGTATGATCAATAGTTTAGGAGATATAGGGGAACGAAATTACACATTTTCTTGAAAATTTCTTTTTTGCAATAGTAAAATCAACTAAAGTGTATAATTAAATGGTTTCTGGTCAAATATTTTTTAATATACAAGACAAATATATGCATAGGGAATAAGTGAGGATAATACAACATGTTTTGTACGTTTTAAATAATTTTAAAGTTAGTGGGCGCAAGTGGTGGTTTTGGTAAAAATCCAGATAACGAAGAACCAAAACCGATCAACATAAAAAAAAATTGTATAGCTTTGAAACTGAGCACGGTTATAAGGTTAAGTGTCCTGAACTGAACAACATACTAAAAGTCCCCAACAGTGGGGGGAGAGCGGAGGGGGGCAGAGGGCATTTAAAGGAAGCACTTTTCAGTTTTTATTAATATCTTGAAAACTATCGCATTTAGATAAAAAATGTCAATTACAAAATTAAACTACGTAAAATTTCCTATGAAAATGCCTATTACATTTGTTAGTATGATCAATAGTTAAGGAAATGTAAAGGTTGCTTTATATCTTACGGATATCTTACAGAAAAGTGGAGTTTTTCGATTTGTATATTTTGACTTCCACTCTTTAAACTTGGCGCATTGCGCGCGCACATGCACATATAGATATTTATTTGTATGAGTAGAAAATATTTAACCCGAATCCTTTTAATTACAAACTATAGTATATGTTACTATTGTAAATAACACAAAAAATTGAAAAAAAAAAAAAAAAGCACAGAATAGATTTGCCTATAAAACGAGTAGTTATGATTTCAAAGACTGATTTTATATGACAATTTTTCATTTTTATATATTGACATAGTTTTAGAATATTTCCTTTGCAGTGTTTTAAATTTCTGAAAAATTATTATTTTTAATAATAAAAAAGTTTTTTTATGACTCAAAAACATTTCTCTTGCACTGCCTGAAATGACTCCCCAGAAAAAAAAAAAAAAAAAAAAAAAGGTTAAAATGAAATGACTACAAGTATAAAGACAAACAAAGGCTTCAAATTTATAACACCCCTCTTTTAAGTCAGGGATTAAAAAGCAATTTTACCTAAACCACAACTTCTGCCTACTAACCTTTAAATTATTTTAAATGTACAAAACATGCTGTATTATCCTTACATATACCCTATGCATATATTTGTTTTGTGCATTAGAAAATATTTAACCAGAACCCTTTTAATTACACATTTTAGTTGATTTTACTATTGCAAAAAAGAATTTTTCAAGAAAATGTGTTATTTCGTTCCCCTATATCTTCTAAACTATTGATCATACAAACAAAATGTAATGTGTATTTTTGTAGGAAATTTCACGTAGATTAATTTTGTAATTCCCATTTTTTCTCTAATAGCGATAGTTTTCAAGACACGTTATAAAAGCTGAAATGTGCCCCCTTTAAATGCCCCCTGCCCCCCGCTCAACCCCATGGTTGGGGACTTTTAGTATGTTGTTCGGGACACTTAACTTTATAACTGTGCTCAATTTCAAAGCTACAAGATTTTTTTTTTTTTTTTTTTTTTTTTTTTTTTTGTATGTTGATCGGTTTTGGGTCTTCGTTATCTGGATTTTTACCTAAACCACCACTTGCGCCTACTAACCTTAACATTATTTAAAATGTACAAAACATGTTGTATTATCCTTACATATTCCCTATGCATATATTTGTTTTGTACATTAGAAGATATTTGACCAGAACCCATTTAATTATACACTTTAGTTGATTTTACTATTGCAAAAAAGAATTTTTCAAGAAAATGTGTTATTTCGTTCCCCTATATCTTCTAACCTATTGATCATACAAACAAAATGTATTATACATTTTTGTAGGAAATTTTACGTAGATGAATTTTGTAATTGACATTTTTTTCTCTAAATGCGATAGAATTTAAGATATTTAATAAAAACTGAAAAGTGCCCCCCCCCCCTTAAATGCCACCCTGCCCCCCGCTCACCTACCACGGGCTGGGACTTTTAGTATGTTGTTCAGGACCGTCTTGGCTATGAGTATGCAAAATTTCAAAACTACACGATTTTTTTTTAATGTTGATCGGTTTTGGGTCTTCGTTATCTGGATTTTTACTCAAACCGCCACTTGCGCCTACTAGCCTTAAAATTACTTAAAACTTACAAAACATGCTGTATTATCCTTGCATATTCCCTATGTATATATCTGTTTTGTACATTAGAAAATGTTTGACAAGAACTCTTTTAATTGCACACTTTAGTTGATTTTACTATTGCAAAAAAGAATTTTTCAAGAAAATGTGTTATTTCATCCCCCTATGTCTTCTAAACTATTGATCATACAAACAAAATGTAAAGTACATTTTTTTAGGAAATTATACGTAGATTAATTTTGTAACTGACATTTTTTTCTCGAAATGTGATAGTTTTTAAGATATTTAATAAAAACTGAAAAGTGCCCCCCGCTCATCCACCACTGGCGGGGACTTTTAGTATATTGTTCAGGGCCCTCTCGGCTATGAGTATACAAAATTTGAAAACTACACGATTTTTTTTTCTATTCGTCAAATTTTGGCCTTCGTTGCCTGGACTAAAATACTGTCCATAGACCGTAATGATAAGAAAAACATTTGGTGTGTCCCTGTATACGAACTACAAATAGAATACACACCAAAAACTGTACTGCTAATTCTGTGTGGCTCCTGAGCATGTGTACCAAATTCAAAGTCAATAGGGCGATTTTTGCTGTCGTTATCGCGAGGCATAAATTTTATAATATAAAAAATAAGTAATAGTATAAAAAAATTTTAGTCCCTTTTTTTATAGTATAAAAAATCAGTAAGCGGAACGTGTTTAATTGCAGCACTCGTGCCTACTTTGTCCGCCTGACGAAGGGTGGGTCGTGTTTTCTTTCGACCCGAAACAATTATTGCGAGTTCATTGCATTGTGCGTTGTTTATTGAAAGTTTTGTACTTATTACTTTAAAACACCAGTAGTGTGATGCTTTCTTATTATTACTGCCTTATTTGTTTATTTATTTATCTAACATTGTCTGCCATTATTGATCACATTGCATTGTTTGACAATCAACTACTCTGGACAAGTTTTGAAGACCCTGTTCTAAATATGTTTATGTTTGGATTGGAACTATTTTACAATCATATTCACAATCTAAAAATAATATAGATGGTTATACATGCTGACGTGCATTTGCATATAGGATCGGGGCACTAATTATAATCCAAAATTATGGAGCCTCGCGGGGGCATGCGCATAGGAAGAGGGAAGAGAGTGTAATAAAGGGTGTGTTCGCGGTTGAAACCTGTCGGATATTGAGAAACGTTAGGCTATCATTTATGAATTTTATGGCAGTTAAATCGAGGCCGAACCTCACGAGTTGGTCCAATATTTTCATCTTTATCTTTGCTGCTGGGAATTCTGGGATAGATCTAATGGACCCGTCTTACACAATTGCGCTTTTAATCTTCAAAGGAAGTTTATCTCACTTACTACTTTTTTTTTTTATTATTATTCAGAATTTTTTCATTATAAACACCTTTGCGACATGACCTTTGCCCTCAAAATCCTTTCTATAGGTATTCTATTCGCGTATTGTACCATTAATAACTATCTATATAATATTTCTCTAACGTGGACCAGTTTCAATTATTTTTTGGCGAAACGACACGATACGCGAGGATAAAAAAAATAATATTTATACATGGACAATATTTAAGCACGCGGACTTAGCTCAATCGGCTAAGAAGAAAAAATGACGACATTAGTCTGATGAGATTATTTTACGAAAAAAAGTATTTTTAACAGTTGTTTCTTCAGAATCTTTGCAAGCGTCATTTTAAACCATAGCAATATTTTAAAGATTATACAGAATAGGAACTTTTGTGTCATAAAGTGACTAAAAAAAAATATATATATATATAAAAAAATATAATCAAAATAGGAATTAGTTTTTTTTTTTTTTTTTTTTTTTTTTTTTTTTATTAATATATATATATATATATATATATATATATATATATTACATATATACCAAAATGAATAAAAAGTCATCGCCAACATGACGATAAAAATTTAAAAGGCGTCGTGGGAGTGCTATATTAAAACTGTACTGCCTGTGGAAGTATGAAAATTGGGTCGTGAACCCTGAATTTTATTTGGAAACCTTTCTTTGAAAATTTTGGTTTCCCCATTGTGCAATATTAATTTGGTTATAATAATAATTTGGCTTCTGGTAAATTAAAATTTTAATCAGGTGATGAAATTGGTATAACATTTATGAGTTTCAAATTTTAAAGGTAAATAAGAAAAGAAATTTCGCACGGGTTTGTTAGTAGTAAATTAATAATTAATAAACAAAAATAGTTATTTTACACCTACTTAATTTAAATCGACAAAAATAATAACACAGTTAATAAATACCGACTAAATTTCATTCATTTAAATTACATTCATTACATTTATTGAATACAAGTGAATATTATATATGCTTTGGATAAAATGCGCATCGCGGGCAAAAAATATAACTGTTGCTAATTGGTTTAGTTATATATATTCAAATTAAATAGTTCTACATGAGTTATAGCGAATCGTTGATAATTTTTAATCTGTAAAAATACATAAAAACTTATTAATCTATAATACAGCTAAAAATTTATTACCACAACGCTAATTTTCATTTAATTTAGCATTGTTAAAAAATAATAATAATAATAAATAAAATAAAATAAATAGTCAAAAACAAATCAAGGAAAAGAAAAAGAAATGTCACTACAAACATTTATTATAAGGGAAAATATATTTATATAAGCATTTTGACATTTTTGCTACTTTGAATAGTTCATAATCATCAGTTTTAATTCAAATTATTAAAAAATCAAACGCTTGTGCGAAATAGGGATTTTCGTAGATTTAAATTACTATCGTTCTTTTTTATCTTCTGCCATTTTTCGTCAGAAACTAATTTTTGCCATGCTGGATTTAATTGGATATATACAGTGGTATTAACCACCCAGTCAAAAACTTGCTAACCCCAGTTTTAACACACACACACATATATATATATATATATATGTTATATATATATATATATATATATTATAACAGTGATTGTAGAAGGCAAGAAAATAGATGACGAAATGCCATAGTGCTCCGCAAGAACCAAATAAATAAATAATTAAATAGTTTGACTTAAAATGAATTTATTAGAAGTGTGCTTAAAAAATGAAAAATAAAAAAGAGAGAGAGATAAATATGCAATATAAATACTTATAAATAAATAATTAATTTTAGTATATATCATTCATAAGAGGGAGGGGGAAATGTCCGATACCCCATAGCAACGAGCCGCTTCTGCAACAAAATTATGAATCAATAATGGATGGAAAATTCTGATGGATTTTACAATCTTATACATCTATAATATTCCTTTTTCTGCAATATTATTGAGCGAAACTTCTTAAAATATAAACATATTCCAACTCATAAACTTAAAAAAAAAATTCTAAGAACAAATTTCTTATTTCACAACCTATACTTAATGATATTTTAACCATAAAAAGATTTATAAAGAGTAAATAAGGTAACTTTTATTGCAGAAATGTTCTTTTATTCTTTGCCTATTTACTATATTTCACATATATCTATATTTTTGCAGTTAAATTATCATGTTTAATTTCGTATATATGCTACAGCTTTTATCGTTTTACCTTAATAAATAACAAGATACTTATGTGCTACGTACTACGCCTATAATTTATAAATTTTGAAAAAATTAAAATGCGCGTAATTTCATATACTTTCGTAGATTTTTTTTTTTTTTTTAAATAATGTGTTATCCGCGATTGTAATGATCGATAGATGGCGCTTTCTCAACACTGCAGTTGTTAGTAAACATTATAGCCACGTGTGTTCCATTAGTGTTCTTTTTGTTATTCTACTTAATATTCCGCCATTACATCATGGAAAATTGATTGCTTTTGGAAAAAAATATTTCAGTTTCTTCAAAGTTCGATCGGAAGTAGATTTTAACTGAAGCTGAACAAATATTAGTTTCAAATCATCTGATTAATTCTTTACTTCCATTAGCCGAAGCAACTGAAATTTTAAATTTGTCATTTGGAAATAAATGGAAGCTCAATTCTGGATTTCTTGATCCTTTGGAGATAGATTGTAGCACACAACAGTATGTGTTATCTTTTTTACCGTATTTATTCATTTTTATTCTATAAATATATGTGAAACTAAATATCGTGAAGCAATGGCGGCTGTATGGAATTCGAATTAAACCATGTTTATTGTAATTTCACCTTAGCCCACCAGAGGGCGAGCATTTCATTACAATCGCGGATTAATATTGCACCACTGGCATTTTATTATTTCTCGATGTTTTGCTTACAAAGTCACCTGAAAGGTTCTAAAATACTTCTTGTTTCAATAATTTAAATAATTTAAAAAAAAAATCACTTTATTACTATTTTAGCAAAGAATAGCATCCGCAGCTTAATTTTCAAAGGATTAATAATCAGCATAATATTCCAAATCAGAACAGGTATCAGTTTACAAACTTTATGAGAACAGCTTTCTAAAAATGACTTCTTTATGTTAGAGACTTGTTTTAACTTCTATTCTCATTCGTATCACCTGATTTTCTGCTCAAGATGTCTCTTCTATAGTCGGTAGCAAAAGTATACGAGCACTAGCCAATAATTCCCATACCAAAAAAGTACACTTAATACTGTTTTGTTAAATAAATCCTTGTCGAATCATATGTTCTCAGACTGACTAGAAACATGACTCGACAAGGATTCATTTAACAAAGCAGTATTGAGTGTACTTTTTTTAGACAGGGATTATTGCTAGTGCTTGGATACATTTGCTGCCGACTGTACGTTGCAATATATTCTTGCATTGTAAAATCCTAAATATAAACAAAGCGTGATACAGTCAAGCGTAATGTAGTCTCTACTATAATAATCCTTCGCACCTGCATCATGACTTTCGACAGAATAGTAATCGGCATAATATAAATGTATGAGAATGGACATCATCGCATAAACTCTTGCAGAACACTTTTCGAGAAATCACTGCCCGAATAAGGGCTTATTCTTTTTTTTGTATGAGGGTGGATAGATGTTTTTTCTGAACTAACAGGCTTGGGAAAGCAATTTGTCCCAAGTCGAAGAATTCGTCTCCTGCCTAACTCGTGATGGCTGGAGTCATTCATCCTCTTTGTTGTGTTTGTCGGTCGATTTCGATATTTATTCATGAGTCGACTGGTAACAGAACAAAATTTCCACTCATACGACGGGCGTGACTCTCGTTCCAGTTACGTTCCATTTTATTTCAGTTCAGTTTATTTAACCGCAAAGTAGGTTTCCAAATTAATAGATATTGCTACACATAATTTAAGTTCCAATTGTCAAGGTGAAACATGTTACCCCAAAAGCCGAATTACATTATAGTAATTTGTGGAGAATATTTAAAAATAACCTGCATTCGATTTGGAGAATAAGAAAAAGTTATAGCAGTTGAGTCATACGGCTATTAAATGTTAGTGTTGTTAGTCCAAGTGTTCTAAAACTTTGCGTCTTTTCCTTGAAAGTCAATTCTAATTACGGATTTAATATTTTACATCATTTGATTGCATCCCTGAAAAAGAGACCTTTTTAGAAGCAAAATATCATGTCACATATTTTAATTGATTTCGACAATGGTTTTTGGTTTGATTTGTACGTATGTATGCGAGTTCATTCGAATAAGTTACTATATGCATTAGTGCACTAGTATTTCAATAAAAGCCTTTTTTAAAAAAATCTGCGTTATATATATATATATATATATATATACATACATCTATTAGTTAAACACTATAGTTTAAAATATTTTAGACAGCTGCTGTCAAAATGTTCAGTAAAAAAAATAATAGTAATAGATATTTATTTTAAGCACATGCAATCGTTGTAATTAATGAAAGAAGAAAATGGAAGTATGCGATGTACGTCTAATGTCTAACAATTTCTGCTATAGTCTAAGTGACTAACACGCAATTTTGATATTGTTAAAAAATTGAGTAGAAAAACTGATGAATAGTCTACTTCCTGGTTACCTTTTTTTTTTTTTTTTTTTTTTAATTCACCCGCATCTCTGAAATGTAATCTTCTGATTCGAGTAAGCAAATATTGTTTTTTCAATTTAGTACAATATTCAGTGTCAAAATATCTCAGTTTAAGGTAAATGTACAAAATGGAACATTTTTCGTTACAATTAACACTTATGAGAGTAATCTATTTTTAAAATAGTTTTTGCGTTTATATTTATGTGAATCGTTTTGTTTATATTTTTAAAAAGTATTATCAATCATTATCTTGGATTAATAGGTTATATCATGTTGGACACAATTTGAATCACACGCTCAATTACGTATGAATGGAATCATTTACAACCGTTTTCATATGAGATTAACATGATTGCTGTAATAGATTAAATCCCCTTGCCTATAAAAATATATGCTAATTTAGAGTAGTATTCAGATCCTGAAGGTCGAAAAGGGTATTCTTCTTCTTCTTATTATTATTAATATTATTATTAGTAGTAGTAGTAGTGGTAGATTTCAATCTGTGACCATGAATTTGCTGTTGTTATAGGCAAAATACTTGATTTCTAATACGTCCGCTATCAGGGGCGAGGTGTGATTCAGAAAACTATGGAAGCGCCGAAACGACCCGCTTCCAAAAGCAGAGGAAGGATCAATTCAGTCTTTCGACGAGGCGACGTTACTTGATTATTATTTTTTTAAATCTTAAATAGGGGAAGCGCTGCTTCCATCGCTTCCATGGACAATGGAAGCGATGGACGCTTCGCCACTGGCTCGCTATGTAAATTGCACTAAATCTCTCTATATAATAATTTTTATTTTATCCGCTAGAATGTAATCGTTCAGTCCTTCATGTTAAAAATATATTTCATTTTCTTAAAGATTTGTTTTCTTTCGTGGAAGATAACATATTCTAAGAGAATTACACACATATAAAAAACACCATCACAAAAGCAGAAATAGCTCCACGATTTCATTAAGTTGTGTGAACTGTATCGTATCTTTTAAGTGTTGCTATATGAAAGTGGCAAGCTTTTCGAAGATATTAATGAAAAATTTTCAAAATATGTTCAAAAAAACTTTTATACTTACAAATATTTATCGTGTTATACACTTTGAAATCGTATAAAATCTCTTTTTGTGTTCTTTTGGTAGGTTTCTAAAACAATAACTCGCTTTTTCAAAAAAGGAAAATTTAAAGAATATAGCATGAGTGACATTGAAAAATAACGCTTGATAACCAACCATTCAATGAACTAACTCCTATTTGAAATGGACATGCGACATAAATCAAATGTTTTCTCAAATATATATATATATATATATATGTGTGTGTGTGTGTGTGTGTGTGTGTGTGTGTGTATATGTATAACCATAGTTGATTTTGTAGAAACATGACTTAGTTATCGTTGCTACAATGTTGTGCTTTTTACCCTATAAAGTAAAGAAAAAGATTAATTTTTTTTCAACTCGCAGGCTACGCCCGCTTCGCTGGTCACTACTTTTAAATCAATCGCTACAATTGATGAATTCTCAAAATTGCATTAATTTTTATCATGTGAAAAAAGAAAAAAGAAAAAAAAAAAAAGAGTTTTGATTGAGAAAAATGTCTCATCGGGTCCCCACTGCCTTCGGCAGCGCAGGCCAGTGTGCACTGAGCACGCGCATTTATGTTCGATACTGTTAATGAATCACTATATTAGCGTAAGAGAAAAACATAAATATAAAATGCAAAAATTCTTCTCTCATCAGTGAAATAATCGGTCCGGGCCGCCACTGCCTGCGGCAGCGTATACACGCGCGTACGGTGCGCTTGTTCCTTCGCCCACCGTTCCCAACTCTCCTATTTATTTTACACTTTCAAAAATATCCCTAGTCGTTTTCTCGGGCTTTTAACCCTAATAATACTAATTTCCAACGTTCTATCTGAATTTCTTTTTTTTTTTTTTCCCTGCGTTCGCCCCCTTCCCGCCCCTCGTAATAATTCTACACTTTCAAAAATATCCGCACTCGACTTATTGGGCCTTAAAACCTAATAATACTAATTTCAGCGCTCTAACTCTTATTTCTATATTTTTTCCCCTTCCCGTCTATCTTAATAATTTATCTTTTGAAAATATCTGCATTCGATTTGTATGTTCCCAAAACCTATACTTGCCAGTTTTGAACAATCTAACTCTATTTCTATTGTTTTGTCCCTTCGCCCCCCTCTTCCGGGCTCTTCTAAAAATTTTTCAAATTGGAAAATATCCGCAATCGATTTTTAGGTAGTAAAAACCCCATACCCCCCCCCCTTCCCACCCCACCTGGGACGAATTTTAAAAATTCTAGAAATTGGTTTTTAGATATTTGTGTGAGTTATATTTTAGAGCAAAAATATCATGTATCTTTTTTTTTTTTTTGCGATATAAAGGATTATTTGAAATCACATTTTGCCCCCTCCCCCTTCCTTGGAGGCTGAATTTCTAAAATTTCAGAAATCGGTTTTTAGGTATTTATATTAGTTATATCTTGGAGCAAAAATTTCACGTATATCTGCCTTTTTGTTTGAGATATATAAGATTATGGGAAATCACGTTTTGTCCTATCTGCCCCCTTGGGGGGGGGGGGGGCGAATTTTGTAAAATTGCTTCTTAGTGGATGTTTACATCATAGAAGGAACATTGTCACAAAATGTTATGCTTCTATGTCCAAAGGTTTGGGCTGGGCAATGATGAATCACTCACTCACTCAGGATAAACGATTTTATAATCTATAGATATTCAATTTCTAGAATTTATTTTTCAGTTAATTAATAATTTCGTTAATAATTTCGTTACTTATCAACAGCATTTAAAATCTAGTAAGAATGAAAAAAAATATCAATTTTGTAATTATTATTTATTTATTTATTTATTTGTTTGTTTATTCGTTCATTTATTTTAATTTACATTGACAATGTATTTACAAAAAAAAAAAAAAAAAAAAAAGCAGAAATAGCTTTTATTTACTTATTTACAAAATATGAAGTAAACAACTCCAACAACGTACATCTAAACGTTAAAACATTATTAATATAACTATTATTAATATAACTATTATTAATATAACTATTATTAATATAGCATTATTAATATAACTATTATGTACTGCTTTTGATTTATTTTACGAACTAAAACATAGACAGAGACGCTTATTAATAAAATGCAATTTTTTACCGTTTAGTTTCTTTTCATTATAATTTAATAATTTATAAAGGTCTAATGCATTGTACTAAAATGCTCGTGGTCTAAAAAAGAAGACAAGACAGAAATGGATTAGCTTTTCGTACTATGAAAACTTGCAAGAAGCGATGGCTGACACAAAATTGAAAAAGGAAAAGTAAATATTAATCGACATGATCAGTTTAGAAACTTTCAAAAAATATGTATTAATAATGGGTGGTTGACAGAGTAAAATAATTTTATAATAGTCAAAAATCTTTAAACAAAAACTTTTGCCTAATTTAAAAAAAAAAAAAAAAAAAAAAAAAAAAAACTTCTTTTTCTTGTACAAAATACCGCGTGTGAACCAAAATTCACATAAAAAAAATAAAAAATATATTACTCAAAAAAGCATTGGCCGTAGCACTATGCGATTTTCACTGAAATGCACAGAAAAACATGGGATTTTTTTGTTAGGCAGCAAAATATTTATTAAAAAATCAGTTTAAATATCCTTCATCAGGTGGCGCTTCAACTGTAAAATTACTTTTTAGCAGTGGTGCAATACCTTCAACAACGTAGCTCGGACTGTAAATACTCAATGTGACGGCCATCCTTCATTAGAAAGAATGACCGCCAAACGTTGCTATTTTGGATATTCCGCTAAAAAAGCTTCACTACTCACAACATAGCGTCATTGGATCAGGCGTACCTGTTTAAAATCTGAGCGGTTACTACAAATACAGCGCGATATGTTAGTAAAAAATTTACCTAGTATTTTTATTCCTTATATATACATATATATATATAAAAGAACACTTCATGAGGGGGTGATCTATCAACGCCCAGACCAAACCCCTGGACCTAGAAGCATGAAATTTTGTGACAATGTTCTTTCTATGACGTAGGCATCCACTAAGAAGCGATTTTACAAAATTCGCCCCTCAAGGGGGGGAGAGGGGGGGCAAAACGTGATTTCACAAAATCCTTCATATCTCAAACAAAAAAACAGATATCCGTAAAATTTTTGCTTTAAAATATAGCTAACACAAATGTCTAAAAACCAATTTCTGGAATTTTCAAAATTCGGTCCCCAAGGGGGGCGGGGGGGGGCAAAACGTGATTTCACATGCGTAAAACGTGATTTCGCGTAATCCTATATATCTCAAACAAAAAAATAGATATGCGTGAAATGTTTGCTCTAAAATATAGCTAATGCAAATATCTAAAAACCAATTTCTGGAATTTTAGAAATTCAGCCCCCAGGTGGGGCAGCAGGGGGGGGGGAGGGGGCTAAGGGGCAAAAACAAATAGAAATACAGTTAGGGCGTTCAAAATTGATACAGATAGGTTTTAGAGGCCTGCAAGTCGAATGAGGATATTTTTGATTGTGTAAAGTTATTAGGAGGGGCAGGAAGGGGGAGGGGAGAGGGGGGGCAAAAAATAAAAATAGAGTTAGATCGTTCAAAATTGATATATAGAGGTTTTCGATACCTACAAATCGATTTCGGATATTTTCGAATTTGTAAAATTATTAGGAGCGGCGGGAAGGGGGGTGGGGCGGCAAGGGGGGGGGCTATGGGGCAAAAACAAATAGAAATACAGTTAGGCCGTTTAAATTGGTACAGATAGGTTTTAGATGCCTGCAAGTCGAATGGGGATATTTTCGAAAGTGTAAAGTTATTAGGAGGGCCGGGAAGGGGGGGCAGAGGGGCAAAAAAAAAAAGAGTTAGATCATTCAAAATTGGTACATAGAGGTTTCCAATACCTACAAATCGATTGCGGATATTTTCGAATTTTTAAAATTATTGGGAGGGCGGGAAGGCGGGGGAGTAGAGCGGCAAAAAAATAAAAATAGAGATATATCGTTCAAAACTGGTGCATAGTGGTTTTTGATACTTACAAATCGATTGCGGATATTTTCAAATTTGTAAAATTATTAGGATAGACAGGAAGGGGGGGGGGCGAAGTGGGAAAATAATAGAAATAAGGGTTAGAGCATGTTGGGATTTTTTTCCGAAGGCAGTGAGAACCCGGTGCGACATTTTTCCTAATCAGATTTTGTTTCTCTTTTTTTTTCACGTGATAAAAATTAATGCAATTTTGAAAATTCATTATAGTGATTCATTTAAAAATAGGGACCAGCGAAGCGGGCGTTGCCTGCTAGTATATATATATAAATAAATGCCATGTTTTTCTGTACATTTTAATAAAAACCGCATAGAGCTACAATCAGTACTTTTTGGATAGCATATATATATATATATATATATATATTCTGCGACTTTACGATCACTCGGTACTTGTGCTTATTTGCAATTATTTTTAATAGCTTATTATTATTATTATTATTATTATAGGTTTAATGCTTTTATTTTAATGCAGTTATCATTCATATCTTCATTTTATTTAAGGAAAGCTTTACTAATTATTTTCTAATTAATTGAACCTATTTTAATCAACTTTCACGAGTTTCTCGTACACCTATTAGTTTGTTCGTGTGTTACTACAAATTTTATATGCGTATTAACATACATTACCTTGCATTATTGCATACTTTAAAACTTTTTTTTTTTTAATGGGATTTTAAAATTTAATACCGAGAATGGGTATAGTGCCAGTTAAAGTTATTTATATCCTTCTTATTCATTTCTTATGACTTAGCACTTTTATTCAAGCTTTCGTTTCTGAAAGAGGCGAAATTTTCATATAGTTGTATCAGTTTACCATGTAACTATATGAGAGAGAAAGTAAGAGAAATAATAATAAAAAAAAAAAGAAAAGAAAAGAAAAGAAAAGAAAATGTAAAGGCAACGAATTTTGAGAATTCAGTCAACAAATGAAAATAAAATAAATCTTAAATAATTGAAACTGTGATAGCAGAGCGCATCAATAAAATTAAAATATTGTTAATTATAAAAATATGACATGACAACAAAACTAGAAAAATAAACTTTCAAGATTGTAGCCTTTAAAATTTGACTCGACTTAGTCTAATCTCAGAAACTAGTGCGTCATTTTTATGAAATATATGTACTCAGTCTTTATTATACGACATTGAGTTACAAAGAGGTAAAGTTATAACCATAAATACGAATTTATTTACACGTAAATATGTCTTATTTTTATCTACGTTCAATTCATATTCTAAATAATTTACCCAAGAAAAGCCTTTTCTGGGTGAAAGCAACTAGGTTGGTTGGTTGGTTGTAGGATTTAAGGCCGATTGACTCCTGATGTGTCCTAGGCCTAGAGGGGGAATGCCCTCCGTGGGGGTCTTTCTAAGGGGTCCTAGCCCGTATTTACGCGAGGAAAGCAACTAGGTATAATTACACTAAATTTCAGAAAAAGCGGTTATCCTTTTTTAATTTCTAACTAATCGAATAATTTTTCCTTTTATTATTAATATAGATTAATACACTTTCGTATCTTGAATTGTCTCGAGAAATCCATATGCCTATATCTATTCAACGTTTTTTATTACTTCCTCCTCTAGACATTTTTGCTTCTAATTCTGTTACGAATTCTTTTAATATCCATTTGTTTCTTCCTCAAAGACCTAGCATTGAATATGTCTCATCGCTTTCAATAAAAAGTTCTTCCCAGCAGGTATGAAATAGAAAGTGATTCTCATTTGCAAGTAAAATGAGCTTGTTAACATAATTCATGTTCACGATTTGAGACCGCTTCAGACTTCGATAATATTTGGTCTTTAACTTTTAAATTTCGCACTTGCGTTTGATCTTACAATAAATCAATTATTTCATTGCTTCCTTGTTATTTTTTATTCAATAAAAATGTAACATAGAAAAGAAACCAGAAAATTTCTAGGTTGTAATGACTATTTATATATGCACTCAAAAAAAAAAAAAAAAAAAAAAAAAAAAAAAAAAAACGACGCACCAAGAAGAAGTGGGGACAAAAATTGGTAGACGGGGTAGAATGGGTGGTCCGAATGGGACAAAAATTGGTAGATGTGATGTACATGTGGATACCGGTGGGTCACGCCGGCGTGAACGTGTTAAACTTCCCTATAAACAGCATCCTACAGCGCAAACGGGTGAACGGAATGCAACGAAATTTGGTATAGAGACTATACACGAGATGCGCTCACGTATTTTTTTTTTTTTTTAAAGGTTAAAAAATGTCCACCAGAGGGCGCCTTTTCCGGACACTAAATTTAACACAATAAACGACCAAAACGGAATACAGAAACAATATTAACATTTAGAAAATCACATCTCATAAAGAGATATTTAAAACCACGTGTCATTGTATAAATTAGTTAATAATACCACTTTTAAACACGTAAATATTTTTATTAAAACTATACTTTCATTAAAACCATTATAAAAATTTTACAAATATATTTAGTGTAAGCTTTTCGCCCAGCTTATCTGGGCATCATCAGGACATATTAAAAACAGAAGTTTGACAAAAGCAGCACGAGAAATTCATTATATAATAAAAAGAGCTTAGACAAAATATATTTGTAAAATTTTTATAATATTTTTAATGAAAGTATAGTTTTTAATAAAAATATTTACTTGTTTAAAAGTGATACTTTTAACTAATTTAATATTAACATTTTTATTGACTAGTTTCTGATCACCTTGTCACCGAACCACATTAAGTAACACCTGTTTTGCATAAAGCTTTCTCGGTATTACATTTTATTACTCATAATTCTTGTTCTAGCTTGTTAATATTTTTTCTGTATTCCGTTTTGGTCGTTTATTGTGTTAAATTTAATGTTTTTCCGTAAAAGGCACCCTCTGGTGGACATTTTGGAACATTTTTTTTTTTTTTTTTCGAATTTCCGTTAGCGCATCTCGTGTATAGTCTATATACCAATTTTCGTTGCATTCGGTTCAACCGTTTGCGCTGTAGGAAGCTGTTTATAGGGGAAGTTTATTTATAACCACCCTGTATATATTTCAAAATACCATGTTGGTTATATCCAGAGTTGCCAACTTTTGTAATTCCGGAATATTTTTAGCTCTGCCATTATTTCTCACCCCTTTCATTTTAGAATATTTTTCTCGAATACATAACTACTATAAAAAATAAAATAAAATAAAATACACTCATAAAGAAATGGTATGGAAAAAAAAAAAAAAAACGGAGCTAACCAAGCTCTAGAATAAATTGTAAAAGTTGGCAAATCTGCTATAACACAACACAACTAGTCAATCTGAACCTCGCAGTAGTATCTCCTAAAATAACTTTGGTCCTGTCACTCTAGATTCAAACATTATTGCATTACCTGCGGTAGTATAAATTAGATATGCATTAAAACCACATCTGGATGTAGATTATGATTTTTTTTTTCTCTTTCGAAAATATTTTATTCCTAAACATTGTACCATAGTAAATTTGTTTTATCATGCCTTCGTGTAAACATCATTTCAGGGATTTTGAACTCCTGCGCATGGCAGTATTCCCGTCCAATCACTTTAGAATGGAAAAAAATTTTCAAAAATCAAAATTGCATGGGTTAAAAAAAAAAAAAAAAGCACAAACACAAACGTGTGAAAAAAAGCAATTAACACCAGTCAGAAATAAAAGGGCGGAAAAAAAAACCTTGCCCAAACCGTATCGCGTGTCCTCCAATCTATTATAAGTTTATATTTATAAATATCAGAACTGCCAACATCCTAATTATAATCCGTAATACTGTTAGTACACGCTTTTTTTCTTTTCTGTTTTTTTTTTAGAGCACTTTTTTTTTCTTGTTTCATTCTAAATAAAGAGAAGTACTATAAAAATTAAGTGGTGTGGTAAAAGGGGCGAGTACTAACATAACTCCGGATTAGGTTGACAGTTGTGAAATATACATTTCACACCCTTAGTTGTAAATGGAGATTTTAAACGGTTTTCGAGAATGGCGAATATACAAATTGCTTTTATATTTCATGTTGTTTGCTCAGTTTTTTTTCTCGTTTTGTACATCAATGATAATTTTTCAACGCTGATTTCGATAAAACTATTTGTGTTATTTTTTCCCCCTGTGGTATTGTTTAAATTTCATCAATATCATAAATTAGCAAAATTGTTTACCTTTTTAGATTTCCATTTTTGTATCTTTGACATTTCTTAGAAAGCATAGCATTGTTAATTTTCTTGCATTTATATTGTTTAGAAAATGTATATAACATAAATTAATTTAAGAGATTGTAATGTGCAGATATACGCGTAACTAAACACACATGTGTATGTAGATAAAGAACATTTCATTAAAAATAAATAAATAATAATAATAGAATTTAAAAAAAAAAATAAAAAATTATGATCTTTTCATTTTTGTTTAAAATTTTAATCTTAAGATTAAAAAAAAAAAAAAAAAAAACAGAAGAAGAAGAAGAAGAAGAAGAAATGTGCCTTTTTGGGCATCAGTGTAATCGGTGTTATCATTTTTTCAAAACTGCGTCAGAATATTTTAAATGTTATCAATCGATATCATAATTTTTATATAGTTTTAGCATGGTAAAATGTCAAAAAATGGCAGGAGTATTGAGAGGATACCCTTTTTTTTCGGGGGGGGGGGGGATACGGTTAATATATATTCAGATAGAACGTATTATCAATATGTTGTAGTATTAAAAGTTCTATTTCCTGATATGTCACTATCGAAATGGAATTCGTTATGGTTGTGAGCAGTTGAATTAACTAGAAAACATTTCTGATTTTATAAAATTTCTCTTTTTTTCAAAAGACATGTAAAAATATTTAGCAATTAAACGCGGATATTTTCCGAAAAAAGGAAGAGAGAGAAATTTTATTAAAAAAGAAAAACGCATTTGAGATTAAAAAAAAAAAATCTTATAATTTTTAATTTATCATTCTATTCTAAATAATATTTTATTTATGAATAATGAATAATAAATAATGATAAAAATAATTATCATAAATTTAATTTTGCAAATAAAGTTGATTAATTTCAATGAAAGTCTTCTTTTCCCCCAGGATATTATTGCATTATTGGAAAAGACAAGACACAGAGGAAAGTTCCAGTGGTATTACAACATTAAGCGCAATTTCTGCAATTTCTACTGTATAAATGGCACTATGCTACTCATAAAATACCCGCTTAGGTGAAAAGAAATTACGAAATTGCTCTTTTCTCGTTTGTCTCGGTCCAATATAATTTATAGATAATTTATGAGAGAGAGAGAGAGAGAGAGCAGAAATATGTCTCAACTGTTTCTGATGTATAAATCACCAAAGAAAAAATTATACCCTTTACACTGTTACAAAAAATTCAAAAATTCTGTAACTGACATCTAGAATCTAGATCGTGGCTCAAGTAAAAATAGGTCTCTGTCATCCTTATAAATTCTAGTCCCCTTTGAAAGTGAGTTCTAGGAACCCCTATTAGAATTCTAGAGCGTTTGTCTATATTATAGAAGTCAAACTTATTTAAATATCTCAGCATATAAATGTGAATACAAGAAACTTGTTTCAGCAACTATAATCTTGGTTTATGACCTAATTCTAGAAAATCAAGCGAGAATTTCTCGCAATACAAAGGATTCATACAGTTCAGAATCTTGTTTCACCATCTAGAAATTTACAGACTCGATCATTTCGCCTATTCTCGATCATTTCGCCTATTCAGCTTATTAGCGTGCCTTATACGCATAGCTCGGAAATCTATACTTCCAGTTTAGGGATTTAGAAAATGATCACTTATTCGTTCTCGATGAAGGAGGTATATTTTTTTCTCAGTGTAAAAGAAAACCTTTTTTTTTTTTTTTTTAAAAAAAAGACATATGTAAAAAAAAAAAAAAAAAAGTACTGTAATCATGACAAAATTTCGACTTCGAGATTTTGGCTTATCTGTACGTTTTGAGGTCCTCTGAGTCCAAACCTGCCATTTTTACGGCGATGTGTGTATGTGTGTGAGTGAACACGATACAGTCTAAACGCTTTGTTCAAATGAGCTGAAAGCTGGTACATATGTTGTAGGTAATCGTAGCATAACCATATTGATTTTGGTGCACTAGTTTTTTTACAGGGGTACAAAGAAAAATTCTTTATCATTGTGGCAAATTTATGAAATTATTTCAAATTGTCAAATTATTTATCCAATTCTTTATCGAATTATTTAAAGTGTGATAATGTCTAAATGCTTCATCCGATTGAGCTGAAAATTTGCATACATGTTATAGGTCAACGTCACAAGAACTGTATAGATTGTAATGAATCTAGCGCTTATATTTTTTTTTTTATTTTTTTTTTTAGAGGAACACAAATAAAATTTTTTTTTTTATCATAATGGATTATGGGCTCAAATTATTTAAAATGCGATAACATTTAAACGACTTATTCGATTGAGCTGAAATTTTATATGCATGATATAGTTTACCATTGCTTGAACAGCATAGATTTTGGTGTTTCTAGAGCAAATGTATTTTCACAGGGACACAGCGAAAAATTCTTTATCAGTATAATCTATAGGCTCAAATTATTTGAAGCTCAATAGCTTTAAAAACAACATACTATATGAAGAAAAGTACTTAAACGCCCTATTATAATTTTCTCTTTTGCGTATTTAACGATTTCTCTTACTTTAATTTATTTATACAACCGCTAATTACTTAATGCTCAGAAAATAAAATGGAGTCACTCCAGGTTTTTTTACACATGAAATAAAAAACTTTCCAGTGTAAAGCTGTGTTATGTCCATGGTAAAGTCTATAAGATCAAAATAATTTAATTTCCTCGTTAAAAGAAAGGTTTTATATTTTCTATTTTTAATTCCTCGAAGTTAGGACAAATTTTTTATTATTTCTGCTTCTAAAACAACCAAAGACAAATTTTAGTAAAATTCGCAATTCTTCATTGATCTGTTATTACATTTACTTCCTCTATGAATTTAATACAGTCAGTGACATACGATTAAACTTGAATCAAGAGAAAGTTTCGAATTCTAATTTTTAAAAAATATCAAAAATTGAACATCAAAAAATTTCAAGATAACTCAGATTTTTTATTATATTATTTCATTTTCGACATGAAACCTTACATTCAGTCGGTTGGGTTTTTACGTTGCACTAGTGCTGAGCAGTGGGCAATTAGCGATGGTCTGGGACTCACCCCTAAAGGTGGTCAGGAGACATGCCATCACAATTTTGATCCCCTACGGAAGGGATGCCTCTCCTGCTTCGGTGTTTTACTCGTGTCATTTTCAGTGAACAATGTGTAGCAGTGAATCAGTGTAACAAACATTAGTTGTTTGTAGCTGTTTACTTAGAGTAAAATGCGCATCAAATAACTTATGTTCAAAATAAATATAAGTTCAATGAAGTAATATATATCTGAATTATTTTGTGTCTCCCTGTAAAAGAATTGCAAGCACTAATTTCAAACAAGAAAAATACTCTGAAGATTTTTGAAAATACGTTTTAATTTCACAGCGATCCGAAGACACGAATTTACCCAAGTTAGATCGTGGGTGAACATACAATTTACCAGACAGATGAATAATTAACATTTTTCAAGTATGCTGCAAAAGTTAATAAAAGAATCGATTTATTTTTAATTTCTAAATTACTTAATTTCGCTGAATTAAAACTTTTCTTCCAACTTGTTTGCGCTCGTTTATCAATATCGACAAAATCTTCCAACACAATTTTTGCTCGTTTTCGTGAAGTAGGCGTGACATCTTTAGCTAGACACCTCTGCTTTTACGAGAGTCGTGTATGAATGTCGCCGTGTCGCAATCGGACGTGAATGTAATACTTGACTTTTACTCTCATGTTTATAATCTGTTGAAATCAAGATGTCTCCCAGAATTGTAGAGGAGAATGACACCGCTTTTTTTTTAGTAGGTCGAAGGCAAAAGTGACAACTCCGAAGAATCCTATCTGTATTACAACTCTGTAGAAGTAACCATTACAGAATGCAAAATCTTGTCACAAGCCAAAAAAAAAATGTATACAAAGTATGTAAAATGAATTTTGAAAATAATCATAACCCTTAGGCTTAGGAATATATATTACTTTGCGTCAGATACTTTTTTTTTTTTTTTTTTAAGGTTTTTTTTTTTTTTTTTTTTTTTTTTTTCGGATATTTTAGTAATGTTACCATGGTGTATTGCTTTTGTTTATTAAGCAAATAAAAATACAAATTGTAACTAAGTCGTCTTAGATATGAAACTTTCACCTTTACGTAAGATTGAACTCATCTCATGCTAAATTTAAACGAATGTTTTTAGTAAAAAATTTTGTAAAATATTCTAGATTGTTTGAAATTAGAAGCTATTTTATCTAATTTTATCAATATCAAATGAAGTTATTTATAAACAGAAATATTTTATAATTTTTAACGGAAAAATAACACAGGCCTACAAAATTGAAGTTGACAAAATTTGATTGGATGATTTTAGCTGATCTTTATGTTTCTTGATGTGCTGAAACCGAAAATGCAGTCCATTTTTTTCTAGCACGTACAGATTTTTGTCAATACAGGGTGCTTACCGACACAATTTCTTACCTATACCATCACAACAATAGGTTGGTTGGTTGGTTTGTATGGTTTTACGTCGCACTAGTGCGGCGCTATTACAACAATAGGTATCCATGATTAATTAATCATAAAAACATACTATAAAACTTACCATATAATTATATTGGTGGAAGAATAATGGAAGAAATTATATAGGTAGGCACCCTGTATTGGCAAAATCTACACGTGATACGGAAAAACTGACTTCATTTTCGGTTTCAGCACACCAAGAAACATAATGATCCGTCAAAAATTATAAAATCAAAATTTTACATGTCGACCTGTTTACACAGGATAACACGATAAATGCATAAAAGAGAACATTTCGTTGGTCCTCTTTTATAGGACTATCGTATTTTCATGATTTATTTTCTGTGTTTTTATTAACAACATACACATACCGCAGTAAAGTATGAATTTTTATTCCTGTTTGTTTTCATATTTCTTGAAACATTTTGGAGCGATTGCAATACAAATGCATTGTTTTTCAGATTATTATTTTTTTTTTTCTTTCAGAATTTAAAATATGTAATTTATGGCACTGAAATTACTATTACTCAAATAACTCGATTAAAATAAAACCAATTAACTCGAGAGATTCATTTTTAGCCAATATGTTACAAATTTATATTTAATGATATAAAAAGGAGCAGCTTGATTGAAAAACAGCAAGCGTTTAAATAGCATGGCATACAGGAGAAAAAAAAATGTTCGAATGTGTCTGTAATGATTATTCTTTTATCTTTTGTATAAAATATTGCTCAAAATGTACACTTTGATTTCAAACATCTCTGTCAACCAGAGCTCATAACAATCAAGCAGAAATGGAATTCTTAGGCATGTTCTCTGATGGAAAATTATGGCCTTCAGGTTCTTATTAACATTTGATCCGTTGAGCATAAGATATGAGATGAGACTGTGTCACGTGACAGTCCATTTCCGTCAAGAGATTCGGTCGGACGGGTCACTACGCATCGAATCGAATCGAAAAAATTCTTATGGTGAACTACAATTAAAAATGACCACCTACGCCTCAGTTCATTATACGCACCAGTTGCAACAACACTTTAGAAAATCGAAAACGTTTTTCAATTAAAACAACTTAACAATAAAGGAAAGAAAAAAGTTAAAACCTATATATGTAGCTGATTTTTTAGCCTTAATCGTATGCTAATTTCTTAGTTCCACTTCTTTTCAACAACAAATAAAATTTACGTGAGGATAGCATTTATAAAATACCATTCGTTTGTTTGTTAACATATACATCAGACTTCCATACTTTACTTGAAGTTCGTTTGTAAATATTCGACACATGGAACTAGTATGAGGACAGATAGCCCTTTGTAGAAAAAAATTAAAAAGACAAACAGAGCTTTCGAGGGAATCGAACCCACTCTCCTTCACCGCAATTAGCGGAATGACAAAATAACCACTCGGCCACAGAGGGTCCCAAAATATCATTCCTTAAATTTTGCCATCTTCTGAATCAAAATGACCCGAATTCGAATCTCGGTAAGGCATGGATGTATAGAAGATATTGTAACTGGGCAAAATGGAATGTAAAAAATGAGTCAGAAAGATGCTGAAGTTAATAAAAATTTTGGAACTTAAAGTTTATCTGTGTTTTCCAAATCATGATGCAGATTAAACCGCAAATGATATAGGTACATAATTATATGCGAAACACCTAAAAAAAAATCTGGTGTGAAACAACCACACGACTTCCATTACCCACGATCACACGTATTAAATGCATTTTTGAGAGATAATGTGATCAGAAAACATAAAAGTGACCTAAAGAAGTAGAAACCTAACATTTTTCCGGTAAGAGAAACTTATAAAGACATATAAAACGAAGCTTACATATAGCGAGGTAAAAAATAAGAGAAAAAAAAAGTGGAGTTATTAATTGAAACACAAATTTCCGAGATTTGAAGATGATCTACCTAAGCAGGAAGACTGTTAATTTACCTCTAATAACCACGTAATACACGAGAAATGAAAGGATTTATATAAGAATTTTCAAGAAAATCGTTAGAGCCGTTTTTGAGATACCAACTTTTACAAAGAATCAATTATTGACCGGAAAAGAATAATTACATACAAAAGTATATATAAAAGTCAGTTAATATGGCGAGTTTGAAAAAAAAAATCCGTACAGCCGTTTTTAAAAGTACGCGCTTGCAAGACCTGAAATTGGCTGTTTATACAGGACACCTATCAATTTTCCGGAACTAACCAACTATTTCATTCGAAAGGGCATTTAATAGAGTGTTTATATAGCAAATTTGAAGAAAATCGTTAGAGCCGTTTTTGAGATACGGACTTCCAGTCCCACTTCCGGTCTTCAATGTCTCATTTCCGGTTTTTCAATTTTCACTAAAATTTGGAAAATCCATCTGTACACCAGACCTGTCTTAATTCTGAAGTTCTGTAGTTCTATCTTTATTAGTTTCGGAGATATGATAGCCAGAATATTCCACACATACATACACACATACTGACCAATTGCCAAAAACTAATTTTTTGGACTCAGGGGACCTTAAAACGTGTACATCAGGTGAAATCTCGATATCGAATTTTTGGACCAATAATTCCATTACCTACGGTAGTAGGGTAATAAAAAGTAAAAAATTATCGTACAAAAAGGCTTTGCCGATGTTCGTCAATTTTTCGAAAAGAAATTATGTCACTTACGAAACTTTGTTACTACTGTGAAGTTAAGCTAAAATTAATATACTATTCTATCAGCGGAATGCTTTAAAAATAATTTTTGAAAAATAATTTTTTGAGTTACCTGGGAAGGATATCAACAAAATATAACTTCATATGATTTCGATTATAATTTCAACCGTATGTAATACTTCTAATAAAAAGGCCAAATTAATTTATTAATTTCAGCATGAGCGAACGGTCCGATCAGGTAGCTCAATTTTTAGAGCACTGGTATGTTGTGCCAAAGTAGGTTGTGCAAAGCTTGAGTATTAAACTTAGTGAGCTTTCGCTCTTAATAAAATTAATTCGGCATTTCCATGAAACACATACCAACTTCACATGGGCAATTTATCTAGTTATACGCAAAATTAGCAGCTATTTCTTAAGAGGATAGGAATAGAAAGAAAAATAAATGTATCCAATCTAATAAAATACATGAATAATCATTTTACGCTTATCTTATGGGCTTTTGTGTTGTTGCCGAAACGTCAGTGGAGGCCCTCTGTTGAGGCTCAAAACGGTTTTGAGTTCTGTCTGTGTGTTTGTCTGTCTGTCACGCGATAACGGCCACGAAAATCATGCTATTGACTTGAAATTTGGTACATATGTTCATGAGCTCTACGGAATCAGCTGTATAGTTTTGGGTGTGCATTCCATTTGTAGTTCGTAAACAGGGATACGCCAGTGTTTTTCTTATCATTACGGTCTATATGGGAATAATTTGTACATCGCGCGATCGTGGCCGCAACAATCACGCTATTGACTTGCAATTTGGTACACATATTCATGAGCCCAACGTAATTTTCTGTATATTTTTAGGTGTGTATTACATTTGTAGTTCGTGTACAGGGACACGCCAAAGTTTTTTTCATCATTACGGCCTACGGGAAGAATTTGTATGTACCGCGATAGCCACCGCAAAAATCAAGCTGTTAGTTTGCAATTTTTGCCAAAACGTCAGCGCACGCCCTCTGTTGAGACTCAAAAAGATTTTGGATTCCGTCTGTCTGTCTGTTTGTCACGCGATAGAGGCCGCAAAAATCACGCTATTCACTTGAAATTTGTACACATGTTCATGAACCCTACGGAATCAGCTCTATAGTTTTGGGTGTGTATTCCATTTGTAGTTTGTGTACAGGGACACGCCAAAGTTTTTCTTATCATTACGGCCTATGGGAAAAATTTGTATGTACCGCAATAGCCACCGCAAAAATCAAGCTATTGGCTTGCAATTTTTGCCGAAACGTTAGTGAAGACCCTCTGTTGAGACTCAAAAAGATTTAGGGTTCCGTCTGTCTGTCTGTTTGTCATGCGATAGCGGCCGCAAAAATCACGCTATTGACTTGAAATTTGGTACACATATTCATGAACCCCACGGAATCAGATGTATAGTTTTTGGTGTGTATTCCACTTGTAGTTCGTGTACAGGGACATGCCAAAGTTTTTCTTGTCATAACGGCCTATGGGAAGAATTTGTATGTACCGCGATAGCGGCCGCAAAAGTCACGCTATTGACTTGCGATTTGGTAAACAGATGCATGAGCTCGATAGAATTAGCTGTATAGTTTTAGGTGTGTATTCCATTTTAAGTTCGTGTACAGGGACACTCCAAAGTTTTTCTTATCATTACGGGAATTTGTATGTACCACGATAACCACCGCAAAAATCAAGCCATTGACTTGCAATTTGGAACGCATATTTATGAACCACACAGAATTTTAGCTGCATAGTTTTGGGTGTGTATTCCATTTGTAGTTCGTATACAGGGACACACCAAATTTTTTCTTAACATTACGGCCTATGTGTAGAATTTGTATGCACCGCAACAGCGGCGGCAAAAATTCTCCGATTGATTAGCAAATTGGCACACACATTCATGCTCTCTATAGAAATAGCTGTATAATTTTTTTGTGCTTATACTTTTTATAGATTGTGTACAGGGACACGTAAAAATTCTTATCATTACAGCATATGGGGTGAATTTCGTTTAAACGCATTTTGACATCATTACTTTGCTATCAACAAAAGGAAATTAGCGTACATTACTGAGATGCTTAAATTTACGTTTTCTGCAGAAAATATGTACTCTTAGGCTTCTTCCTAATTACAGGATCATACAAAAGTGTTCTGACAATGTAACGTAATCAGCTAAATTATGTCAAATTTCAAACAATTATTTATGAAAAACGTAGAATAAGCTGAATAGTTTTTACTGGTTTATACAATGTTTATGGTTCGTTTACCGAGACACACAAAAGAATTTCGTGACATTAGAGCCTATGGACAAATTTTTATTTGAACGCACTTTAATGCGTTTATGCTGCATTCAACATAATGGAATTAACATACATTGTAAAGATGCTTAAAAGCATGTTTACTTTTAAGAAAGGGTATATATACTGTATAGAATAAATAATTCATTTATGGAACCACACAAAAGAATTCCGATGACGTACTGTAATCATCCAAATGATGTCATATTAAGTAGAAATATTCATGAGTTATAGTTAATTAAATAGGTGTATTTTTTTTTAATGTATATAATTACTGTGGCTCCTTTTCTTAGGTACATAAAATAATTTCGTACTATTACGGTATATAGTCGGTATTTCTTAAAAGTGTGTTTTAACATGATTACAGCTCGTTAAATATAATGAAATTTTATTAGAATTTAAAAAAAATGTTTTTCAGTGGAAAAGTGTGGGCATAGAATTGGTAATTCATTTACAGGGTTACACAAAATAATTCCGATATGTTGTGTAATCATTTTGCATGAAATTTGGTACAAGTATTTATTAATTACATGGAATTAATACAAAAGACAATCAGTTATTAGGAATACATATATATATACATATAACATATATATACAGATAGTTATAGAAAGAGACATACAGTAAGGAGGGGGGGGGGGGTTAGGAGGGGCGGCAGCCCCCCTCAGACACGTTTCTGTTTATGCAGCAAATCGATTGAATCAATTTATATATGTATATATATATATTGTAATGAATTTAAAAAGAAAAACAATGATCTGTTGAAAATGCGTGATGCAAATAGGAGGTTGAGGCTCCTGATCTGCAGATACGCTACTTTATTTATTTATTTATTTTAATGAGCCTTACATAAATGGTATCGCAAGAATACTGAACTGATTTTTGAATATGTGTATATATATTAAAGGATTGAGATAAAATCAACATGGCATTAGTGTTGAGAAAAAGTTTAATTTTACCTAAAATTCAATCTATAGTCAAGACATAAATTCCTGCAAGAGATACGCCATTTATGTTGAAAGAATAATTGTCAAAATCTCTTACAAAAGTGCGGATGACCTTTCAAATTATAAATGTAAATGAAGTTGTAAGCACAGTTAATAACATTCTTTCTTAAATTAGAAAACGAAATCTACAATTTCTTTAGAATAGATAAATATGAGTCTAAGTATTGAAAAATGTTACTCATAGGAAAAGGTGCTACTGAAATTTCAAAAGTTAAAACTGCGCAAATCATGGATCTGGTACATCATAGACATATTTTCAAAATTAACTTCAACAGTGTTTAAATTTTTCTTCGTATTTAGTGTAACAGTACATATATTTAAAAAGAAAAAAAAACTTCCGCCTGCATGCTACCGTTATTTTTCTCAGTGATTCAAATTAAAATGATTTCGGTAATACAAAACAAGACATGAAGAAAATTATGCTAGAGTAAAAGTATTTTATAAAATTTTATACAACAAAACTCATTTCCAAATTGAAGTTCCTGAATCTCACATGTATGGAACAGATATTGATAGTAATAGCTATTTCTCCACATTAATAAAATTGCAAAAATATGTATTTCAACTCAGTTTATACAGCCCGCCTATAGCCTTATTTAAAGTTTTTTAAATGATCTCAGGAAATTTGAAAACGGAAGATGGGAAAGAGCAAAGAGTTGTGTAATGACTTCATAAAATTTAAATATTAGATATATATATCCGCAATTTGAGATAGTTTTTCAAATTGTTCTTGTACAACTAAACACTGTATTGTTTTGCATTTATTTCGCAAGAACGATCTTCGTTTGTTCTGAAATTCACGCTATTAATATATAAGATAAAGGCACCAGTAGTGGACCCTGTACCAGTAGTGGACACTTTTAATTTTAAACTCGGAAAATAAGCTACCTAAAATTTCTGAAGATGTTCAGGAAGGTAGTTACAGTCTTTTACTGTTAAACCCTTTAGCAAAAAATAATTCCGGCCATTAGTTTTAAAATAATGTTAGTTTACCTAAAAAAAATTGCGTTTTTTGTGATTTTGCCGTTTTCTTCTTATCACTTTGAATAAGGAAATGAAATTTTATTAGCTCGCTCTCTGCTTATTTTTAACTGATTTCTTCTACCTTTTGCTTTCATAGGACTAAAATAATTATGCAGAATTCATTTATTGTGCTATTTTTTAAATCTTGTATTAACACATAGTATTTTTATGGGTGTCCACTACTGGTGCCAAAAAATGTCATCATGACAAATAGTGGACAGCTTCGTCCACTACTGCCTCATGTGACTTTTAATGCCAGACCTACCCTAACAGCACACTTGTCCATAATACATCCTGAAGATGTCCATAAGATGTCTTTTCATCCAGAGGACATCCTGAGGATGTCATTTGGAGAAGATGTGCTGTTAGGGTAGTAGTGGTGACAATTCTGTAATCTAGCAATTTTAGAGTTGAATTTTAAAGCAAAAATTTAAAGGGGTCCGCTACTGGAACAAAAAAGCGTCCACTACTGGGTTTTTAGAGTGTCCTCTACTAGCTCATTTTAAGCTCTTCAGATTTTTGATTTTTTACATATATAAATGCTACAATTAGCAATTTTCATAATACAGTCGTGTTAAAGAGTTAGTAAAGGTCTGAAATATTAATTATTTTTTGAAACTCTAAAATTTAAGAAATTACACAAAAATAGCCGGAAAATGTCCTTAAAGTGTCCACTACTGGTGCGTTTACTTTATATATATATATATATTTCATTGCAATCTATTCATGTGTATCAGAAAAAAAAATCTATTTTAAGGTGGAATTTCTTCTGGGCATGAGCCAAAATGAGTTTTATTGGCACATACACATGTTCGCGATGAAATTAAAATTCTTCACTCTTGAATAAAATAATAATGCTGGTCGCGACCTGGCATCAGGTTACGACCCATACTTTGAAAACCCTTAAGCAAAAGTCATCCTTATCCTGATTCGATTAAAGCACGAACAGGAAGACATTCAAACTCAATTGATTTATATACATCCGTAGAAATTATTAAAGAGAAATAAAAGAAATAATTGAACGATCGAAATTCCTTCTTCAGATATTTTCTCTGACCATTTATATGCTAATATAACATACTTAAATTCCTTAAAACTTTAAAATTTATCAAATTAATAAGAGAAAACTAAATAATTAATTATTAACTAATTTGGAAAAATATTCAAAAGTCATCGTATCACCATACTTTTTTTTTTTTTTTTTTTTTTTTTTTAATCTAAAAAATTTTGCCATCTTCTGTGAATAAAATTTTTATCATCTCACCTACCAATATTTAGTTCGATTACTTATTCCAGCATAATTTTGCCCATTGAAACTATATTACCCTAGCAGGCTACGCCCGCTTCGCTGGTCACTAAATTTTTTTTCCAAGTGGTGGCCACTTGAAATTACGGTGCGACTTGAAAATTTCTAATCACGATAAATTTTTAAATACTGAATTAGTTTGAGCTAAAATTGGACAATAAACTTATCATACAAATGTCTTGGATAATTTTGCTGGGTAAGTTGCTTCGCCATTTTGCTTTCAAGTTGCAGCCACTTAGACTGCCACATGAAAATTTGTCATCAAAATAACTTTTGAAACACTGCACTGATTCGAACCAAAGTTAGACAGTGAATATCTATGATTACTGTGGGCAAGTTTCTCCGCAATTTTGCGCCCAGTTGAACGCTTCCATTTGAGACTTTGTTACCGCGTTAGCTTTTGAAATATCGAATTTATTCGAACCAAAGTTGGACAGTGGATTTATCTTGGATTAGTTCACTGAGCAACTTGCTTTGTCATTTTGATCCAAGTGGCGACCACTTAGTCCGCCCGAATGTGTTCCCCCGACAAACTCTTTGCTTTCGTTATATAAATAGGAGTGTTAACTTTAATTATTAACATAATTCGTGATATATATATATGAGACATAAATATTAGCATAAATATTCAAAATTTTAGAACAAATATCGCCTATAGCCTTTAAGATTAAAAAATGTGTAGCTATTTTCTTTTAATAGAAACGACCATTGACCAAGAGGGAAAAACTTATTAATAAAAATTATCATTGGACAAGATTAAGGAGACAGCATGATTAAATAGGGCGTTTTAAAATGATTTTAAAAATATATGCATTACAGAGACAAATATATCACTGCTTAGTCCAACACTACTTATACTAAAACAGGCAATTTGGTATACTTAATTTAAATTTTAATTAATTGAGTATTTTTTATAATTTTAATTTCTGAGCAGTTTTCTTGGACATGGTAAAACATTGCAATAAAACACTTACACTAATTACATTCAATAAAAAAGAATGTTTTCGTCTAATTGATGGCAGCCCTGTATATCTTCTAAAAATTATGAACACACCACATTGTGTACGTCAATCCTATATTAATAACACACATCACAACCTCAAATGCATTTCCATCCATTTCCGAGTATTATCCCACTACATTTTAGTTCTTTTGTGTAGGCCTGTAAACGAACAGTGCAAGATTTTCATGCCATAATCTACATGAAACATGCTTGTATGCATATAAAAAATATATATCCATTTCATTCGGTTTAGTACAGCCTATAGATGTTAAACTGTACTTTTCTGCGATTTCGCCCATTGACGTAATGTATTTGAACCCACTTGAATATCCCTGTACACGAAGCCTTTGCTTGATCCCAACAAAAATTTTAGTGTAGCATGCCTATATGATACAAATGAAGAATATCGAGTTTGAAATTCCTGCTGCTATTTGTTCTTGAGATATGCTGATAACAAACACACACAGAGACGGACACTCAGATCAACCGCTAAAAAACACGTTTTTCGGATTCAGGGGACCTCAAAACCTGTAAATAAAACAAGTTATCGATTTTGAGAATTTAACCCAAAAACAATACTTTCTCTACCACATATATAGGTAAGAGAAAGTAAAAACACTTTCATTTATATTGAAGTTAGTCGTTCGATAAATTTACGATTTTGAGTTTTTGAATTATCTTTAACCGAAATTCTATTATTAATATTGTTTCTATGGCAATAAAAAAAAAGTAAACAAAGTTTTTTAAAAACTGCTTAGTTATAAATGATATTTTTCCCCTCATTTGGCATGCATTCTGCATTTTGCTACAAGAAATTTTTGTTTCTAAATAATACTAAAAAAAAAAAAAAAAAAAAACTGATTTCGTTGCATTTTTATTTATTTATTTATTTTTTACACGCAAGAGAAATTAAAATAAATTTTTAAATAAAACAACATTATTAACAAAATCTTCTTAACAAAATTTTTAAATGAAACAACTATTATGTCAATAAAGTTATCACTAATCCATCGATCAAATGTTCATCCCTCTATCAGCCAATTAATCCAGCAATCAATCTTCTTCCGTAATCCATAATTCTACATTCAGAAACATGCATTCATACAGCTCCAGCTACTATATCAGATACATCAGTATCACAACATACTTTTTAAAATTTATTAGCGCTTTGATCGTTGCACAATGTAGTATTTTGCTGTTGAATCTGGCCAAAAGTCGAATTCTAAAATTTTATATCTAGTGTTAATTTTCACTTTAACAAAGCACATAAAACTTTATTCGATGTTAATTGTCTTCTATGTGTTCACTGGGGGAAGAGAGGAGTCCATTATTTCACACGAAATCCACGTGTTTTGTTCGTTGTATTCCCGTATGTATACCCCTCGTTGTATTCCAGGAATGCTTAATATTTTGTTGAATATTTAAAATACTATTTGCGTTGAAATTTCCTAAAACGTATTATTTCGGAAAAAAGATGTCAATATTTCCTTTTGCATAAGTAGTTCCTAGAAAATGTTGGAGCCCACCGCAATAATATATTAAAGGATTTAATAAGAATTTTTACAAATAAATAAATTATTATAAAATTAAATTAATAAAACTAAATAAAAAAGATAAAAAAAGAAGATAAATTTAAGTAAAGTTTTAAGAAATTAAATTACAATCCTTTTTCTATATTTTCGAAATCAAAAGGGAGATTACGACGAAAATAAGTAATTAAAGAATTATCTTTAAACAATATAAAGAAAGAGATAATAGAAAACGCATTTACTTTAACTAATAATAAAATAATCTGGTGTGTCACTCACACGACTTTCTCTTACACTGAAATTTAATACAATAAATACATGTTGAAGATTAAGAGGTAACATAACCAATACTGTTATGTAAACCTATGTTAAAACAATTCAAATTAGGCTTCGGAAGAGTTTTATATGGTAATAAGGTTCTGTGTAAGGAGGGCTCCCGCCCCCCTCAAACCACCGTTTCATTACTGCACCTATATTTATATAGAATTTAAATTTGTTTTTAAAATTAAAGTTCACTTTAAATTATTCAGACAACTTTCACACGCAACATTCCTTGAAACTTATCATTCTTGATCAAACTTTTCCATCAACATACTTATATTAACTTCAAAATACAGCATTTGGATCTCCTAAAATTATTCGTTTTTAAGTCACTCTAAGATACACAGACAAAGATCAAACGTTCAAAAACTTGACTGCGGTAATCAGGAAGCCTCAAAACGTGTAAACATACAAAAAACAAGCGATGAATATTTAGCTTAAAAACATACATTATTTACCACATCTTTATGAGGAATTCATTTCAATTCCCGAACAGCTTTTCTGGAAATGGTAAAATATTATTAGTAAAGCACATCCACTAACAACAAGAAAGAATGTTATCGCTTAAATATTTGCAGCCCTGTATATCTTTCGAAGATTATGTACAGACCACATGGTGCACCTAAATATAATATCCTATACTAATAATACATGGCCCAGCCTGAAATACACTTCCATCAATTTGCAACTATTTTCGCACTTTTATCTAGTCCTTTTGTGTAGCCCTGTAAACGAACAGTGAATGATTTCCCTAACATATTCTACATGAGACATGTTTTTACGCATATAAAAAATATATATTCGTTTCATTTGCTTTAGTGCAGTCTATAGATGTTAAACTCTACTTACCAGCACTTTCCCCCATAGGCGTATTATATTTTAATTCTCTTGGGCGTCCCTATACACGAACCATTTGCTTCATCTCAACGAAAAGCTTAGAATAGCATCCTTATACATACATTTAGAATACCAAGTTTGGACTTTCTGCTACTATTTGTTCTTGAGCTATGCTGATAACACACATACACAGAGACAACTATACTTTCTCTACCTTATGGGTAAGAGAAAGTAAATAAAGTAAACGTTAAAACAGGAATAAACTACTACGTCAGAAACGCCAAAGAAAAATTATTGAGGTGCATACAGCTGTTTCGGTAGCCTAAAGCGTACCGTCATCAGTGCAAAAAGAATTCTGAATCTTGAGAAGTGCTCGTATATATAGGAGAGGGACCGGATTTAGTTCAACCAATAGGAATACGGAAGAGGTGGGGAGTGTGGCCAATAGGAAATAAGGAATGTGTAGCTGTGTAAACAGTAGAAAAATTAAGGAAATGTGGACTGAATGTAAAATTTCCAACAATCAGACAAATAGGGAACAGCGAAATCACAATTTACAAGGTTTTTAAAATTTTTATAAATATGAAAAGCTTCAAAGAAATCGAGTTCATGAATGGATTTAGGTCTGCAAATTATTTTAGCTGAATTAAATTTAAAATTATGATTTTCCTCCCAGCAATGTTTAGAAATAGCCGATTTATTGGTTTCTTGTTTGCGGACGTAATTCATATGTTCTTTTAGACGAAATTTAAGACTGCGTTTAGTTTGGCCAACGTTAACGTTATTTGTTTATGTTTGTTAACCTTTAGAATAGTAAGTTTGTTTTTAAATGCTGGTGATAAGTCTGCTTTAAAAATTAGAAATGTTGGCAGCTATGGAATATGTATGCATGTCATTTGTTTTCAGTGATTCTGATATATATTCAGTGGTGTTGTTTGAGGATTAAAGTTAATTGACTGCACGTGGGCCCTAGGACGGGGTGAAATGCCCTCTGCAGCAGGTCTCTGTCTGAAGGATCCTTGTCCCGTATTTACTCAATTTTAGGAGAAATCCACGGAAATCTTAGAATTGCTAGGTCGACAATCGCGATCTGGGTTCGAACCTGGCATATTTGTCTACCTCTACCAGCTTTGAGAGCAGAACTTCTCAGACGCTGATGGAGCTCTGGAATATTCAGACCGCAGTCCATAGGCCGCCTGTGAAACTCGCAACGAACTTTCCGTATGAAACAAAAAATATATATATACATACGTTGAATCTTCCTTGGGAAAGATAAAAAATATATGAATTTTTAATGTTAATTAATGCCGAAAACGTTTTTCTTTTCATTTCGTAAAAAACCTACATTTGTCAGTCTGAGTGACCTAGAGAGATTTTTTCCCCCCGAGAAAACGGTCTGTTACGTTGTAGGAGTCACCGTTTAGTGGAGTTCAAGTGTGTGTCGAATGAATAACTAGCGCTTCCGCATGCCATATATTGCAAGAAACAAACGTGATGTTAAGTAAATACAAAAACTATTGTACGACAATCAACGCATGACGCATAAAAGAAATGTTATAAAAGAAAAAAAAAATAGGCAGAGTTATACTTAGTTTTTAATATAAGCTGAATGAAACTAACTTAAAAGAGTTTATTCAGTATTTTTTTTACCAAATGATTAAAATCTACATAACAATTCTAATGTACGCGATTTCTGAAAAGGATAGAATAACTGCACATATGTATCACATTATGTAGCTAAATTATTACGTACCTGTTTATTTTATCAGTTATTCGCTAAAATATCCTAAATCACTAATTCCACTCCTTATAAGTCATTTATTTGTTGAATATAACATTTTATAAGTATACATGCTCTTGAATAATACAAATACATGAAGTCAAACGCCATTTACAACGAGAAAACTAAAAAGACATATGATTAAAGCGGTAAGTGAAAAGAAATTGTTCTTATTTGTATACTTGGAGATTTAAAGTAGCTGAAAATTTGTCATTAGAAAAGTAATTAATGAGTTTGGGGTGCATAAAGTAGTGTGATGAGGATAGGTGCAATCTTTCATTGAGATAGAAGATACGTCTCTAAAGAATACCCCTTAAAAGAATACCCCTAACAGCACATCTTCCCCAAATGACATACACAGGATGTCCTATGGATGAAAAGGACGTCTATGGACATCCTATGGACATCTTCAGGATGTATTGTGGACAAATGTGTTACTAGGGACATAACACAAATATGCACACGTATGCAAATATAAATACATCTTTCATACCTTGCACATGTTTATTGAACACGTTGACTGCTACACTACGAGATAACTGGCATTTAAACTACGAATTATCTCGTAGCTTAACAGTCAACGTTTTAACCCTTTCGCTACCAGAGCCTCAGGAGAAAAACTGCCACCACAGCCCAGACGTCTTATTATTTAAGTGTGATACCAATTGTCATTTATTTTTGTGGGATGTATCTATAACGTTCTAACTAAGTGAAATTAGCAATTTTGCAAACTGACACACATAAGTGACACTGGACTATAGATAGATAATTCCTTTGGTAGCCCCGTCGTCACATATATGTGATACATTATCACAAACTGATAATGAACACCCGCCACATATTTGTGACGCCGGGCTCAGGTAAGAAAATCGGATCGTCACATATATGTGACGCTGGTAGCGAAAGGATTAATATTAATACATACAGTATGCTCACCATACATATCCAAACCAGCCAACATTTCTAATTTATTCCATGCTAAATGTTCTGCCAATCATACACATTTACAGTCGGTAACAAAAGTGTCCGAACACTAGCAAAAATTCCTATGTAAAAAAAGTACACTACATTCGGTTTTGTTAAATAAATCTTTGTCGAATCCTGTTCTTACACTGACTAAGAACAGGATTCGACAAAGATTTTTTTAACAAAATCGTATGAAGTGTACTTTTTTTACATAGGAATTTTTGCTAGTGTTTGGACACTTTTGTTATCGACTGTACGCTTCCACTAATATTTTCTAACAATAATCACTATCCACGCAAAAAGAAGTGTAAGTGTACGATGAAGATTTCTGTATGGTAATAGTGGTAGGAAGAAAATTCGAATCCCCATTTTTCTCTGTGACTGAAATTAGCATCTGCCATGAAATCACCCCGTACTATTGTTAGTACTCACATTTTTTTTCCCACACCCCTTTAGTAATTTAGTTCAATGCGTAATGACGATTAAATAATTATAAAACTAATCTTGAAAAAAAAATAATGGGAAACTAGTATGTTGTGGTCACCACAAAATATTCTTCTACGTATTTCTATACAAATTCGCGCAGTGTGTATTATTCATTAAAATTAATCTTTATCAAAATTATTTTCCATGATGAATGCAGAAGATTTTTATCTTGGAGAAGTATGACACTAAATATCCAAATAAAACAAATTTTATGTTATACAGAAGATAGGTTTAAAAATGTGTTTCATTCGATTTTTTTCCTTTCAATTATAAATGAAAAAAGACAAAATCGATAACTTCGTTTAAAATTACCACAGATCTATGGTTTTAAAGGTATTAATCAGTTCTTTTGAAATAAATTCATGTTGAAAATTTTAACCCACGATGTGGAAGGGGTACTTTTCTCTCCTCGGGGGGTTGAGCGATGTACCTACGTATATTTAAAAAAAATTCTGACTGACTATTTCTATTACAAATATTATTTTTGAATTTCACATTGAAAAGTTTAAAATAATTCTCATTATACACATTTATACGAAATTTTGTCCTATTCTGCCATATTAAAAATTCTGAAAAATTGGATGACAGCACCACCTGTCGCTGGATTAATTTCTAAATGAAATCAGCACCAGTTTAGGTCTGAGTCGAACTAAATATCAAGTATAGTTAAATTTCGTTCAATGATTCGGGAGATAATACGTTCATAAAAGTTTTAATTTATACACACAGACAGAAATTTTCTAAAAATAGTCACACCGTGTTCAGGACATCTCACAACGTGTAAATAAATCGAAATTTGGAGCTCGGAAATTTTTATGAATCTAATACTGCCTTTCTAACTACGTAGAAGAACGTAAAAAAAAAAAATTATACTGACATTGCTATGGAATAAATTGGCTTGGTGTTCTGCCTATCTACCTCGATAAGTCCATACAAAAATTGAACTCTTTGAATGAAAGGGCACTCTGTTGCTAAATAATAAGCATCTTCTATATTGTCAAAGTTTCCTATTTCTTAGTGCATATCAATCATGCATTTTTAATAAGAATACATTTTCAACAAACAAAGCATTGTCGTTAATAAAAAAAAAAAAAAAAAAAAAAAAAAAAAATCAACATCATCCATCATCTTGCTAGTGCGCATTTTATAATATTCAGAAGTTAGAAAAAACATTAATGATGGAATTTTAAGAAATATTCCCTTTGACATTTATAAATTACTTCTCATTATATAACTTCAAAATTTAAATTAAGTAATCTAAAATCTCGACATTCAAAAACTCTGCTAACGTTAAATGTAAACGGAAATTTTGTTTAATTATTTTACATTTCTTAAATGCAAAAATCTGACTGTTTTAGGACAATTTAAAAAAAATTCTTGCCTTTTTTTTTTTTTTTTTTGTACAAACAAAATCAATCGTCATTTTTAATTTGTATTTCTGTAATGATATTGTAATTTGGTAAGAAATTTTTTTCTAAAAAATACTTTTTTTTTTCTTTTTCTTTCTGTCTTTTTTTTTTTTTTTTTTTTTTTTTTTTTTAATTGTCACAATCTTAATTTCTTTGCTTATGTTTCCGTCTCAGATATTGTCATTTCAAAAAGATATGAGTTATGAGAATAAATTATAAAATTACAAGCAAAAACTTGGTTTCGAATCAAAGAAAGAAAAAAAAAAAGTATGAAATTATGGAAAATATTTTATATATGAGAACATTTTAGACTAAAAGTTGTTATTTTAATTTTATTTAGGATACTTCATTAACTATTACGCGTCCCTGAAATTTCTGTCAGTTTAATTTAAAATCCTGACTCCGGAAATTTTTCCTGGACAATATTTACATAACTTAAGAAGGTATTTAGTAAAGCATCACATAAGTAGTGTTAAACAAAAAAAATTATATATATATATCCGGTGACATTTTACTAATTCAAAAGACAGGAATTTCGGTATGCCTAATATATGTTACAGTATGAGTAAAACAGAATAGTCATTTCACCTTTTCAACAAGCCAAAAAATTCGAAAATCGAAAAAATCTCGATGAGGTGCACATCTGCACCTCTGCGAAGTTGTATAACTTTTCGATTAGTAGTCTGAGCATTAGAGCGCAGACAGACACACACACAGATGCACAGGAACTTCTCTTTATTGATATACACTAGCAGGCTTTGCCCCCTTCGCTGGTCACAATATTGAAATGAATTCTCAGAAATAAATCACTAATTTTCAGGGGGGAAAAACTGCACTGAAATCGTTCTTAATAACAGTTTGGGTACCCACTGCCTTCGGCAGCAACTTTTCTCCGATGCTATGTCGGGTCAGGTCTCCCACTACCTGCCGACCGGTATTTCAATTTGGTTATTGATATGCAGGTGGAGCAGCTATTATTCAAGAACTACGATTTTACAGGTGGATATATGTCTACATCGGTTAAACATTTTAATTTTGGTACCATGTATTAGCGAGATTTAATCAATCCATTTTTCAGCCCTCACTCTGTAATAATAAAATTTTAAGTAGAATAACTATATAATTTTAGTACAATTAGTTTTATTACAAAAATTATACATAAACATAACTGTTATAAATTTCTTAATTTAAAATTTAATATGTCTAATTCTTCCTACTAAATTATCGTTTCATTTCAATAAATATAATAAATAAATAAATAAAAGATTTCACCCTCGAATGAATGAATTAAATAAATAAATAATGTATAATTTAATAGCCTTTGTTTTAAAAAATGTAAGACTTTGCCCTCAAATGAATGAATAATAAAAAAAAAAAGAAAGAAAGAAAAAAAAAAAAGAAAGAAAAATAAAAAAAAAATTAATGGCCGTTGCTAAGATCGAAAAATTTTAGAAAATGAAACAGAAATAACAATGGATAAAAGTATTAAAAAGTTCAAATTCAAAAATTGAAAAAATCTCAGTGAAGTGCACACCTGCAGTGTTTAAGGTACCTTTCTGTTTTGCAGCTCTGCAATTAGTAGTCTGAGCACCAGAGCGCAGACAGATGCACACACAGATACACAGGCACTTCTCTTTATTTATATACATTAAATTTCTATGTTGTCCTCGAGAATAATTAAGAGCGGACAATACCTAATCTCGCCGGCTGTCTTCGCCCATGTTATTCTATGGGAAAATTTGTTCACATAATTACTCATTACCTAATGAATATTTTTCAATTCTGTTTTCACATTTAGAAAATTGATAAGCGTTAAATTAGTACTTCTTTTCCAAAAATTGATTTTTTAAAATTTTAGTATTTCATTTTGCGACTAGAAAATGAGAAAAATGCATTTTGTGAAAAATCGCATTTTTGAACTCAAAATTAAAATGTAAAAATTTAAAAAAAAATGAATTTTTCAAAAAGGAGTACTCATTTAACGGTTATGAATTTTCTGACTGCGAAAACAGAATTAAAAAATATTCATTAGGTAATGTGTAATTGTCGCAACAAATTTTCCCATAGAATAACATGGGCGAAGGCTGCCGGCGAGATTAGGTATTGTCCCCTCTTAACTCATGACTGAAGTTTTTCGATACAGATTTTATTATTTTTTATTATTTTTATTTTATTTTTATTTTTATTTATTTTATTTATTTATTACTCATTTTTATTTATTTTTTATTGTCTTTAAAGGTCAAATACACTTTTTTCCTTTTTTTTTTTTTTTTTTTTATTGCAAACGCTTGAATATTTTAAAAATAAAATATAATTTAAAATTTAAAAATAATTTTACTTTTGATTACAGATCTTTCCATTTACGTAAAAAAATTTATTTTATGAACTGTTGCTTTAATATTAAAAGCGTTTTTCGCTTATGTGCTCCAAATTACCTCATTTTCATTATTGTTAACGTTAACGAAATTGAAGCTTTCAGTCAAATTTAATTTCTGTTGCAAACAATAAACAGTTCGATAAAAGTTTTTAAGTCTTTAGAAGCAGTTATTACTTTTTTTCTGCTGAATAAATACAGATATTAATAGTTACGTTATTTCAGAGCTAAATTTCCACATCATGATTATTTTGCACAAAACTAAACAATAAAAAGAGAGAGAGAGAGAGAATATGATAAACTCTTTTTTAAAACCGATCTCTTTTTTTTTTCTTTTTAAGAAATTGGTTGAACTATTCATAGTTGAACCGGGACTCGAATCCCTCACCTAAGAACTCAAAGCCAGAGCTTTACCATTCCGATACGACATTCCAGAATGCAACAGATTGTATTTAAATTTAGCTCCATTTGCTAAACTTCCGAAATTAACAAAATTTCCGAAATGGAATTAACTAATTAATAAACTAAATTTGTTGTCTTTAAATTTGTTTTAAATATTGTTGCAATTGATACTTTTGTCTACAAAGTTTTATCCTGAAAAGCGAAAAAGATAATATATATATATAGTTGCCAACATTTTAATTTATTCCGGACCATTTTTAGCCCCGCCTTTATTTCGCACCGCTTTATTCTTAAAATATTTTTTCTCGAATACATAACTACGATAAACTAAGAAGAGTTTGTTATTTAAAAAAAAAAAAGAAAGAAAGAAAGAAAAGAAAAAGAAAAAGAAATAAAAGTAGTATGGAATAAAGGTGGGGGGGGCTAAAAATTCTCCGGAATAAATTAAAATTTTGGCTACTCTGTATATATATATGTGTGTGCGTGCGTGTGTGTCTTCATTTTATTTATTATATTACATAAAAGTATAATGCTCATTGAAATTATCTTTTATAGCAGTGGGGTGTATTTTATTTTGAAAATAAAAACTCAAAATAGCATGTCAAATTCAAACAGCGTCAAATTTTCACTTTTATTACGAAAAAAAAAAAAAAAATCCTCTGACATGAATTAGTACCACCTGACCAATTAATGCAAGGGTTATTATTAAATATTACGAAACTTCTCTTATTAAAGTGTTCTTTTTGCCTCGATTGGACATGATTCATATAAAAAAGAATGTTTCGATTAATCAATGAAATACCTAGTTGGCAGACTCTGTAATTGTACTGCAAGTTATAAACAGCTCGATTTTTTTTTTTTTTTTTTTTTAATAATAATACATTACAAAAAAGTTTTATCGGCAACACGCTAATTATGAGTTCAGTGTCGATCATTTTCTTTAATGAGTGCTTTCTTGCGGTCAGTCGCCAGAGGGCCAGACCACATTGTCCTTGGATCACAAAATATCGCCAAGGGACAGGAAAAAAAATGATAATAATGATGTAACGAACCAAATATCGTAAAAGTGAATCAAAACTAGTGCAACCAAAAGTGAGTGAAAGTGGATGTGCCACAACACATCGGTGAAAGTAGACACGGCCCGATTTTTTGACCCAGTCATAAATTCACACCCTCGGGAAATTGAAGACCGCGGCTGTAGAAAACTTTCTAAGCATTTTTATGTTGCAGGTCACGTTGATCGATGGACACGAAACATCGTTTCTACAAAAAAAGTCCTTAGATTCGTTGCGCTTTGCAAAATTTTCAGACAAAAACAGAAAGAAATAATGCATCTTTACGTCGGGAATTTCACGACTGTCGTTCGAGAAGAGTAAAAGATGTGCGATAAATTCTGTATTTGAAGTGATGGCGTTAAAATTGTTCAACAAAAATTAAGAATTTAGCTATAACAGTTGTATACTTGTAAAGTAATTATTAAAACTGCTTAAAAATTTTTTTAATTCTTACACCGCCTACAATTCAAAACATGCCAGTTATGTGAGTGTATATATAATAATTCATTGTTACAATGATTAAACTCCAGGAAGGAAGGCTGAATTAATCAATAAACTGTTATGTATAGAAGTAAAGCCTGGTAAGCAAATGGTATTTAAAAAATTTATATGAGTTGTACCTAAGATATTGATATATTTATACGAAGTCATATATAACAAATATGAATAAAGTATAGCAGGAAAAAAAAACTAGAAGGAACAGAGATATTAATTAACAGAGTAGTACATTAATAACCAAAATATAGATTTTTTTTTTTTTTTTTTTTTTTTTGGGGGGGGGGGGGTAAAAATAAGATTTGAGACTATTAATTTTTTTTAAAGATATTAATTAAATTAGGCAATATTTCTCACTATATAAAGATACTAATAAAAATTAATTTCAATTTGATATAATAATAATTTAACTATTACCTTATACGTCTTCACAAACAACCTTACTTTTTAAAGTATACAATTATTGTGATGTCAATTTAAATTTATATTATTTATCAATTTCCTGCATAACCTTCCTTTTAAAGCTTAAATAGTTAATAAAATAATGTTACATAGTTGTACTTTTTAATGATAATATTGTTATAATGCACTTTAAATCAAATAAGAGTGCAGAATGAAATGCATTGGATAAAAAATAATACAAATACAACCGAATGCAAGAAAATGGTAATACGAATGTCATGTATAAATACACTGGATTCAGATTAAGAGAATTATTAACATCAAAAACTTTAACTGTGACACATATCCTGAATCCTCGCTTGATAAAAGACTTTTTAAATCACCCAAAGGAGATAATTAAACATATATGATTGAATAATGAGAAAAATAACGAAAACGTACACCCGAAAAATATAAAAATTATAGCCAGTTTTATATTTATATATAATGATTAGTTATCTATAAATTACAGTAAAAAATCGATGAAAACAATTGCTAACTTCGATAAAAGAAAAAAAGATATTAATATTTGTAATGTCCAATAAAGAGGTACAAAAAAATTGAGATTTTTAAAATGACAGAACACGCTCTTAAAATAATTTTAAGGGCACATTTCTCATTTTAAGCATTATAAACATTAATGTTTGATTCACGATTTATGTTAAAAGATAACCTACATTTTCCAAAACTAAAACAATGAAATAGAGCTTGTTCTCTAATGTTTCAAATGCAAGCATGAAATATTTTTAATTACTTTTACCGTAAGCTCTGAAAGATCTCTGAAAGCATATCTAAAGATCTTTTAAATTAAATAAAAAGTAATAAATAAATAAAATTATTGAAAACAGGAAAATGTTTGCTTTAAATCTGGAACAGGAGTGAAAATGTTTAAGGAATTTAAAGTTTTTTTTTCAGGTTTCAAATACTTTTTATAATAATAATAATAATAATAATAATAATAACAATAGGATTTACTTAAGTTAAAGTTTTGGGAAATTACATTTTTAAAAATACTTATTTTCATTTTTATTTGTGTTAAATGTACGCATTGTATCAAAAGCCAGTTTTGTAATCTTATAAACCTTATTTTAGTCACTTTTATTGAATAATGATCAAAAAACTAATTTTAAACCATGATTGCTTAATGTAAGATTTTGAGACCTGAAAAGATAAAACGGTTTTAGATAGAAAAACCTTTTAAGACCGTCCTCTAAATTTTTAATGATCTTCATGCGTAGCCCACCCCTGATAAAAAAAAAAAAGAAAAAAAGTTATAAAATTATTTCCTCAGTACATTATGTCAGCATTTCTCGAACTTTGTGAGTTTTTGTTTAAATACTTCAAAAGTAATAAGGTATTTTTAAACATTATCCTTAAAAAATTATTAACAAAGTTTATCTATTCAAAAATTCAAATATCGATTAAAATAAATCATCTTTCCTGCCTCTAATTCACGGGCACAGATACGTTTCTGTACTTCTTTCGAAACCTGATCCAAAGAACATATTTTTATTAATTGGCCGCCAGTCAAACAGTGTCCGTGCGAAAAAGGTCGCGACGCAGCAAGAAGGTTAATTAAATCGCGAATAAAATTAACTCATTAACAGCTTATTTGTGTCGGGTTGTGATCGCATTCCCGAAGGGAACCCAAAGTTATCATTTGAAAATTAACACCAGTGACAAGCTGGGAATAAGTTCTCAGTAGAGATTAAATGCGTTGGAGATTAACGTAGGAATATTCATAACTAATTTTTGTTTCTGATTTTCCATGAATTATATACCTTTACACAGTAAGATTCTGTTAGTATTAAAAGGTAATAGTAATAAATAATTAATAAATGTTTTTCGATAATATGAAAAGGTATGCCTCAACTAGCAATAAATGTTCACTTGAAATGTTAATTAACTACGACACTAATTTATAGGAAAACAGAAAACAATATAAAAATTCACTTACATATTTTCAAAATTGAGTAATATATAAATGTAAAAACGCGCAAAAGCTTTTTTTTTTTTTTACCTGTATTTTAGAAAATTACAAGATGCTATGTATTATCGTTTCGAACATAATTCTACGACAATTTACACTTATGATATATATCTTTACATAATTATTATATTTTTTCAATACTAAATAAAATAGTTCTTCTTATATTTTAGGTTGTATTTCATTACCTTCGCAGGAATAAATTTGTCTTTTCCTTAAACAGAAGACATTCCAAAATAAATCATGGTTTAGCATCAATAAATTTGATAAAAAGAAAACTTTTAGTCATACAATATATATTTTAATAATTATGTAAATATATATTCATCCAATTATTATAGTTTAGTATAAATAAACTTAGTAAAAAGAAAAATTTTAGTCATACAATATATATTTAAATAATTATTTAAATATATGTTCATCCAATTATTATAATTTTGAGTAAATAAATTTAGTAAAAAGAAAAATTTTAGTCATACAACGTATATTTAAATAATTATGTAAACACGTGTTTAACCAATTATCATTCGTTATTTCCAGTATATTTCTATTGGGAAGTCAGAAAATATAATTTAAATGTTAAAAGTTTTTAAAGTCTAACTTTGTTACCTAAAAGGGGTGTTTAACTGAATCAAAATGAAATAAAGTAAAAATGTTGTATCGCATCCATTTAGGGAGTTATTAAGTGTAACATTTGTTTGTTTAAGGAGTATACAAACTTTTAAAATGCCATCTATTGTCCATCAATCAAATCCTTAAAACCTAAGTTGAGACGAGTTGAATTTGATAAGGACATGTTTAATTAGAATTATCTTTCCTTTCCCCCTTTTTTTCTGTCTTTTAATTAAAACAGAAATTAAGAATTAAATAATTATTCAAAGTTTTTAACGTACATAAGCTGATTTAATACGAAGTTTTATTGGAATTTACAAAATGAAAGTATGCCTGTCTTTTATTTAGTTTGAATTGTTTGATATTTAATTTGACAGTACAGATAAATTATGAATAATTTTATGATAAACAGTTAGGAAAAAATTAATATGTTTCAGAAGATTTTATAGTGCAATCGAAAATCGATTTTATAGTGAAATCGAGGCTTTAATGAAGATGAAATAGTTTTTCATATCTATACAGTTGATATTAATTGGCAACAAAGCATACACTCAGATAAATGGAAGAAGGATTTAATGATTTAAAAATTTGTATGAAGAAAACATTTACACTTATTTCAGAAAATATAACATGCTATAAAATCATTTCAATTTTTCTCGTAAAACGAAGAAAATAATAATATATATACTTTTTTTTTTTTTTTTCTGATTAATATACTTGGCACGATATCGTCTATCAAACGAAATTTTAGTTAAATTCAAATGTTATAAGAACTTAATATTTTTGAAAAAGGAAAGTTTTTATTTATTTTATTTATTTTTATTAAAAAACAAATATAGAGTGACTTCAATCGGCTTTCTGAACACTAAGTAATAAACAGTTATATAGAAAATGTAAAGTCAGATAAATCACTAAATAAACAAAAATGAAAATTATAATACGATGTTTAAGTAAATAATTTTAGCCCATAGATCATAATGATAAAGAATTGTTCATTGTGTCCCTATAAAATTCTGTAAGTGCTAGATTTACCAAAATCCATATAATTCGTGCGACAATGATCTATAATATGCATATATTTTTTTCAGCTCAAACGGATAAGGCATTTAGACACTATCGCCCTTTAAAATATTTGAGCACATAAGCCATAACGATAAAGAATTTTTCGTTGTGTCCGTGTAAAAAACTATAAATGCTACATTCTCTAAAATTCATACAGTTCGTGGGACAGTGATCTATAACATGTATATAAATTTTCAGTTCATTTAAAAAAGTCATTTAAATGCTATCGCACTTTAAAAAATTTAAGCCCAAAGGCCATTATGATAAAACTCTTTTTTTATGATAAAACTTATTACTGTTAGAGTTACCAACATCCATACAGTTCGTCCTATGTGGACCTATAATAGGTATATACGTTTTCAGCTCAATCGAGTTAGGCATTTAGATGCTGTCGCACTTTAAATAATTTCAACCCTTAGGCCATAATGATATAGAATTTTTGTTGTGTCCTTGTAAATATATATATATATATATATATAAGTGCTGAATTCACCAAAATTTATGTAGTTTGTGTGATGATTAATATAAATTTCCAGTTTATTTGAATACGGCGTTTAGACAATATCGCATATTAAATAATTTGAGCCCACTGACCATAATGATAAAGAATTTTTTGTTCTGTCCCTGTAAAAAACCTATAAGTGCTAGATTAACCAAAATCTATAAAGTTTATGTGACGGTGATTTACAACATGTGTATAAATTTTCAGTTTATTTGAATAAGGCGTTTAGACACTACCGAACTTTAAATAATTTGAGCCCATAGGCCATAACAATAAAGAATTTTTCTTTGTGTCCCTGTAAAAAAAAAAAAAAAAAAAAAACTATAAGTGCTAGATTTACTAAGACCAATAGGTTTTGTGCTACGTTGACCTATAACACATGTACCAATTTTCAGCTCATTCGAACAAGGTGTGTAGATGCTATCGTCTTCACTCACACATACACATATACACACGCACATATCCCCGTAAAAATAGCAGCAAAAAAGAACACAGGAGACCTCAAAACATATAGGTGCACAAAAATTTCAATGTCGAATTTTTGTCATGATTACAATACTTTTCTTACATATGTATGTTCGGAAAGTAATAATTTCTACAGTAAGATACTTGAATTTTTTCTTAAAATTTAAATTACAACAAATATGATAATATTCTTCTTTTTTACTACAGTAATTTAAACTAATTATTTAATTTTATCAATTTCTTAAATTTTGACGTAAAGTTTTGCAAATCTGACTTTTTATGTTCTAATTATGTTCAGAGAAAGACAACATATAAAATAAATAAAAATTTAAATTAGTCTGCATGTATTTCTATTTAATCTTAATTGGCAGCAGGAAAATGTATATCATTAAAAGTGAAAAAAAAAAAAAAAAGCCAAAATTATAAACAAAATCTTACGTAACAAAAATGGGAGTATGCATATAATTTTTTTCAATAAAAAAGAAATTTTTTCCAATAACAAAACTCGAAAGAAGGTAAAAGTTTTAAGCGGCAATAGATTAAAACGTAATTTAATAATAATAATAATAATAATAATAATAATAAGTTCATGAAAAGTTATCGATTTTGCAGGAAACAAAGAAAAATATTGATTTTTTACAATAGGACCACAATATTATTGAAACTGTATCAATATTGTTTCAATAATATTTTCCAATAGTATTGCAACAATCATTGGAGTTGTTTCAATAGCATATAAAAATATCAAGTAGGTTATAATAATACTATTTAATGGAATGTTTTAATCATAAATAATTTTGTATTTCATTGTAATAAAAATATAAATAAATATTATAATGTAAGTTTTAAAAAAAGAAAAAAGAAAAGAAAAGAAAAAGAAAGAAAGAAACGCATAATAGGAAATTCAGTATCGTTTTAATATTTCGAAACAAAATATTAACAATGGAAAACATATTTATTAGTTTTATACGAAATTCAAAGTGTTACTTGTATTTGATTTTGATTTTTTAAACCGAAAATGTCAACATAAATTGTAAAGTCATTAGCTCCTTTAAAATAAACTGTATAAAAATACAATATTTAAACTGTAGTTGTGGCAAATATCAAAATAATTATGTTTATTGTATTTTATTTTGGTATTTATTATTAATATTGTTATTATTACTATTTGCTTGCATTGTTAAAGATTAATATATATATATATTGCATTTAAAACCTAATAAGAATTATGATATAAACCAATTATTAAAATTTTTTAAAAAGCCCTTCTTTAATGAATATAAAATATATTAAAGAAGAAGATATATATAATTTTAAATTAAAAAAAAAAAAAAAAAAAAATCTTATCCAATTATTTTCTTTTCTTTTTTTTTTTTTTTTTTTTTTTTTATCGAAAAAATAAAATTTAAATATTAGGAAAAATTATATTTGGAAATCAGGCTTCAAATTGTATAATTGTTTTTATTTTACAAACTCTTCATTTTAAGACATACTCTATTTTAAAAGTTGTTTTTCTAACAACACCTTATTATTATGGCGATAGGTTATTCATTATTCCAAATTTTATCAAACATAACTTAAATATCATTTAGCTACTGATAGTAACACAAAATTCTTATATTAACTATGAAAATGATAAACATGGAGCACATAATAAATTTTACTGTTATTTATATTTATTACTTTTATGTAACTGTAAATACAAAGATCATAATAATAATAATAATAATAATAATAATAATAATAATAAAGTTACAGGGTTTTATTTGATAGTTTTATTAATACGCCGTATAATACCTTTCGATTAAAATGAATGAAATTTTGAAACAAAAATATAAAATCAAATTCAAATAGAAGAATGTGCATGTGAAAGTAAAAGGAAAAGTTTATACAATGATATTTCAAAATTTACCCGTCTCATTTAAAAAATCTAACAAAAATAAACAAATTTAAGCTCGAGAAATAAATTTTATAACATACGATACGAATAAAATATCAGACACAACAATTTGATCAAGCATGAAAATTTTGTCAACTGATCATTGAGCATTAATTTTCGCTATTTTTATTTTTATTTATTTTTTTTTTCTTTTAAGTTAGATACTAGTTCAAAAATTACACTCAAGTTATATTACAGTAGTCAAAAATGGAACAATACCTAACAACAACAACAAAAGTGAATATTTTGCGTTGAAAGCGAGATTCTTTCAAAAAGTAAAAATTAAGAAACGTACCTTCCATGTCGTCCTCGGCCATGGGAGGGCCTCGAATCCTCCTCCTTCCGCTCCCTGTGACTCAGAAGATGAGCGCCTTCGGGGTCCTCCGTTTTAATCAAAAGTTTCGATCTTAGCGCGTTTTCTCCTCACAGAATAACTTCCACACCGATTCTCATCGTCTGCAGATCCACAACTGAGATGGCAAGCTGCTCTCTCAATCAAATCCACTACTCACGGGACGACCCCAATTTCCGGCGAAGTGGTCCACAACAAACGCACATGGCAGCAAAAACGACTTCTTTAACCGTTTCAGGAGGCTTTCGTCGAATTGTCCCTATTCCGGCGTTGAACTCAGGTGAGATCTGAGAGAACAGAACTGCTAGTTACTTTCCGAACATATAATATGTAAATAAAATTTTGTAACGATGAAAAATATCCAACTAGAAATTTTGCTGTAGCTAAAATTTTTAGGTTTCTGAATTCATATTTATTTTTACGGTATGCGTGTGTGAGAGAGTGAACACGATAGCGTTTAAAAGCTTTATTTTATTAAGCTCAAAATTGGTAGGCATGTTATACGTCACCGTCACACGAACTGCATAGATTTTCTTGAGAGTAGGATTTACAATTCTTTTACATTGACACAAAGAACAATTCTTATTTATTGCGGCCTATGGACTCGAATCCTTTGAGCTGCACTAGCATCGAAACTCTACATTCGATTCAGATGAAATCCGATAACCATGTTATAGAGCATCTTCTCAAGAATTATCTAGATTTTCAAATGTGTAACACAAATGTGTAACACAAATGTTTCAAATGTGTAATATAAAGGGGAATTCTTATATTATTATACTATTATGTTCTTTGAATTCGAATTCTTTTCGGTTAGTTTCCGTAACGTTAAATTATTCGAAACAGAAAAAAACTCATACACGTTATATTGCTTTGTAAAGTTTAATCATGCAATAAAATGTTGTGTGTTGTTCAACAAATGCATGTTCGGAAAGCCATCACTCCAGATTTTATTAATATAAGGGTTGGGATTGAGCTGGGTGTACATGATCTTTTTTTCTTTTTTTTCCCTCGCACTACACCTAATTAGACTGGGGCGTACTACTAGTAGATTCTGAACCACTAAAGACTTTCAACATTAGGACAAACACTATTATTTTGACAGTATTTTCAAAGATTTAATTGCTACAAACGAATTTAATTATAAAGAAATGAATATTTTGTTATAACGAATATTGTAGTGAATTATACTCATTATGATAAAGTCTTCAGGGGAAAAAAAGGAAATGATCTATAGGAAGCATAACAATGTTTAAAATTAAATGACTACGACTTATATGTTATTTTTATACGCTTTTTCAATTGATTCTTAGTTTAAAAAAAATAATAATAATGAGTTCCCTCCTTAAATATAATTTTCTTTCAGCTTTTTACTGTTATTATCCCATTATAACTTCTGCAAGTAATAAATCCTCTTCGTGGAGGCTGAAAATTCTGATTATGTGTCTCCAGTCCATTCCTACGGATAAATCCTATATCTCGTTATTTGCCCATTGCTCATTGAGCTCTAATGGAAAGTAAAATCCACTCGAACTCCTTCTCAACCACTGTAAGTTATAAAATAATTATACTAAAAATGCAAGAGATTTAACCAGAATCAGCGTTTTAATGCAATGCAAAAGTGGCGACGGGTTTTACCATTTGTTTTCAATTATGTTAAAAATTAAAATCGGAAGAACAATAAAGATAAAAATGTCACAAATATAATTAAAAAGAAGAAGAAGAAAAGGCGAAGACAGCGTGTAATTTTTTCAATTTTTTTTTTTTTTTTTTTTTTTTTTTTTTTTATGAAATATTTAAAGAATATATTAAAAGAATTACTTCTTTATCCTATTTCATAGAAGCCATTAAGTCGATACCAAGATAATTATTTACTTTGTAATACTTTCCAATTATTTCTGCTGTTCGCTCAACACTGTAGAACAGGAATAATTTTTCTTCTTAAATTTGTTTCTAAATTAAAGAGAATTCTTACAGTTCTTACAGTGGGCAGCAAAAGTATCCGATCACTATTCAATAATTCCAGTATTTAAAAAGTACACTTAATACTGTTTTGTTAAATAAATCCTTGTCGAATTACGTTCTTGGACTAATTAAGAACATGACACGACAAGGATTTATTGCTTGTGCTCGGATACTTTTGCTGCTGACTGTAAAATATAACGTTCTTCTGAGGTTCTTTTTAAAGTCATGTGGTATAAAACATTTATTGAAGAAATATGTTGGAAATTTTTACTTTACTATTTTAATTGCTTTCTACAGATTAATCTTCATGAGAGTTAAATTAGCAATCTCTCTCTCTCTCTCTCTCTCTTTTTTTTTTTTTTTTTCCTTTCTTCTTTCTTCTTTTGTATTGAAATGGGTTAAAATGTGAAAGGTGTATGTTTTTGTGTTGCATTTCAAACAGACAAATATATGATTTATAATCTTACTATTCTCTTAAAAATTTATGATTTGGTGAAGTTTTTGTCGGCGATGTTTTAATGTTGATACAAAACATATTACAAATGCGAGGTCAACACCAATTAGACGAATAGATTTTTCTAAGAAACGATCTAGATTTTTGATGCTTAAGCATCGCTAATTTGTGTTCCATATCCTATTTATAAATTCAAAATCCTTAACAGACTTCAGAAATTAAAGAACTGTATTGTAATGGATAAGTCAAATTTATAAATTAATTCATGCTGGTACATTAGTGCAAACTAAAACATCACTTAATGACTTGGAGAATGACGATCACAAAAGAGTAAGGACTTTGCAACAAAATGCAAGAAAATCCGTCCCATCTGGTAGCGGAACAGTTACAGCTCTCGCCTTCAGGATGCTTGTGTCGAGTCCTGGTTTTAGGCATGAATGTTTGTAACGGTTAACTTTGAACCGTAGATCTCGTTCTTACTTAGAAGCATGAATGAAAATAAAAATTACCACAAAACGGCATCTCGAATACAAATGCATAATTTGTGAGTTTTTGCAATGTAGGGCGTTTCTTAAAAAGCCTTTGCTCTTTATTATTCAACCTGAATTTTCGCTGGATTTATATTGCATGAAAATAAAAATGTGAGAAATTTGAGTAGCAGAACTTATCGGACAGTCTTCAACAAACTTCTATCAATTCATTCTTTATACAACGGTGACATAATATTTTGAAGTACTAGTTGTCATTATTTTGTTCTGTACTAAAACACAATTGTAATTAAATAACTGATGATTCTAAGTACTAATAGGTATATCTAAAACAATATTAAGATTATATGTCAATTCTCTTCTTTTGGTTTTAATTAAATTATTAATGTTAGGTTGTATAATAATTTTACATTTCGTATAATTATTTCTTCATCTAAATTTGCATAAATTCGATAATCCGGGACTAAGCGTTTACCAATCAAACCGGTTAATCGAGATTCTACTGGTTTTAGTGTGAATAAATAAATAGTTCAAAACAAGGAACCATTTCGGAAATCTCACAAAAATAACTTAATTTACACTGTTACACCGCAAGATTCTGCTCCCGAAGCTAGTGTTGAGAATTTCCAGGTTCAAACGCAGATCGTGTTCGTCGTCTTACTCGTTTAGAGTTTCCCTAGATTTTTCCTGAAACTAGCGTAAATATGGGACAGGGTCCTTTAGAAACACCCCTCCTCGAGAAAATATACTCTACCCAGGTTTAGGATCTAAAATACCGTGTCAATTAGCCTTAACTCATTTTCAGGGAAAATAAAAATGCAAATAGTTTTTGATATTATGTACAACGTATAATTAAGGGGGGGGGGGACTACACTGTACGAACCTATTCTTTCTCCCCCCCCCCCCCGTAAAATAATAATAATAATAAATCATAAGCTTCAAGTTTAATGATAAAATATGAAATACAGTCGACACCGGTTATAACGTACTGTCAGGGGACCAGAAAATATGGTACGTTATAACCGAAGTACGTTATAAGCAATATTTCCAATATAATTTAGTGCCTAACAAAAGAAAAAGGGGCATAATAGCACTCGCAATAATAGAGATTTTAAATAAAAAGTTTATGATTTTCTCAAAATAAAATAAGAAAAAAAAAAAAAAAAAAAAAAAACATTTTACTACTTACATGTTTATTTAGAAAAATAATCTCTTATTTTTCGTTGTTTTCTTTGTTTAGATGACACAGTAAAAATTACATTTTCAATATTTATAATGGAACTTTGCAGAGTCTCTGAATAGTCAGTATGGAATTCAACGAACCGCGATAAAGTTTTAAAGGTATAAAGGAGATATAAGGCGATAAAGGAGACATCGAAAGACGGTATCCAAGAAAATATACCGATTTCCAAACCAGAAATACAAGGTTGACATCCAATTTTGGCTTTTCATTCCAGTCTAAAAGGTACGATATAACCAGATTAAGGCTTTTGCATAGTCCGTTATAGATGAAGATGTAAACCATTACATTATATAGGGTTTCATTCGGGACCAAGCATCTGAGTACGTTATAAGCGAAAGTACGCTATATCCCAGGTACGTTATAACCGGTGTCGACTGTATAAATAAGTCTCACAGGAAATCTTTGGTAATGTTATTCTTAATAGATAATTTTATCAAAAGAAGTTTCAATGTTAGTGTTTTTCTGTGAGATTTAAAAATGTATGTCTGTGAAATCTGAGTAATATGGGATTTATGCGAGCAGTTATTAAAAATTTTAGTAAAACTATAATGGAAATATAGTTTGTAGCCAGTTGTTTTTTCAAGCCTGGACCAATACTGAGCTCAGTGTCGTTAATCGCCGCATACGAATTATTCAATATGTATTTCTAAAGTTTTCACATCCATAATCATCAACTGTTTATTACTATCATTATTTCATTTCAAATTCATTTTAGTTCACGATAAACGTGATTTGATATCCCATTTCTATGACTGATTGTGAAGTGCGGCTCCTCGTATATTCTAACATATATGGACTATTACATGGACGAAGGAATTTCACAAAAAATAAAAGTTATGCCACGGGATCAAATACTTGAAAAAGATACTTTGAATCAATAGGATTTTATGCCATGATGTAATAATTGCTACAGTAAGATACTTGAATTTTTTCTTAAAATTTAAATTACAACAAATATGATAATATTCTTTTTTACTATAGTAATTTAAACTAATTATTTAATTTTATCAATTTCTTAAATTTTAATGATGTTTAAAGAGAATCGTTGACGTATGAACAATTTAAAACTTTTTCAGTATTTTAAATGGAAAACCTATGCATACAGGCAACAGTCCAATCACATATATTTTAGCATTTTAATATCTCTTATTTCGAAATTCTATTGTTTTGTTTATATCTTGTGACCGATTCCATAACGTTGTCCTACATGATATAAAGTGCCATTTTATTTTAAATTTTCACAATCTTTATTTTTAACTTTATATGCAATATATTTCGGTTGCATTTTTCTGTAATTTTTGTGGACATTAAATTATTATCTGTATATATAATATATACAAATAAGTCAGATTAGTGATTTAATCAAACTAAAAAAAATTATGTATATATTTTTATGAAAGTCAAATTAAACCAAGTTACTTAAAAAATAATCAGTTGAAACGATAAACCACTCAAAATACTCACACAAATTATGCATTTGAAATAGTATTGCAGACATATTAGAAAATAAAACGAACAGATAAAGAAAGAAAATAATAATTACAGTATATGGAATATAGAAATTTAGAAAAGTAGTAGAATGGAATGTAATAAATAAACTCCCAAAATCAAAATAATTGTCATCGTGAAAGCTCTCTTTACAGAGTGATGTGGTAGTCGTGTGTGGGTTAATGCCTACCCTAAGCTAAGCTCCTAGGCCTAGATGGAATGCCTTTCGTGAGGATCTTTCTAAGGGACCCTAAGCCGAATTTCCCAAATTCAGAGAAAAACACGGAAAACTCCGAAAAGCGATGCCAACGAGTATGATTTAGGATGGAACCCGGCACACTTTCCGTCTCTTTAGAGGGAAGAAATAAATTCAAATAACTTCTAATTTGGTGAAAAATATTAATCCAATATTTCGTTACAATTACGTACGAATGTATTATAGGGTAGGTGCTCCAGTGACTGGCATGCTGCAGTAATTGACATCTATCCCGAAATAATTAATAAATAAGAAAAATAATAAAATCATATATTCTACATATAAGAATTTTAACATTTTATGTCAAACATTGGAGCATAGGGTGCTAATAACTGGTAAAATGAATAATTAGCAGTCACAAACACTGGAACATAGGGTGCCAATTACTGATAAAATGAAAAACTGGCAATGTCAATTCTGGAACATTGAGTGGGTGCCAAATAAAAATTCATAAAAAAAATAACAATAATTGTTACCAAATGCATATATTTTAACATATATGTGGTTCTGGATGTCTTTCATAACATACGTACTAACTTAAGATTTCTAAAAATATTTCCTGATGACTAGAACATTAAAAACACCAGAGATTGTTCTAAAAGTGTCAATCACTGGTGCACTTACCCTATACAATGTCATCATTTGTAAATATTCGATACTGTTAGTAATTGAAAATGTGATTTACAGTTTAAAACTATTTCTGAATACTGAAAATCTCTCTAATACTATATGGAGAAAAATACTCGAATACCCTATTCTTGCTTTCTCTTTATTTATTTAACGACTTTTCTTACATTATTTTATTATTCAACCGTTAATTACACAATGCTCAAAAAGTCGAGTGGAGTCACTCCAGATTTTTTATGTAACAAGATAGTTAAATTTGATTGTTGATACAGGCTTGGATTAAAATCTACGATGATTTACTTTTCTTTTTATATGCGCTTGGGAGCCCGTTTGGATGTATGCCTTTAAAATAAATCTGGCTGCTTTTTATTTTACAATACTGCACAATTAACACTTTGCTTGTGGATCATATAAAAGTACGTTTTTAAAAAAACGAGTCCTGCCTTTGGGCGCTCCTCTAAAGTACTATTTTAAAAAAGATTTTGCGTATACCTGTTACACTTTATGTGCCGTCAATGTGTGTATATATATACAGAGTGATCAGTTTAAAAGAGTACCCGTTGGTTTTTCTTATTACACTTAAATAGGACGGATGTGGCAACTATTCTAACACTGAACTATAATTGTTTCAACCTTGTTTAAGTGTGGGAGACAATTTCCAACACTGTTGGACTGTTACAACTTTATTTGTGTGGTAAAACAGAAATGGAGACGCACATTTTTTTTTTTTTTTTTTTTTTTTCTTAATCCTGCAATAATTTTATTTTTGAAAAACAAAAATTAATTAAAATTTTTTACATTATCAGGCCTACATTACATTTACATTATCATTATTATTTTTACATTATCATTTCATACGCTTTTCCAGAGAAGTCCTGCAAACATCGATGAATTAAAACAGATCATAACTGAAGAAATCTCGTCAATAACACCAACAATGCTGTGAAGTGTGTCAAAATCTTGGTTCGACGTGTTCATGTTTGCATTCAAAATGGTAGAGAACATTTTCAACATTTTCTGTGAGAAATAATAATATAAAAAAATTGAATAAAATTATGTTTTTCAAAGATAAAATTATTACAGGATTAAAAAAAAACTGTGCGTCTCCATTTCTGTTTTACCTCACAAATAAAGTCATAACAGTCCAACAGTGTTAGAAATTGTCTCACAAACTTAAACAAGGTTCAAACAATCATATTTCAATGTTAGAATAGTTGCCACATTCATCAAATTTAAGGGTTATAAGAAAAACTGATCACCCTGTATATATATATATATATATATATATATATTTTTTTTTTTTTTTTTTTTTTTTTTGCAAATGTTAATATTGCTAATTTTTGGAAACTAAGAATTCATTCATCTTTTAATGTTAATTTTAATTTATGATAATTTATGATTGAGTATTTAGGAGAATATTACACACACACACACACACACACATATATATATATATCTGAAAATACAAAAGTTTAACGTTTTAATTAAACAACCCTGTTAAATATCATCTTTTTAATAGTATTTTTAGCTTTAAGTTTTTAAGATTAATAACTATCTCTTAATGCTTTCATTTATTTCATTTCAGAAGCAACTAGTTCGATTAATCGTTTCTTTACTTTTAATCATTTCTTTTCAGTTTGTTCGTTTTGGCAGCCTGTTTATTTCTACTACTTCTGTTTGGAATCGGTTACATGTGGACTTAAAAATAATTATTCCATTTTTCAATTCTGGTTGAGTTAATGTTTAATCTAATTTCATTTTTTACTTTGTTTTGTTGCAAGATAGAGACTTGAGTTGTATATTGCTAGAATTAGCTATACAGCGATCCGAAATCTTGCTTATGCTGACAGAGATGCAAGTTTCCTGATCAAGATCATTTCTGGTTTTCAGCATTTAAAATTCTATTTTTCATTTCATGAATTCTCTTTTCTTTTAACAGATCCTTTTGGTTACTTTATCTCTTTCCATTTCTATTATTTGATGAATGTTTATATTGGATAAATTGATTCTGCAAATTATCTCATCGTTAGGCTTATGGTTTATGTGTGTCATTTCTCTTCTGCGTAAGTACTTTAATATGTTTTTACTACTCAGTGTAATTAAATTAAATTATCACCGTGACTATAATATTATTCGAACTAGATCTCATTTAAAATTTCATATGTTGGTATTTTCATCTCTCTTTCATTTGCTGAGTGATGTAAAGGAATTAAATTATTCAAATTATATATATATATATATATATATATATATATATATACAAGTGGAATTCACCGCATGGATTGTTGAATTTTTTTTTTTTTTTTTTTTTTTTTTTTTTTATGTAATGTTTTAGAGGAACGCCAAAAGCAAGTGTTTACTGTTCAACATTGAGAAATACAATGTGTTAATGTATAAGGTTTAAGCGCTACTCACATTTACTTTTAATTAAATAATTTTATTTAAAGACCGAAATTCCTCTGTGAATTAAGTTTCGCAATATCATCAGTTCAGCGTACGAATTGCTTCTACGGATGTTACGGATTAAAAAATAATCATCATACTTTATTTTATGACAATATTTGAAACCTATATGTTAAGACAATAGTTGATATACTGCAAGACAATGGATTATCAATTTTCATTTCAAAGTGAATAGAATTTTACAGCCATTGTAATACGATGTTTCAGCACACCATTCTATAAGTAAGACATTGCACTATGCTGCACTGACACCACCAATTCCACATTTTCAACAAAGTGAATAATAACCATTCTAGAATATCTTGCAAAATTAAATGTTCGAACAAATCGTTAATTTTAAAAGGTATATTTAAGTAATACTTATAATAAATTAATTCCAAATTAAAATAAATAAATACACTTTTTTATATACACACAAGAATATAGTGTATATACACAAAAACACATAATAAATAAAATTAGAACGAAGCCAAATTTAAAATCTAAAAATTTATTTTTCAAAATATAATATCAATATCCAATAAGTTCTGCAAATGGTTGTATGCTTTTCCAATATTTATGATATATTTTATAATTTAGAAATTTAAATACTATTTGAAATTTTTTGAAAGAAAAAAACTTTTATTTAGTTTTTTAAGAATTAAATTGTATTTTCGAATAATTCTGTCAGTAGGAATTTTGATAAAAATTTAGTGGAATAATAAAAATTAAATTTTTCGACTTCTGATTTAATTTTCCTTCTAATATTTAGTAATTTGAGAATAAAATTATATTTTCAAATAATTACCACGATACGAAAGAGAATGTTGGTAAAATATTTTTTCAATTATTTAAAAAAAAGACAAAAAAAAAAAAAAAAAATCCTGACTTTTGAATTAATTTCGTTTTATTTGTTTCTCGGGAGTCATGTACACATGCTTATCTAACCTAACTCGTTGAAAAGTTTCTTAAATGAATTCCTAAACCTTTTTCATTTATTAGAACTGTTATCCCAGTGAAAACAGAATAAAATTAAAGGTTTTCTATTGGCTTCTACGGAGGTCAGTAAAGGCGACGATTTTAAGAGATTAAATTTAAGAAGGAGGTGTGTATTTAAAACTGTCTAAATCTCGAATCCCTAATTCAACTAAGAACGGAATTACATAGTTTCTCAGAATGATTTTAAAGACGGAAGGAGGTGACTCACTACTATACAGCGGTTTGATGCGATTTTAAGCCTCCCCCCCCCCCCCTTGTTTGTTACATAAACAACAACAACAAAATAAATAAATAAATAAATAAATAAGAAAGAAAGAAAAATTACAAATTCTGCCAGATAAAAATCTCACGCGACAAAAGGGGTTTCAAAAGCACAAATATTTATAAAAGAGGAACCACCCGAGTCTGACAGTAGGAAACAATGTGCAGCTTGGAAACAATTAAAAATTCTTGAGGAGACGCCGTGCCCGTGCGACAAGTGAAAAATAATGGCTGATAGAGAACTTTGGGCTATTTTGAATTTTAACAATATTCAAGTAGTAACGAAAGTTCATTTATGGTTTATTCACAAGGGAACTTTAAAAAAGTGTTCATCAACATGTTAAATTGGGTGTATGGCGTAGCTTGTCAGAATTATTTTGATTACGTCAGCAGAAGAGAAGCTATTTAGTACTGATCCGTTTAGAACATGGTGGTCATTGTGAAAGACATTTAAATTTAGGGTAACTGTCTGGGCGAGAAGAGGATTAAGAAGTTAGATTTCTTATCTTCATTAGAATTCAAAAGTTTTAATTTCTCACTTTTAACTATCACCTTAAGAGCGAAAGCTATTCCTGATCTGCCGTGTTTATAAAGCTGTTTTAGAGACTTCTGTAGTACGAATAACCGTTTTATTCGATTCTTTTCAGAATGCACACAGAAAAAAACATTTTGTTGAGACTAAATTAACAAAAAAATATTGGTTGATTTAACAAATTTTTGCTGTTGAAAAAAAAAAAAAAAAAAAAAGTTAAATCAATCATATTTTTTTTTCTTTTTGCTAATTTATCCACAACAAAACATTTTTTTTTCTGTGCATTTATCGATTAAAAGCAGCGTATTTATTTACCATCTATTCTCTACACTAGGCTGACCATATATCCTCGAATCTCGAGGACAGTCCCCGAAAACAATCTTCGTCCCCAAAAAATTACAGCACATTCGGGGATGCCGGTTATAAAGTTATTAATGTTTTTTAATAATAATTTATTACATATATAATAAATAAGCTGAAATAAGTTTTTTTCAGTTGCTTTATACATAAAAATTACTAAACTTTTACAGTTTAAGGTGATTTAATAATTTACTTATTTTTTGTCTACGAAATTCGAGGACACCGCCATATTTGTCCTCGAATTCAATTTAAAAAAATATGGTCACTCTACTCCTACACTCAAGAAGATTGAAGTTGATTAAGTTTTACGTCGCACTTAAAAAAATGTTAACATTTTTTGAAACAATATTTGCAAAACGCGTGCAATGAGTTACACGACTTTTGCGTGCAATGAGGTATACGACGCAAAACCCAATTTCAACTTTTTAAAAAATTAAATATTTTATTAAACAATATTTAGAAGGCGCTTGCAATGAGTTATACGACTTTTCTTTGTAAAGCATTAATCAGCGATGCAATGCCAAGAGTACTGATTTACACATCCTACAAATCTTAGGCGGGTTCAATACTCGAGCCGGCCGCAAATCTTCGTGTCCACTAATGGTTGCTGTTACTAATAAAATCCGTCGTGGCTACAATGCCCTCCATGTTCCCAACCAAATTAAACCTTTGTGGGTTGCTGAAGTGGGGGGGGGGAATCTATCCCCTCCGTTTAAGATTCAAGAAAAAAAAAAAAAAAAAGAATGGCATGTCTCCAGATCATTGCTAATTGCCCGTAGTGTAGTACTAGTGCCCCTAGTGTGACGTAAAGCTCACTCACCCACCCTCCAAATGGTAATAAACAAATTTCATGTTATGTAGATGAATTCAATAAATTTAAACCATACAATCTTCATATATTTGTCTAGTGCATGTCATATATTTGATGTATTCTATAAGAAAATTTTAAATTAAATAATAACAATATTTTTAAAAGTCCATTTTTTAACAATGAATAATTTTAACATTAAAAAAAAAAAATTTGAATTCAAAGAATAATATGGCCTTCCCAATCTTAATGCACGGTCAGCATTTATATCGTATATGGCTATACACGATACAACCCATATTACAGCTCATATCGGAAACGACTTAATGCAAAACAGTACCAGAGATGCTCAATCGGATTTAAGCCAGATGATCGAGATAACCTTGGCCGTGTATTATTGTATGATTACTTTTTTTTTTTTACATAATATACGGTAGTATGACGTATTTCCTTTTATTAAAATTCATTTTACTAAACTTATCAAATATTTTATAGAACCACGCTATAAAATAAATGTCGTACAGTAGGTAACAAAAGTGTCTGAACACTAGCAAAAATTCCTATGTAAAAAAAGTACACATCATAGGGTTGCGTATAATAAATCCTTGTCGAATCCTGTTCTTAGTCAGTGTAAGAACATGATTCGATAAGGATTTATTTAACAAAACCGTATGAAGTGTACTTCTTTTACATAGGAATTTTTGCTAGTGTTCGGACACTTTTGTTACCGACTGTACGTCGCGTTTTAAAGGCTTGTGTGTTTCATAATTTAGTTCAAGAAATATCACAAGTATATTCAATTTTTTTTTTTCTGAGATAAGGGAAATGTTGGGAAACTGTTACTCGAATAATAAAAGTTAAGTTTGTTGGGTCTTGATCTAATTCCACTACAATTGTTTCTCGTGGAACAAACGCACATGATTAACAAATGCATTGACAATATTTACCTAACGCGAGCACTGAGTTGCACGAATTTATAAAATGCTAACATTAGGCATTCGCATAACAAAAAGCATTTATTTATTTTAATACTAGCAGCGAAGGAGAAATTCCTTATAAGAAATGAATCTATCGACCCTAACGCTTGTTGTGAGGCTGTAATTAGTCGATATAATTTGTTTCTTTTTTATGAACCCGGGGGTGGTTTTGTCTTTTCTCTCCCATCCTTTGACCAAATGAAATGGAAAGGTGACCCAGTGGTCTGTGTCGCGCGGTGCACACCCCGTTTTTAGCCCACCACGCCCTTTCACCTTTTCCACTGAAAAAGAAAAACAATCTTCTGAACATGGAGTCATTCACCATTAAGAGCATTAGGTCACACATCTAAATCTAAGATATATTTATAATCGTAACCGTAACCCGGAATACGGAATTGGATTGATTAGTAGAATTAAAATAAACCAGAGAGATAGAGGACAGTTAACCCCGTGAAATGGCTAAAAGAAATTTTATGATTATTTATTTAATTGTATAACCCTTTTTTATTTATTTATTTTTTTTTTTTTTATTCTGGAAAAAAAAAATTGTCCCGAGTGAAAAAGATGTCGGTCATGAAATTATCTTTTTAGCGCGCCATGTCAAAATGGTACAAAAATTATTTAAAATCACACACACACGCACACACACAAAAAAAAAAAAAAAAAAAAAAAAAAAAAATGAGTGACATAAAATAGAACAGTTACTGCATATATTTAGAAATATGGTGTTTTTTGTGAACACAATAGTTTTAGACAAACAATTCTTTACCATTTGTAACTCTACTTATAAACCGTGATAGGTAAGATGAAAACTGATGCGACCATAGATAAAGTAATATATATAGATCTATCATCCCCATGTTATCGAGCAAAAAAATTTGATGCCGAAAAAAAGTTCTAAAATCAGCGATTAGAGAGTATTGAAAAAAAGAATAAAAAGAAAATTGAATTTGAAACTGTACCTGGAGTTTTTCATTCCCCTTTAGTAAATAAACTATTCATAAATTTCATTTACTAAATTATCCGTGTGTATTCCTGTGTGTGATTGACTCGGGAAAATTCAGCCATTAGAGTGACTTTTCTCGAAAAAAAAGGTATCACTTTTTCCCTCTCGCTGATCAATCTGTGTCTTATTACTATATCTATGGATGCGGCAGACTATTTAATAAATAATACTCTAATTTGGTTATGCATAGAGGGCAGACTGATTAAACGTAGATAAGGCCGTTAGAATTAATATTTACAAATTACTCATTGCTTTCTATTCTTCTATGCGTAATTTGGTATGTACGAAAAATATACAAATAAATAAGTAAACATTGAATGGATGCTGACTATTCTAAGATGCGTTCCAAGAAATAAATATAAAATGTGGTGAAAGTGGAGATTTCGTTGAAAAAACATGGAACTCTCTTAAATATTTTCGAATATGTACATTTTAGTTATTTTGTGTCTAAATTAGAACACAGAAAAATAGCTTGAGATATTCACAGTACATTTCCGGACGAATTTAAACGCAAATTTGTCCCAGAATTCACCTTTTGAAACTAATATTTGCAACAAGATTAAAAATAATGATGTATCAACATTTATGTTCTAGCACTGGAAACATCAATAAGAGCTAATGAATATTTTTCGAAATATTTATATCAGAAATCTGTAAAGGGATGGATGTAACAAATCGTTCTTCAAAAATGTCTTTTCCTCTGCCTGAAGATCCTTAAAAGCAATTTACGGGTCCTAAAATGTCTGTTCAACGAGTGTAATCAAATTGTCTACTAAAAGAAACATTTTAAATTGCATTTAAATAACTATTATTCAATAAAAAGTTTGCAAATAAAAGAAAATGTAGTTGTGTTTTTTAATATTATTGGCAATTTATATACTTAAATAATTCATATATATATATATATATATATATATATATATATATATATATATTCATTAACTCTTTAGCGTTCACTACTTATTTTAAAAATTATTAAACTAATTTTAAAAATGGCTTTTAGACACATAGCTGATCATAAATATTTAAAAAATACAAACTTAGCGTTGTTCCTTTTCGAGAAATTTTTGGTTTGAAACATCTATAAGTTAACCTTATTAAATTCAAATAATATTTAATTCAATAAATAAAACACTTTGTAAGTAAACATTATTGACTACAAAAACTCGCAAAAGTTGTTTCAGGTGAAAATAATAGTCCAGCTCTTCATTAAATGAAAAAAAACTAGACATGAGTGTATCATCAAACCAGCAATTCGCACTCACGCACGCTAAGAAACTTCAAGTGACTTATGCATGTAGCTTCCTTTGAAGCATTATTTGTTAAATTTTGGAATAGTGCTGCTATCTACCGAACAGAAATGGAAGAAAAATTTAAAATCTGATTAAAACAAGGGGGAAATGTTTAAAAAATGCTGCATAAAATTTTTTAAATTATGTCAAATGCTTGGTTAGCTGCGAAATCAATGAACGTTAATGGGTTAATTCCATTCTTATGTCAGAGAGAATTTTAATATTGATTTAATGAAATTCTGAAAATGTACTTATAATGTAGATGACAAATAATGCCAACCAACTGCCAGTAAAATTTCAAATCGTTTGCTACAAATAATATAGAATAACTTTAGTATAGAATAACTTTAATATATAATTAAAAACCATAGCAATGATAACTGTAGGTTCAAGTAGGATTGGTATGGTTGATCCTGAAAAAAAAAAATTCTTCCTAAGTTATAAAAATTAATCGTCAAAGTAAAACAAACCAAATAATTTTCTAGCATTGCTCTTTACTTAAAAAAATAAATAAATAAATGACGCAAAGCCAAAGTTTATTTTTAAAACGCCTTAAATAACTTTTTTATACTTCAATTACATTTATGTTTGTCGTTTCAAAACTTTTTGTTGTGATTTTTATTAAATGTAGTAAACAATAAATGCATTGTTATCGATCTTAACTTTTTGTTGGCGCGATTTAATTAACTTTGCCTCGTAATGGTATCCTACCACAAGTTTTTCTTTTGTTGTTGCTGTTCTTACAATGAAGAAAAGAAAAACAAGGAAATTTCTAGATTATGTTTATAATAAAAAAGGATAAAACTTTTAACTATTACCATTTTAACCATATTTTTTTTCGAGATTTAACAATTGGCAGAAACTTCTCTATTTCTTAACATTTGAAATGTTTTCCAAAACTTATTCTTTTAAATAAATTTTTGGAAGATATAGATGATTGTTTAAGAGTATCTTTCATAAATTTAAAGTTTTACTAAATAGCAGTTACGACTTACCGAACAACAGTTTTCTCTTTATAGAATTTTAGAATTTTAGAAATTTGAAAAAAAAAAAAAAAAAAAAAAAAAAAAAAAAAAAAAAAATGGAGTTTTGTTTTTTCTTTAATAGTACCTCCTTACGGATTCACGTAACACGTACCTTGAGCGCTATGCACTGTTACAAAATTTCCTGTGGCTTTAAGTATACTTATCATTTGTGTCTTCAAAAATAATTAAAAATTAATAATTCCACATAAATAATAATAATAAAAAAAATCTAATCATGTTTTTATGCCAAAATGTACTAAAAACTCGAAGTGTATTAGACAGTTATTTCATGATTTGACATTGGGAGATAGGTTTTTACCTTGAAACCTGCTCCTGATGAGAAAGGACTGTAAATTGTATTGTCATATATTATGGATTCATGTCTAAAATGGATTCAGTGCTTAAAAAATAAATAACAAAATTTTACACAGACAGACAGGCTTTTTACACCTGGACAGGGTGAAAGTGGTTATCGTCATCGGCACCACTCTTTTTATTTAGAAAAAAATGAGTATATTTTTACTCTAATATCCTTTGATTAAATAAAATACAGATTATTTAAAAAAATTTCAGGTGGAAGAGTTCCGTCAAAAGACGGAAAACTTTCACCCCTGACCCTCAAACTCGCTTACGGTGAGAAAGATCCATCAAAAATTCTTATATATTTTATTGGCATCGACTGTGAACTCAGATTTATTATTTGAGTAAAGTCAGTTTGGTAAAAATGTATTAAAAGGAATCGCAAGATTTGACATAAGCAGGATGATTTTAGTCCCTGTAACCTGCCCCTAATATTCTTGAAATATTTGCAAATTTTATTGTCATCGACTGTGGATTCAGATTTATTATTTGAGTAAAGACAGTTTGGTAAAAATGTATTAAAATGAATTGAAAGATACTTATCATTAAGTGTATCATTAAGCAGGATGATTTTTGCCCCTGGAACCTGCCCCTAGTATTCTTGAAATATTTGAAAATTTTATTGTCATCGACTGTGGATTCAGATTTATTATTTGAGTAAAGACAGTTTGGTAAAAATGTATTAAAATGAATTGAAAGATACTTATCATTAAGTGTATCATTAAGCAGGATGATTTTTGCCCCTGGAACCTGCCCCTAGTATTCTTGAAATATTTGCAAATTTTGTTGTCATCGACTGTGGATTCAGATTTATTATTTGAGTAAAGACAGTTTGGTAAAAATGTATTAAAATGAATTGAAAGATACTTATCATTAAGTGTATCATTAAGCAGGATGATTTTTGCCCCTGGAACCTGCCCCTAGTATTCTTGAAATATTTGAAAATTTTATTGTCATCGACTGTGGATTCAGATTTATTATTTGAGTAAAGACAGTTTGGTAAAAATGTATTAAAATGAATTGAAAGATACTTATCATTAAGTGTATCATTAAGCAGGATGATTTTTGCCCCTGGAACCTGCCCCTAGTATTCTTGAAATATTTGAAAATTTTATTGTCATCGACTGTGGATTCAGATTTATTATTTGAGTAAAGACAGTTTGGTAAAAATGTATTAAAATGAATTGAAAGATACTTATCATTAAGTGTATCATTAAGCAGGATGATTTTTGCCCCTGGAACCTGCCCCTAGTATTCTTGAAATATTTGCAAATTTTATTGTCATCGACTGTGGATTCAGATTTATTATTTGAGTAAAGACAGTTTGGTAAAAATGTATTAAAATGAATTGAAAGATACTTATCATTAAGTGTATCATTAAGCAGGATGATTTTTGCCCCTGGAACCTGCCCCTAGTATTCTTGAAATATTTGAAAATTTTATTGTCATCGACTGTGGATTCAGATTTATTATTTGAGTAAAGACAGTTTGGTAAAAATGTATTAAAATTAATTGAAAGATACTTATCATTAAGTGTATCATTAAGCAGGATGATTTTTGCCCCTGGAACCTGCCCCTAGTATTCTTGAAATATTTGCAAATTTTATTGTCATCGGCTATGAACCCATGCGTAAATTTTGAGCAAAATCAGTTGGATGAAAGCAGGTTAAAATTCACTACAGTATTTGACCCAGACAGATCAACCAAGTTAAATAAAAGCGTGGGAAAAACACATTTCCTATAGATTTTATGATCGATGGAAAAATGCCATGTAATAATTTTTTGTAAGATTGAAAAATTTTAAAAATGGACAGATATGTCTTTTGTGTTGCATATGTACACAATAATGAAGATGTTAATTAATAAATGCATTAATTACCAACTCAACATAGGTGTCAAATCTTCCGTTTTTCAAGGGATATTTAATAATAGAAAATTTTTATGATAATTTTCACCTCATTTGATCGTCAAAAATATATCACATATACCTTCAAAAAAAAGGGGGGGGTGACAAATCTGATTAAAAAATTAAAAATATTGGCAGCTATGCTTTAGTATTACTTAAATATCGAAAAACTATTTCATGAGGACGATCGGATCTAACCCCTACACCAGCACCACACCATCGAAAAAGCATTAGCTGATAAATAAAACTGATTTTTTCTACAGAATCTTTTCTTCCTCTTTGAAAGTGTGAAGACACGTATGACAGGCGAGAAATGTACGATAATTTTATACGCACTCGATATGCAAATCGTTTTATTTTTTTCCAACTAAGTCAAACAGATCTTATGTAGAAAAAACAGAGTACTAAAACTTTCCGGAAGACCTCAATGGAAGCACAGCAATAGAAAGATGGAAAACCCCGTCGCATCTTGACGTAGTTGAGCGCCGAAAGCTGAAAGAAAGAGAAAAACTTTTGTATGTCACGTTTCGCATATCTTGTTTTATGAACTCTGATCTTTTTTACAGGCTCTTTTATAAAAGTGTTTTTTTTTTCATTTGTATTTTATTTTCTCTTTTAAGATTTGGCCTCTGCAAGATACTTCCGGGGGCGATCGAGAACGCACTGGTTAATTCAGCTGACAAATACGATCGATTGTTGTTAAAGTGACAACTTTAGCTTCCAGATTCCTGATAAGTTTATCAGACCTGCTAACAATTTTAATTTATTCCGCAGTGTTGTTAGCATCTGTTTTTATTTTCACACCACTTTGTTTAACATGCAAGTTTCGTCTTATTTAATCGTAATTACATAATGTGAAAGATATTCTAGAAAAAAAGGTGAAAAAAAAAAAAAAAGCGGGTATTAGCAATGTTGCGAAATACACCCCGCGACAAAAAGATAAGAACAAAGGGTTTTTTCTTTGATTTTTCATAAAATAACGTTATCTAAATTGTGCTTATCATTTATTAGTATTATAAAATAACACTATTCTTGGACTAATTTTTGTTTTAAGACTAATTTAGAAAATTTTTAAGACTAAATTTTTTCTAATCCTTTCATCCTATCTTTTTGTCGCGGGGTGTATATTAGAAATGTTGTGAAATATATTAGAAATGTTGTGAAGTCCGAGTTTATGCTTCAAATTCAATCATTTTGCGGTGACGTAAAAGAGATAGACGAAGACATCGTCCACTGATTAATGATTTTTTTCCCTTCCTTTTTAAAGGAATTCACATTGTTCGTTAAGTTAAATAATAATTGCATTTATTTTCTTCTTTGATAAAGATGCTTGCTTTTTACAAACGGGAAAGAGTCGCTTAAATGTAATTTCTGTCGTGTGAGGGTTCCATGAAATGTTAAAAATTTGAAAAATTAAATATGTTAAAGCATAACACGTTAAGTGAATCAGTGATACACTGGATGGCTATCACTCTTTGCTTTAAGAGAAGTGAAATTTAGTCCGTTCTAAAAAATATTTTTTCTATAGAACAAGGTTGAAACTAATATTTTTATCTCTTTTTTCTAATAATGTTTAGAGGTGGTACCTTCTTTTAAAAAGAGTACATTATAAATTCCATTTAAAAAATTTGTTGGGATACATGAATATTCGGAATATGTCATAGGATTTCACCATACCAAAATGGTTAAATAAAGTAAATATGAAAAGTAAATAATATGTCCTTAATAAAAGTTCATTATAGTTTATAGTAAGCATTTTTTTAATTTACATTATTTAACCATTTTCCATTTTTGTCCAATAGTTCTATTTTATATATGTATTAGATTTAAAAAATACAGTGCGGTTCCAGAGAAAATTAAGTTACATAGCTTCCTTAAATCATAGTACAATCTTACACAATGCTACTTTACGTTTAGAATAAACACAGTCATTTCATGGGGAAGAATGTATAGTTGTAAATATTTCTGTTTATTCCTTCACAAAATATTTGAATTCAACTGTGCATTACTAGCAATAATCAGACTTGAATTTGTTTGCAAAAATGCTGAAACATGACAGGTAATGCTATATAAATATATATATATTCAGTAAGCTCTTATTGTGTCACAGCTAATTTTTTTTTTTTTCATGTTTCTTATCTTTATAAAGGATATTTTTATAAAATATCCTTTATTAAATATCCTTTTATGTAAACTAATCAAGAAAATATTTAAAAAAATAATAATAATAATAATAAAATCTAAGTAAATTTTTAATTATTATTTAATAGTGCTTTTTTGTTTATCTTGGATTTTATGTACAGTCGGTAACAAAAGTGTCCGAACACTAGCAAAAATTCCTATATAAAAAAAGGTACACTTAATACAGTTTTATTAAATAAATCCTTGTCGAATCCTGTTCTTAATCAGTCTAAAAACAGGATTCGACAAGAATTTATTTAACTAACTGTATTAAGTGTACTTTTTTTATATAGGAATTTTTGCTAGTATTCGGAGACTTTTGTTACCGACTGTATATTATTTTAAATCATTGCATAGTTATTATTATTATTCTGAAAGTGTAATGCCATATTCATGTTGCTCAACAGTCTTCTTCTAAAACGCAGTGACAAAAAAAAAAAAAAAAAAAAAAAAAAAAAAAAATCGCCTTAAATAGATACATTTTGAAAATTCCTGTATTTTCATAACAAGTAATCTACTTATTTATTTATTCAGTTATAACATTCACATTAAGAACGAAAACAAAATATTGTAATTGCTAATAAAGAAAACAACAGAAAAAAATGAATAAAGTTATTGATATTAACACGTTTTTCAACACATAATTTAACAATTAAGTAGAAAAGTTAGTAATTTTAAAGTATAGTAGATAGAAATATTTTTATGGGGTTGAATTTTGGATTTGAACTTTTCTTTCAGAAATTTCCTCGTAAATGATATTTGTCTTTTTGTTGTTGCTGCTGTTCACTTGTTTTTTTTTTTTTTTGTTGTTGTTGTTGTTTGTTTTTTTAAGCGCAGCCCACTCAAATATGATGGTGAATAAGCTTTTTATTAAGAATATTTGTTTCTTTAATATTTTTGTAGAAATTTATGCATAAAAATATATAATGGATGTACCGGGTGATCCAAAAGTCAGGACAAACTTTAAAAATGAATAATTCGAAAACGAATCAAGATACAAAGATACGGTTTGCACCAAACGGATGAAAACGAAACCGGGTTTTGTGTGGCAAAGGAAAGAAATTAGTTCTGTTGGCGACCAACAGATGGCGCTATAGTGTTTTATTTCACCAAAAGATGACTTACAAATGAAAAAAATGTTGACAACTTACAAATCAGCTTAATTACAGTTAATTAGAACTACTACAGTAACTGTTCAATGTCCATCATTCAGAAGTACAGCTGTGAGATGATTCACCACATCGTTCACAACATTTAGTAGCATTTCTTGCATTATGGCAGACAAATTTTGGCAGATGGCATCTTTCAGTGCTGCTACTGATGCCGGTTGGTCGCGGTACACTTTTGACTTCCAAGAATCCCCACAGCCAAAAGTCATAGGGTGTCAGATCGGGAGATCTTGGAGGCCATGCGTGATTAAAGTAGCGACTGAGAATGCGATATTTCGATGCATATAAGCTTCGACTACCATTACCTGCTGTAGTTGTTCCTTTTTATATCGTTTGTTGCTTTGCATAATCCTACATCAGAAATACGACAGCGCCATCTGTTGGTCGCCAACAGAACTATTTTTTATTTCTTTGCCACACAAAACCCGGCTTCTTTTCCATCCATTTGGTGCAAACCGTATCTTTGTATCGTGATTCGTTTCAGAATTATTCATTTTTAAAATTTGTCTTGACTTTTGGATCACCCTGTATATTCAAAAGATAATCTTTTAAATATTACACTTTAAGTCATTTTTTTTTTTTCCAGAACAATTAAAATTATCTCTACGCCGGTTGAAAGTCGATTCTCTAAAATTAAAATTAATAAACAAATAGAAAATTATGTATATACAATACAATAACAAGTAAGACTTGTTAAATAATTGTATATTTATAAATTTATTATAAATTTATTTAATATATTTAATACATACAATTTTCTTCATTCAAAATGTATACTTCAACTATCAAAATACAAAGAGTCCCTCTCTCTATTTTAATTTAAAAAAAATAGACACTTTCTTTTATTAACGTCGAGCTTGTATTCTATCTTTTATTCTATTTTAAAATAATATAATTATTATTGTTTCAAGTAAAATATTTATTAAAATATTCGATAACAAAATTAATATTATCTATTCGTAAAGAAACTTTCACGAATTAAAACATATGTAGGGGCATCGTAAAGTTTTAATTATTACTAAGAAAGGAACGATGATTTTGCAAAATTAATTATGTATATTATTATGTGTTTCTTATATGATATATTATTGTAAACTGTAAATGTTTAAGATATAAAAAGCTCTAAAAAATGCATAACTTTGGGTGGTGACTTTGTACAGTCTGAAGAATAACAAACGAAAATTAAATTTTCTTTCCCGATCATTTCGGACAATAAATAATTCCTCTTATACATTCTCCCCCATTTTATTATTTTTTCTTTTCATCATTTAGAACATATCTTTTGCCTGTACGTCTTTTCTTTTTTTCCTCCCCAAATACCATTTATTTCCTTTGGATGGAAACTTTTAACTTTTAGTATAATTTTTGAAGCTTTGTAATAAAGCATTTCAATGTACATTGTTGTCATATTTATTTCTGTTTTTTACCTTCTCAACAGTATTGCAGTTTCTGGAATTGATTCTCACGGCTCCATACCTCGATTCATTCTTCATATAAACGATTCCCATTGTTCAACAACAAAAAGAAGAATTTCGTATATTTGTATGTAGAGATTCAATTAAGTAAAACAATCAATCAATTAAAATCGTATACATAGCATTTTATTTACATACTATATACAAAAGACACTTTACATAATAAATAAAAATTGTCGTGAAACACACTGCCATCAACAATTTCTGCGATGATTATATCTGTTGAAAAAATGATGTTAATTTGCCAAAAATTCAGTTTCATTGATTTTAATTTAAAACAAAACACTAGGCCCATATCATAGTTGCTGAAATTCCTCTATATTAATTTTTTAAATCTTTAAACGACGCATCTTAAAAATGCACAGTACTTATTCTCGTCGACAGCCAAAGCTTGTGGAGAAACTTGTTTAAAGAACGACTCATAATCTAATATATCTATTTTTTTAAATTCCGTTTACACAATCAGAAAATTGCGTACCGTTAAATTTATTCCGTTTTTGAAAAACTTATTTTACAATTTTTAATATTTTATTTTTGAGTTAAAAAATGCGAAAAATTGACATCATTTTCCGAATTTTTTAGCTCTTTAACCTTTTACACGCCGCATTCAGATTCGAGTGTAATTTTAATTAGTTTTTTTTTTTTTTTTTTTTTTTTTTTTTTACATATTTTGCCTTCTAATGTTTTAGTTTAAAGAACTCTATCTTTAAAATGTGTAAAAAGAAAGAAAAAAATTAATATAATTTAAGATTATTATATTTAATATTATTAATTTAATGTTATTATATTTTAATATTATTTTATTTTATTTTATTTTAATAATGTAATCTATTTTAAACATGCCAGAACATTTTTAGAAGCATTTGCTTATTTTTCTAAATTATGGGAATTTTTAAACTGTGAGGTAAAAAGGTAAATGGGTCTGTAATGGGTCTGAAGTAAAAAGGTCATTTTTATAATTTTCTGTACATTTCCCCTTTTATGGTTGAATTGTAATTTTATTTCAAAAATTAAGTAATTTTTCTATTATATCTGATAGTCAAGTCAGTATTCATGATATTTAATTTGTAAATGTATTTTTAATTCCATGTTCCATTTATGGAACATTGGCGTGTAAAAGGTTAATAAAACATTAAAATTTGAAAAATCAAATTTGGGAAACGAGAAAAAAATTAACAGTTTTGAATTTACTGATTGTAAAAAACGGAGTTTGAAAAATATAATTAGGTAAGAAGTATGTTTCACCATAGAATAACATGAGCTTAGGCGGCGAAAACAGATATTGTACGGTCTTAATACTGCTGTATTTTTAGTTGGAGTATGATAATTTATTTTCAAACGTATATAGAATACATAATATTTTCTTTTTTTTATATAAACATTAATGAAGATATTACTTGCAAGAGAACAAAATCAAGAATTATATGTAATTTAACGTAATTTTATCTTCATTATGAAGTAAAATAAATTTAAAATCCACATCGCATTGGTCAAAAATCAACACCCAAATGCTCACTTTATGTTAGAAAGAAAATATATCTGTCTGTATGAAAAGCACAAAAATTATTGTTTTTGGTCTAAGCATTGTAGCCATTTGTGCAACAGGAAAATTGTAATACACGCTGCACTGACGCCTACATATTTTTGATTGACAAAAGACTCTGCTTCATAATTTCTATCCAAAACAACTGTTTCAAGATCTTTCAATTTTTTATCGTGTTTTTATACAAACCTTTCACTTTTCGTACATCTCTTTCACTGTGTGTACGCAACAGCAACTACACATCCAAATACATCTTGCTTCAAAAATTATAGAAAATAACGATATGATTATTATATTTTTAGAAGGTTATTCACAACATATTTTGATATGTTATTATATTCCACGAGGAAAGAATCAGCTATAAATTTGTAAAATATTTAATTTCAAATAAAAGTATTTCCAAATGACATTGCAAAGAAAGTTGGAAACTGAAATACATTAGAATATATTGAAATGAAAATTACGACAATTATTATTTTACTAACTTTTTAAAGTTTTTGAAATATAAAGGCAAGATTCATCGGTCCAAGAAGTGATAAGGTGATAAGACTTAATATTTCCTCAAAAAAAAAAAATAAATAAATAAAATAATAATAATAATAATAAAGTGTAGCGGAGTTTTTTATGTCATCCAGGTTTAAAAGGTAGCTAGGATCGGATTTAATTAATTCTCATCAATTGCGTTTTTACAAAAATATCCTTCACATTTAATCTCAAGTCTAAGGCTAACAGTAAAATTACTTTTGTATAAAAATATGCAATATTTCAATAAAAAATACAATACGACTCTTTTCTAAAACCTCACAAAGAAAATTTTAATAAATTTTGGAAGATTTTTTGAAGGATTTTTATATGTATGCATGCTTATAAATTTTGAAAAATTATTTGCTTTTCTCAACTTGATAGATCTCTTGCAAATGACATATAACTTAAACACACAATGGAATTTTTTTTTTTTTTTTCCTCAACATTATTTATTTATTTTAGCATATTTAATTGAGAATTCCTAGTAGAATAAAATTTTGCTACGTATAAACATTTTTGTAAAATACATTAAAAAGAAAAAAAAAAAAGCTTAATTAATTAAATACAATTCATTAACATAACAACAATAAACAAACAGAAAAGAAGTTTTAATCATGACAGTGCATATTCTTTCAAATAAAATAAAAATTAATAAATAAAAATTATAAATGAACAATGACATCACGAAATTATGACAACATAAAAGTCTCAAGAATTTTCGCATAAATATTTTTTAACAGTGGATATAAATAATACTCACAAATCATTTTTTTTTAACCAAAATGACTGCTGCATTATTGCACATTAAATTTTATTAACATCGAAGGAAAAATACGTATAAAAATTGCAATATGTGAATTAATACTATCATTGTAATTTTAAATATACAAGGATTTTTTTCTTTTTTCATGAATAGACAGTATCTCGTAAAAAGTGTACTTATTCCAATCCGTTTCAGATCATAATCATCATATAATGCTGGAATATCAGTGAAGAATGTTTGAGTTATAAAGCTTGAGAGCAGTGCACTCACAGCCTGTTCGAATCCTTGTCAAGCACTCATTGCAGTTTGAAGTAACAGTCTTGGACTAGTAAGTTACTATGTACACTTGGAATTGTATCATAAAACTACATTTGGCATTAGAGAAAAATAAGGCACGCAAGTCATCTTGCTAACACTAGAAGTATTAAGCAGTCTTTCTTGAATAGTGTATATATATATATATATATATATATATATTACTTTTTTATCTATACAAGTTGTGATTAAAAAAAAAATCAGAATTATTAAATTTTTAATAGTTAGCTAAATTGCTATTGAAATTTACAAAATAAAAAATAATTTATCCAGAAGAACAATTTATGATTATCATAGTAAAAATACATTTATGCATACACTTAACTTTTTGCTTATTTATGTCATTTCTATAACAGCACTGTGATTTTCTGCTACATTAAAAACTCAATTAATAGAGAACTTGAATTCATAGTACTTCAAAATGTGACAAAAATATTACAAATTTGAAACAATAAAGTTATAAAAAAATATGATAATTAATTATTTTTGGAATACATCAAAACAATGACTTTTTAAACACAATTAAAACATGATTGACTGATTTTTTTAACTAAGAAATGGTTTTATAGCCCTTTCCGACCCAGGTCGTACGATCGTGAGGGTTAGACATCTACTTACATATTTGCATCTGGAACAGTCGTATGTAATAAAATCAGGAAATGAACGATCGAACTAATTAGCAGAAAGTGAAAAGTACAATTTTCAGCCAACAAATGTCGGTTATAGTCCATATTTTTCTTTCAGTTTACAAAAACAGAAGAATGTAATGTTTAAGGGGGGGGGGGGGGTGTTTCGGGTCGGAAAGGACTATAAATTAATGACGTCTCAAACCTAAATTTTAATGTCACGAAGCAGACAACACTATATTATAAAAGTAATTTTTTCTCGTAATTTTAAAGAGAGATTTTTATTTATTATTACCCAAAAATGAATGTGAAAAAACAGTGGTGACAGTGTACCGGTCTTAATGTATACCTGTTCGACCTTTAACGTTTAGCATTGAAAGCAGCTCTTTCCAAAATAAAACCTAACTATCTATATTAGTGAAAATTATATTGAAAAAAAAATTTTTTTTTTCTTGACAACACATAAAATATTTAAAAAAAAAAAAAAAAAAAAAATTACTTCTTTAAAAACTGATACTGACAAATAATAAAAAGTCGGGGATATTCTTGGATTATCTTCTTATACATTGAATTGATTTTTAAAAAAGGCTAAAAATTATCTGTTAACTACATGAAGTAGAGGAAATTGTAATAGGTTTGTACCGTAAAGTATACTTCAAAACGACTACTCAGTAATTCTAGTGTTGCAAGAAAACCGTGCGAATCGAATGAAACACAAATCACTTTTTATTTTTTTTCCATTTTCTTCCCAAGAAGCCTTCTTTTCTCCTTCCTTACAGCTTAAAAGTAGAACATTCAAGCTGACTTCTGTTGATTTCCAGTTTCGTTTTAAAATCTCCCTTCATTCAAAACTTTACAACACACAAGACAGCGTATAACTCAACTTCCTGCGAATTCTTCTTAGTCACTTTTCAAATAAGTTGTGAGAGGATTTTTGCCTCTTCTGTGACTTCTCGGTAAATTACTTTTTGAATCTATAATGAGAAGAAAAGGGGAAAGAAAGAGAAAAAATTAATATGTTTATATTATGTATAATAATTTATAATTATTAGAGTTTGATTTAAAATCCTTTAATAGCTAACGAATAACCGGTAACTAATTCTGATATCATTTACATGTGAACTAATCAAAACTAGAAAGTTAACCCTTAACGCTCGACATATTTTCCTATTTTGAACAGTAAGACACGCCTTTTGGCGTTCCTTTAAAACGTCACACGTATAGTCATAGCTGCCAATATTTTAATTTATTCCGGAGTACTTTTAGCCCCGCCTTTAATTCGCACCACTTTATTTATAGAAAAATTTTCTTCAATACATAACTTCGATAAAATAAGAAAAAATTCCTTTTAAAAAATAAGTGGTATGAATTAGAGGCGGGGCTAAAATTACTCCGGAATAAATTAAAATATTGGCAGCTATGGTATAGTTTCCAACTTACTACCTTTTGGCTACCGAAAAATTGTAATAATTTGTTTTATTTTACTTCATCATTAAATAAAATAAATCTTTCTGTTAAAATTTGCCGGTAGCCGAAAGGTAGCCTATAGTTACACGTTTTAGAAAAATATCATTTCATTTGCAGAGGAACACCTTAAGGCGTGGCTCGATTTTTTAATGTACCCTCAGAAGGGACATACGAGCGATAAGAGTTAAAAAAGAAAAAGCAGCAAAAAATAAGTTTTTTCATATAGGGAAAAAATATATTAAGTTGAATAAATCAATATATAATAGACAAGAAAATAGAGGAAGTATTCTAATAATGTGATAATTTTACACCTAACTGATGGATATAAAAGCACCATACATATATATAGTTTATTTTATAGAATGTCTATACATTAAACTGAACCTATAATTTTAAAAATTTAACATTAACCCCCTTTTTTGAATATATATTTTCGTTTGTTACGCAATAATAATGATGATGATGCAAAAATGCAACATATTTAAAATTTTTATTAAATGAAAAAAAAAAAAAAAAAAAAAAAAAAAAATCAAAGAAAATACAAATAATAGGAATGTGAAAATATCAGACTTAAAAGAATAGCAGGCGTTATAAACCTTTTTATTTATTTATTTATTTATTTTATTTTATTTTTATTTTTATATAAATATATTTTTTTTTTTTTAATTTTTATTTTAATTTTTTTTTATGTTTTATTTTATTATTTATTATATATATATATATATATATATATTCTATCTTAAAATTATAAAATTTGCATACATAAACAATGAAATATTATGTTTTCCTTTATTGATTTACTGACGAATGGATCACACGACTAAACTTTAAGCTAAATAAATGGGAGTCTGATGTTTATCCTAAAATATTAAAGTGCCTGCAAGAACCTCTGTTTGCCATACTCATTAAAAAAGCTCATCCAAACTGCAAAATAAGTGAAGAAAACCGTCTGCTCGTCCTCAACATAGTGCAAGGAACATTACGCTGAGATGCCCAACACAGACCATCGGCGACTGAAGTATTGCAACACCCTTTATTATCACCCGATTCTTCCACTGAAAATCTGTTCGATCCCGACAAAATATGGATACGACAAGGAACAAAAATTGAAGTCAGCTCCCCGTCAAGCTCGTCCGAAATGAATGAAAAAGTAGATGAAATGTCAAAAGCAGCCAGTGTTTAAAAAGAGGTGTTTCCAAAAGAAAGTATGTGTGAAAACGAGACTTCAAAATCACCTGATGTAAAGCGTTTTGAGGTCCCCTGAATCCAAAAATCATGTTTTTAGCGGTTGGTCTGTGTGTGTGTGTGTGTCTGTCTGTTATCAGCATATCTCAAAAACTAACTACAGCAGGAATTTCTAACTTGGTATTCTAAATGTGTATCATATAGGGATACTACACTAAACTTTTCGTTGAGATGAAGGAAATGGTGTGTACAGGGACACCCAAAAGAATTCAAATACATTACATCTATGAGGGAAATTACAGGTAAGTAGAGTTTAACATCTATAGACTGCACTAAACTAAATTAAACGAATATATATTTTTTATATGCGTAAAAACATGTATCATGTAGAATATGGTATGCAAATCTATCATTGTTCGTTTACAGGACTACACAAAAGAAGTAGATTATAGTGCGACAATGCTTGAAACTTGATGAAAGTATATTTCAGGTTGTGCCGTGTGTTATTAATATAGGATTATATTTATATGTACGATGTGGTGTGTATTTAACCTTCAGAAGATATACAGGCCTGCTAATATTTCAGCCATAATAATATTTTTATATTGTTAGTGAAAGTGCTTTACTGTACTATTTTACCATGTCCAGGAAACTACTCAGGAATCGAAATTAATTCTTAATAGCGATATGATAAATAATGTAGTTTTTTAATTAAATATTCATAGCTTGGTTTTTTGTATATTTACATGTTTTGAGGCTTCCTGAATACCGAAGTCGAATTTTTAACGCTTGATATTTGTCTGTGTCTCTAAGAGTAAATTAAAAACAAATAATTTCAGGCGATTCAAATGTTGTATTTTGAAGTTAATACATTTGTTACTATGAAAGTTTAATCACTCACACAGAATTATTTGTCAAATAAAGCTGTTCGGAAGCCTAATTTGAATTGTTATAACATAAGTTTACGTAACAGTACTCGTTATCTTACTCCTTAATCTCGAATCTGTATTTATAGTATTAAATTTCAGGGTTAGAGAAAGTCGTGTGAGTGACACACCAGATTATTTTTATTTAATAAAGGGTTATAAATATATATTTTAATAAAGGGTGCAAAAGTACTTTTAACATATGTTGAATAATTATAACCAACAGTTAGATATTGAAATGTATGTGCCTATTTTTATTTTAAAATTATCTTAGTTTATTAAAACAAGACGACGAATAAAATTTTTCTTAAACAAGGAGGACAAGAGAAAAATATAATTAACTACAATTTAAAAATAAATAAATAAATAAATAAAAATTGGGGGTACGGAGATCGTATTTGCACCATTATTGAACATCAAAAAGAAAACCATTCAAGAAAGTAAAAATATTTCTCATTTATGTTGGATAATTACAAACACAAATAAATAAAAAATGCACTTAAACGTTAAAATTCATTCTCTCTCTTCTCTCCCTCCCCCTTCTCTCTCTTATTTATGACAAAACACGCATGATTCCTCAACTTAAGAGATGTATCGCTGATGGAACCACGTCATCTCATATGAATAGAATCAAAGTCAATAGCTTTTAGGATTATATATGTATTTTCTTTAGATGCTTCAAATGAAATTCCTCAAGCTCACGTAGAGAAAATTATTTTTCTATACGGTGTCCCAAAAAGAACGCAACTTTTGAGTGAATAATAACGTACAAATTTATTGATAAAATTAAGTAATATTTACATATTTCTGCAGAGTATTCTACCTGTGAATATGTATGAAATTTGATATCACTCAAATGTTTTCCACGAGTCTTTAGGCATTCACCCATGTTCTTTCGATCAACTTATGATGGGGGTATTTCAAAAGTTACGCTTTTTTATGGGACACCTTTTACTTACAACTACTGTAACATAATTTCTCAAATTTCATGAAACGTGTATTGCATAAAAAAGATTTCAAATATAAATACTGAAACAATTTTACCTCTAATAGTGACTGTGCAAGCAAGCCATTCGTCCATGGTGATCTTTTGATCAGTATTTTCATCGCAAAAACGGGGTAGGTTGCGCCAGCACTTGCGCAATCTTCGTTTCAAACGGCCATCTTTCTGGAGGGTACGCCACTCTGTCTTAAAAATTTTCCACTCACGCTTATCTAACACCTTAAAAGAGAAAGCAATATAACATGCAATGGATTCCAACTATCATGTCAAAAATCAGCATAATATAAATATAAATACCATGATGTGCATGAACATACAACGAATACAAAGTTGAATGAAAACTATCTATTCAAAAACTAAATTTTATAGAAATCCTCTAGTGAATCAATCTTAAATTATTATGTTTCTTGGTAAAACAACTTTAAGATTTCAACATTTTTTAAGAAAACATTTCATAAATTTTACGAAAGTATCACAATAGCCATAGTTTTTTAGAGACCGAGAGATTCATTTTTGTTTTCCTTTAAATTCATTATTCTAACTCAAAATATTTCAAACAAATAGTACTCCT